>OZ026599.1:7739429-7799429 GCA_964020085.1 Micromussa lordhowensis
AAATTGGAACGCGAAAACTGCGGAAAAGAATACATCGATGAAACAGCTAGCAAGAGCATTCAAGGAACACATCAACACAATAAGATCAACGAGACTCGAAAGAGACAGATCGCGGCTTATAGAGCGTTTTCATTCGCGTGGCCAGCACACAAGCAAAGTTATTGAAACAAAAGGAAGTGTTTTCATAAAAAAAAGAGTTCAACTCTCACAGGACTGGTTTTGTGAACCAACATGGTCGCCGTTTCATTGTTTTGGAACTCCAACATGGCTGCTGTGAAGTCATGCCAAAACGCTCTATAGGTGGAAAACGATTGCAGGAGAGGGCTAGAGGAGAAGGATAAGCGAGGCCACTGAATCGAGACTGCTCTTTTAAACTTCGGTCTTGCACCGACACATTTTTAACGAGGCTTCCGTCATTCTTAACCCCGTGACGACCAACATTTGTCATTAACCATTTCCAAGCTGCCTTTTGCCTGTGGCAAACTATTCATACGAAAACGTGTTCCGCTTACAGGTTCATTTTCATGTTAATCAAACTCATTTTCATATGAAAGGTTTTGCACGGGCACTCGTTTTGAATCAGAGGCACAAGGTAACTCGGAAATCGCCTATTGCAAAACGTATCGTCACGGCTCCGAACGCTGGCAACAGTTTAAATACTTTGACTTTTGTGTGGAAATATCTACAGGAAATGTAAACAGCCTATCGACTGGCAAGAGTGTTTAAGTGACTAAATAAAAAAAATGAAAAAACCTCAAACTCTCAGCAGTAGAAATGACAAAACAGACAACACTTTACAAAACTACTTTTAATTCAAGCTCTATACAGTCAATAAATGATTTTTACACTTGATATTTTTCTAACAATCATAAACAAAATAGTACGATGAATGTCTCGGTAACATTACTGAATGAAAAAAAAATTAACGTAATAGGCACAAGGTATTTTACATTTTATGCTTGTGTTTACATTTTATTCTGTAAGTAATGTTATCACTATTTCAATTTAGTTTCATATTGTAATTATTTCCACACGACCCCACAAGCTCTAAGCTTTAAACCCTATCGTGTTTAAATAAAGGATATGATGATGATGATGAGGAAATCAGTTTAACAAAGTGTAAATCAAGAAGAAAGCGTTCTTCGTTTTTAAGTGACTTAATATTCTGCATTTTTCTCGATGTCTAAAACACGAAGATTGTGAGCAAGACCAATTTATTGTAGATACAAGAAGCAGCTTCATCTGGCTTCCAATAATAAAATAACTATATCTATAACTTAATCGCGTACAAAAATATTAGAAAAATAGTTCTATTGGACGGTAAGTGTCCACAATCTGTGATGAATTATCTTATGTTCAACCTACATATCTTAAATACGTTTTTTGCAATCCATGCAAATAAATATCACGTTAAAATACAAAATTAGAAAGAACGAATCTAAGTTCATTTCTTGGTTTTCTTCTTCTGTGTTTTTCCCATGGCAGACTGTAGTTTTCTCTCTGCTTGCTGTTTTCGTTCGCCCTCTGGCTTGCTGGCGTGTTGTTCCAGCTGTGCCTGCTTCTCTTCCAGTCTTTTCTTGAACAAATTTAGTCGCTCCAAACAGTTGCTCTTCTGTAAGTTGATGGATTCCAGCGAAGCCTTGGCGGTCGTTATTTTGGTAGTGGTCTGTCGAACGGCGTTCTTGTGCTGCGCATGGTCCGTGCTGCCCTCCGCTGACTCCCTGAAGAGGTCAGTTTGAGCCAGCAGTTCCTGCTCCAGTTCTCGTAGGTTTGTGGTGACATCTAAAGATTGTCGGGAAAGCTGAGCAAACTCCTGATTTAAGCTGTCCACGGTGTCTTGCATGTCATCCACTTGAACCTAAATTAGAGATCGTAAAACTACTTATTACAAGTATCATATGAAGCTGTTGTGAATCTGCCCTCACTGAAGGTTTTCATAGTACATGACTACTGCCAAATAATGGGGGTGGGGGGAAGGGTTGGGCAATTTTTCAAAACAAAATTACAGCACAGCAAAAACTGCTGAAAATAAAATCGTGCAAGGAGAGCCACGGGGAAAAAACGTTAAGTGCTTTCTACTATCGAGGTCCTATTTTTGATGTTAAAAAACGTCCTTGCGCAAGCTAATGCCCACCAAAAACGTCCCCCACCTCCCTCAAAATCTAATGGTCCGTCCCTTACCGAAACTCACCTACGTCAGGGATAGTTCACCTGTGTTTTAACAAGACTAACACGACAAAAGCACATAAACATACCTGTAAGAACGTTTTGTAGAGGTCTTCGTCTTCTTTAGGCTGGCTAGCAGCTTTTCCAGAGATTGGCAAACTAGTGGCCGTGCGCGACGAAGCCTGGGCACGGGATACTTGCCGTGACACCCCACGCGACATCAGATTACCGCGTGACTGAGCGTAGCGTGACATGGGTCTGTCCTTAGCTTGAGGTCCTTGCAGTTCAGTAAGTCGTTTATCAATAAATTCCTCCGTGCCTTGTAGTCGTGCGTGGGAAGCCTTGTCTTCCACATCACCCAAGAAAGATCGCAGCTTGGACTCCACGGCAAAGTTACTGTACTTCGATAAGCGCTCCACGATGCCCTCGTGTGTAAAATGTACGCCATCTTTGTTTGCACCGCGTAAAAGCTTGGCGTCCAAGAGTCCTTCTACCACGTTGGACTTATCAGCCTCTGTATGTGCATCACCAAACACAGACTCGAGCAGCATTCGACTGGCGCTCTCCAAATCATCCTTAGCTGGAAGTGACGACAGTGTACGCGCAAGCGCAGAAGAACGCCTGTAACGCGCAAAGAACAAGTCATCGCACATCACGGCTAGGGCGTGATGGAACTCTTTTAAGAAGCCTGGATGTGAGTCGTCACGCAAGTCTCCACAAGCGATGTGTGACAAGCAGTGGACAAGCACCAGGACAAACTCTCCAACGTTGTCCATTCGCTCGGCGCGTACGTACAAGATACGGTTGTTAGCGTCGTAGAAGAAGGAGTTGCGGTAAGCGTTTCTCTCCAGGTGGGCGTTAGGTGGCAGTTTGTCAGCGAGTAACAACGTGACTGGTAAGTGATGGCAATGGACAGCGAGCAGGTCGACAATGAACGAACCAAACTTGTATGTGACGAACGACCGCGCAGGCAGCGTGTTCAGGTCGACTGGAACCAGTTCATCGTCTCCTCCCCACAGCGTGTCGTCTTTGATGTCAATGTAGCCTTCACCAGGTGCTGCGAAACAAGAACGAAGTATTAGACACAAACGCTGCCATAATAAATCAAATGCGTTAAGAGAGAGCAGGGTGCAGGGATGGTGCAGCCGGGAGAACGCTTGCCTCCCACCAATGTGGCCCGGGTTCGATTCTGGTCCGGTGCCATAGGTGGGTTGAGTTGAGTTTTCTCCCTCCACAAAAACCAACATCTCCAAATTCCAATTCAACAAGGATAGAGGACCCGCATGAAATAAGGCTGATGTGGCTTCCTCTCTAAATATTGTAAAATTTATTTTCTTTATTTGTAACCAGAATGATGATTTTTACAATTGTCGACACTTTCTACGCAGATGTGTTTTTTAGCAGCAATCTCAATGAGCAATACCCCCTCTCCGCCCCCTGTAACCCTATAAAGGCGGGGGTAAACATGAATAGGAGTGAAATTTGAAGTAATATAAAAAAGGAAATTGTTAGGATTAAGATGGGTTGGAAACACTACCAGACAGTTGACCCCCGCAAAAGAGAGCCCCAGGTTGCTAGTGGACTGTTTGGTATCCGTCTACTAATTCTTCACTTCAAATTTCAATTTTCCAAAGCCATCAAATCTTCAACATTTCATATTTTCCTCAATTTAACCTATCCTTTGAGAAAAAGTATCTCTTTCCCAAAATGCCCAAAAATCACCCAAAAATTTACAGAAAACCGCCAAACAGTGGTTAATGAGATGAGCGGAGAGATTTAGTGTCGCTTTAAAAGTGACCGAGATATTGGCAGAAAGACCGTGTTAAGCGACCTCAAAACAGCCTTCACGTATACCCCCGCCTTAATTTACGCAATCCGTACTTCTCAATACGTATTGCCGTGCCGTGACTGTTGTACAGTCCCGGCCAAGCTATGATTAGTTTTGCAGCCATCACCCTTACCTGGAGCACTGAACTGCCCTCCCTTGCCAGCTCCACCACTTAACAAAGATTTGATGCCTTCGATCTTCTGGTAAAGCGGTGACGATAGCAGCAAGGACGCCAATTCACCCTCACTCAGTGGCGCTGCTAATCGATAACTGTCCGGCATCAATCGGGCCTGGGGCTTAGGTGGCGGAGAAGCCTCAGATTCGATCGTAGCCGCGACGAGGTTATCAACATGGATGCTCTCTTTCAGTGCGATGACCTCTTCAGCCTGCACTCGGTCACGCTCCGACTGTACCTTTTCTTCAAATTCTCTTTTCTCTTCCTCATTTCGATTTTTCAGCTCATCAACTTTGCCCTGCCGCTTCGCGTCGCGTCTCTTCTTCAGTCGCTCTTCTAGCGAGCTCTGCATTCTCATTCTGTCTGCATCCATCTTGTTCATGAGTTTAGCCAGGTCTTTGCTGTGCTCTTTCAAGATGGCTTCTTGATCTTCCTTAGAAGCTCCTTGCTGGCTCATTTTCTCCATCTCTTGTTTGACTTTAGATTTCTTTTCCTTCAGCAGCGCTTCCTTTCGAGCATTCAAAGCCAAGATCGCCTTCTCGTTCTTTTTCTGTTCTTCCTCTGCTTCTAGTTCCAGTTGCTTGTCGAACATTCGAAGCTCCTCTTCCAACTTTTGTTGCTGTTCTGCTTCAAATGCTGAAGTGAAAAAGATACATGTATTAGGGCGGTTTTGAACTTTTTACTGTTTCATATATAATTTGTCCACAGACGATTATTTTTTGCTACGAGTAAGTTTTTTTCGGGCGCGCGAGAAAAGGCGCGAAGTTGAGAGCGAGTTGGGAGCGTATCGTAGTGAAGCGAATCCTTTAGTAAAACCAACAAACCTTCATTTTCTTGTTTGAGCTTCTGCTCGTTCTCCAGTCGCTGTTCATCTAATTTCTGCTTGACTATTTCCAGTTCCCTGGCGGCTGCCAGAGCCTTTTCAACTGATCGCCTGTGCTCCTCTGCCTGCTCTGGAGTCAGCTCATTCAGAGCATCAGCATACTCCTGGGGGGAGGGGACGGAAGGGAAAGGAAAAAAATGAAAAAAAGTACATCAGCTGGACATCTTAGAAAATGAAACATGAGGAGAAATCTTTCGATTTCCTCCTATTCAAGCATTAATCTACAATACCCTAAGTGCGGCTACAACTAAACAACTGAAGTGTGCTAGAAACTCTAAATTTTGCCATCGCTACACAACCGAACACACTCAAAGGTTATGAGGCATAGGCACGTCGGTTAGCCAGGCCCAAGATATGTTTTAATTGACCCAATACGGTTTCAGCAAAGTGGATAAAAGATGCATTAAATAACATTCTACATGCGCAAAGCCAGACACGTAAATCCCAAAAACCTCATGTTAGGCAAAATAGGGACCGTGTACCCCCAACCAAACGTTGTGGCGCTACCTTTGAGATTTTAAGTTATTATATAAAACACAGAATGAAAGATAAATAAATAAGAGAAATAAGATAACACTATTTACACGAAACTAGAACCAAAAAAGTCCTCCGAAGTTGCTAGTGGCAAGGCTGAGCGTAGAATGCCACAAGTTTCTCAACCGTCTCTTTTTACAAACGTAATAACCATGAGCCTTCGCGTACTATGCTTGAACCCAGTCCTCTGTTCTGTGTTGGCAAAATATTAATTTTTGTTATATAGCTGGCGTTTCTCCCGCTACAGCGCGCCCATTCATTGGCTACTGGTCACATGACATCTAACAATGAAACTGTTTACCACCAAATGCCATGAGTGGGCAACGAAAACTATGACGTCAAACGGGAAACAACACCAACAAACAAACCTGATAATGTTTTTCCTTGAGTTCCAACTTAGCGCGTGCAAAACGTACTTCCCAATCAGACTGGACGCCATGTTCGATCTGTTTTCGTTGATCAGCGTGTTTTCTGTCTAGCGCGCTTTGTCGTAACTGCTGTTGATTCAATAACTGCGCTCTTCTCTGCTGTAGCTCTTCAGGACTAAGCTGTTGCTTTTCAAGTTCTTTCAACTCTTTTTCGTTTTGAGCACGCAGTTCATCGCTCTCTTGAGCGTGTCTTTCTTCCATCTTGGCCAGTGCTTCGTCGACTGCTACTTTCCGTTCTTCCTGGAACATGCGCTCTAAGTCTTTTAGCTCTTGACTGTGTCGTTTTTCGAGAACCTGTCGCCAAAAAAAATTTTGTTTGCAGATCCTATCAAAAGCTACAGAGGTAGTTGTCCTTTGAGCTGATTAAAGTGTAAAACGTTAATTCAAATAGTTTTTTATGATAAAGTGACCGACAAGTAACTAAGCACACAACTGCAAAATGGCCTATTATCTTTTTAGTTTCACTGAAAAACAAGCACAAAAGATCAAGCGTTAAATTGTCTAATTCTAGAACATATAGCAACATTTGGCCATGAAGAAAGCGAGGCTGTCCACGATTACAAGACAGTGGTTCTGTTAGACTGTTACCTTTCGAATAACAAACTCTGCAGCTTCCGAGCCATTTTCCCGAATTCCTTCAATCATGGCATGCTTTTCAGCTTCCTTGACCTGCAAATCAAATATGTAGGTATATATAAGGGATACGTTCTTTAATCGTATTTCGTCCGTAAAGGATGAGATTGCGTGAATGAATTAGTACCAAACAGTAGCTTCAATTCTCGTTCAGTAAATGCGAGCTACCCTAAAGTAAATACACCGCTACCATGCCATAACTACAAAGAGAAGAGGCTAACAACTTTAACGTTTTGAGTTCAGAGATTGCCAACCAAATAAGGCGTTCTCATTTAATTAACTGAGGAAGTTTAAGTAACCAAGAAGGCGAACAACGTCGATTAAAAAATGAATTTATATTTTACCTAAGAATCTCGCGACACTCTATTAAGTCATTTACTTTGTTTATCACTTTCAAAACTATCACGAAACTGGATCTGGCACAGCCATAAATATGAAATAGAAACTTAAAAAAAGTAGTCGTCGTGGTTCACGTTCTCCAGACAACGCAGAATTTGGTCATTTCACGTTGTTGTTTTGCAGAGGATGGTAAAGAAATGTATCAAGAATTATAACGCACGTGCACAGCCATTGTTCTGCTCAGTAAACCTTTTGTTTAGCGACGTTCCCGTTGCCGTCGCCGTCGTGATTTTCTCAGTTAAACTCCCTGTTGCAACAGAACTACCCGTATCATTCTCAATCACTAATCATTCAGTTACTCACGTGTTGCGTGCGCACTTCTGCCAGTTCTTTCTTTTGCTCCAGTAGTTCCTTGGCCATCTCTCGTTCTTGTTTGCGCTGCTGGGCCTCTTGTCTTCGTTTCTTTCTTTCCAGCAGCTTCTGGTGTAAGTTAGCCTGTTGTCGTTGCTTTTCCACGTCAATCTTTTCCATGATTTCGTCCAGTTCTTGTTGGTGGGCTGCCAAAAGCTGCACAACAGATAAAACATCACAAATGATCTCGATACCTATCAGCCTAAGAAGCGGACTGAATAACTCTCTACAGCACAAACTGCTGGCATTGGAAATTCTATTCCACGTTAATACCTGGAATTCTATGCGAATACGCAATACTCTACAAACTAGAAGTCGTCTAGGCATTATTACAAAAAAACAGACAAAAATGAGTCATTCCTGATCTTCTAACCAGCTTCTTTAAAAGGTTGCAGCGTGACCGAGTGGTTAGGTCGTCGGATTTGAAGTTCGGAGGTCACGGGTTCAAGTCCCGCTCTGACCACTAAGAGGTGGAGTTGTTTCTCCGTAGACCCTAGTTCAACTCCTCGGTCATGTTTTGTAAATAGCCAACTGGTCTGCCTCCCGTCAGTTGGAATTTTTAAGCCTATTACGTTTAGTTGATGTATTTGTTTCTTTCAGTTTAAGTGGCATGCCAGTGAACTAGCTAGGTGCAGCTAAGCACATCGACCACTATAAACAACATTTGAACATTTTGGACAACAAAAAAGACAACGCTCTTCAAATACCTGTTGCACTTCCTCAGGTGACATGTCTTTAGAGCGAGCAGCTAATTCCGCAGCATGCCTGTCCTTCAACTCTCTCAGTTTTCGTTCTTTATCAGCTTCAAGCAGTTCAACAGCTTGCGCTTCTTCCGTAACCACTTCTCTTTCAAGTTTTTCGTTAATCTTGTGAGTATCTTGTTCGTGTCTTTCACGCATGTCAGCCAATGTACGTTCCTGTTCGTTTCGCAATGCCTGAAGGTAGAAAGAAAAACAAATCTCAGTTAGAAATCTTAACAGCAGGAATTGATTTAAGAATTGACTGATGTTTCGATGCGCAGTTCTGATCTGCATACGCCATTTCACCTCAACTTTCAGTTATTACCAGCAGTTTGCTCAGAACAAGTTAGCCTGAACTATAGGAGAATCTTCGTTTACAATATTTGCCTCATTAGCATAAGCGATACAAATTTTGATGGAACTACCACAACATTAGTTCCAAAAATTAAAAGGTCTGAAAGGGCACAGCACCATTAATTGTGTCAAGGAATTCGAGCCCGATGTTTTGTATACCTTTTGTACTATGCGGGTTTAAAAACGCAAACTTTTACAAAGCATGTATGAGCTCATTAGAGCTGTTATCACCAAGAACGTTTGCAGTTTTTAAAGCCAATTTCTCCTCGAATATTGCACCCAAAGAGCCAACTACTAAGTTTCACAAGCTCTTAAAATGTTTGTAGTCAATTCGTGTCTGGCGTGATGCCTTCTCTACGCAAGGTGGTATGTTAGTGAGGAAAAATGTAAACAACGAAGTCAGCAAAGATTTCTCCTATAACCAGACAGACTGGTTTATTCAAACCTGTTCTTCTGATGTTTCACGAGGTAAGATGATCTCAGGTACGATGACGTGATCTGCGTCCACTGGCTTGTTGGCCGCGATGGCCTGGCTCTGTTCTTCCAAGATCCGCTGAGCAGCCGTCTCCTCTGCTTGACGGCGCGCCTCTTCTTGACGCCGAGCTCGACGAGCAGCAAGTTTGGCCTGTATGGAGGAGTAAGACAACCAATTAGTGAGAAAAGTATGTCATTTAACGATGCTGTTATGGAGCCTGGTATTGACTGCCGTGTTAGTTGACAAAACCCCCGTCAAAAAGTCCGGGGGATAGTCCCTTGCATGGGCTATATAGGTGTGTGCGGCCCCCTTTGTCTTGAATTGGGTATTTTCTTTTAAGAAGGAGCTACCTTTTTCATCATTATCGATAAGACCATCACCAAAAGCCCTTTACAATGCCTTTACAATTGGCTGAACTAGGGAACTAATCAAAAGACAGGTCTGAAACTGTGTATTGATTTAAGGGTCAGGTCTTAAATAGGCTATCGGATGTTTGGTCAGGTCACAAATAGGGTAGAAAAAATAGCAGATTTTGGTCTTAAATGGGACATTTTTACTGGGAGTATCCCCCGAGCAAAAAGTACCGGTTCAATCAATAGGCTGATATGGAAAGTCCAAGAAAAATGACATACATTGTAGCCTGCTTTGCGCATAACAACTAAAACAAAGACAACTGTATTTATTAGTAAAGTTCTCCTCTTGTAGACTAACTAAAGTTCACTGTATTTTAAAGTATCTGTATCCTTTTACAAACTTGTACGAGCTTGTTTTGTACAAGAGGATTCCATTTTATTTTTATCGAATTTTTTGTTACCTTGGTATCTTCTAGAGACTTGAGTTTTCGTTCTTCAAGGTGTCCGAGAAGCGCCTCGTTGTCTTTTCTGAACTGATCCATGATCTGCTGTTGAAGTACGGCGTCCAAATTGTCTTTTGTAACCTTCAACAGACAATACAAGAGAGGAACTAAGTCACAGAACTTTGAGTAATTTGGCCACACACAAAGTCACCTTTAAATTGAAGGAAACCTTAAAAGAACAGTTTACTAAGGTAGAAAAACATCATAGAGATGTCAATATACCATAAAGGAACAAGGATGGTTAAGGATGGAGAAGATTAACACGGATTACAAATTCAGTCTAAACTTTTTAAGATGCGCAAATCGTGACTTTTAAAAACCTTTACATGATATTTGATAATCACGGTTTCGAGACGCGTAATATCGCAGGAATAATTTAAAGCAGGCGTTGAAACAGCGGAGTCAAAGGCTTTCGTTTGCTTCTCACCTTTTCAAGAAGGGTTCTGTGAGCTTGTTGTACGTCATCCATATGCGTCTCGTCAAGTTTCTTGTTAATCTCTGCAGTGTGACGCGCCTCTTCCGCCTCAAAGCTTGCTTCCAGGGCAGCGACTTCCTGTTTATGCTGCTTCATTAATGCTGTCACGTCACCACCCTCACTAATGACCTAAATCAAGAGTTACGTGACAAGGTAAGTAACACAACCGGATGTGTGCGTGACATGTAGCGGAATTCACATGTTTAGTGCTGTCACGTCACCGCCTACGCTAAAGACCTAAATCAAGGGTTACTTGACAAGGTAAGTAGTAACGCAAGCCGCTTGTGTGCGTGACATGCGCGTGACAAGTGGCGGAATCAGTCACAACTTTACCTTAGCTTTCTCCATCTCTTGCTGTTCTCTCAGTTTCTTCATTTGTTCTCTCTTTCTCTGCGCGAGCTTTTCCTTAATAAGTGCTGTCTGCTGTGCACGTTGGTGAGCTAGATCGCGCGACATCTTCTCCTCCAGTTCCATTTGTTCTCGTTTGATTTGCTCTGCTTGATCAGCATACAGAGAACCGGAAGTGACAAGGTCATCCTGGTGAAAAACAGGTGTTTTATCAGATATATTGCTCGTTACTACAAGCTGCATTAGAAATAGGAGTTTTAAATTTGGCAGTCACCATTTAAAATTTAACTCTGAAGGACAATTTGGAGAATCATAAACTTATAATTTGATTCGATCCCGGGGGGTACTCCCTTAAATGGCTGTACAGGTATGTGCGGCCCCAAAGCGTATGATGTTTTCGCCGTTTTAGTCATACATATGGTATCGATTTTGGTCTTAATTAGGGTATGGTCTTTGTACTCTAGTCTTGAATTGGGTAGGATGTTTAGAAGAAGCTATCCTATGTAATAAAAGCATATACACATTGTTTTTAGCATCGGTCTGAACTAGGGAACTAATTATAAGGCAGGTGTGAAACAGGGTTTTGATTTAAGGGTCAGGTCATAAATAGGGTAGAGGAAATAGGGTAAGGGTTTTGGGAAGCGGGCCGCACACCCCCGCCCAATTTTTCTGGGAGCACCTCTACCCCGGGGATTTGATGTGCATTACACCTTTACAATGATTCTTACCACCATAGCACAGAACTTGTCACCAAGTTGGCGACGATACACATCCGCCTGTTCATTGGACTGCTGTTCCTCTGCTCGCGCATGCCCAATAGACTCTTCCTGAACAATGACATCTTGGACGCTTTCTTGAGTCTTCAATACTGTATCTATGCTGGCCAGCGGTTGAACATCGTCCAGATGGATATTGGACTTCTCGGCCTGTTGAAAAAATACAGGAGAATTAATACAATCACGCATTCTTTTTATTGTAAGTTATATGCTCCTTTTTAATTCGAATTGAGGACTTATCGTGTGTTATCTGTTGAATATTGAGTGGATAAGTTGTTCCGAGATTTGCAATTTAGTGCATATCATTAATATTCTTGAGAAAATTAAGGTTGCGTCAACATTTGAAAACGGACGTTTCACTCTGAAAACCCATCAAATGTTTTCTTTCCACACTAAGCCGGAGAAAAGTGAAAACGCAACAATCACTGGTCATTTTGGATTTTTGATTGAGTAAACCTCGGTCAGGAAAATATCGTTATTATCGTAACCTAATCGTTTTCGAAAAGCTCCGTTTTCAAAACGTTTTCTGTCTACACTAAAACGCAAAGCAGGCGTTTTCAAATTCATTCGGTTTGAAAAGCGTTTTCGTGATGGATAAGTGTGGACGGAAGGCCTAACCGGAGAAATATAGCTCCGTTTTCAAATTCCCCGGGCGCGGTGTTGACGGGTCCTAATTCATATCATGTCTTTACCTCTTCTTTCTGTTTCCTTAACATGGCGGCTTCTTTTTCTTCTCTTCGTCTTCTCAGCTTGGCTCTCAGTGCTGCCATTTGTTTCTCTTTTTCGGATGCTAACAGGCTTTCTAACTGGGCCACTTGTCTTTCATGGTCGTCCATGACTGCTCTCATTTCATCCTCGCTCAGATCGCCTGACAGTTTGTCCGCTAAGTTCTCCGCTAATCTCTTCATCTCCTCAGACCGCTTTTCTTCCTGTATATTGAGACACGCTTGTTTATTAGCATCTTAACCAGTGTTTAATACCAATACTATCCAAGTTCAAAAGTCACATGAAATAAATCGTCAGAGAGTTCATTTATTCGCGACTGTTTTGCTGGAAGCTACACAAGGTATAATATTACAGATGAGAAAATTCCTTGCCTTTTTAAAGATTCACACTAAATCTTGCAAGATATGAATTATGCAAGAAATAATCTGTGCTCCTTTGACGACTAGCACGATTAACGTTCCACGGATTTCTGAACCAAAATAACATAATTTCGTCCATCCCTAACATGTGCTAAATATTAGTTATGAAACGCTCTCTCGTGGTATACCATGGAATATCTCACGAGTCACTTGCATTTTTTTGGTACACACATGAGCTTTTCTAAGTTAAATTTACCCTCCTAGGTCAATCAAAACTGATAAAGTTTAGGCAAAATTAAGCCTTCAGATTCGTGTGTAGGTAAAGCACGCGCGCTTATCAGTAATCAGAATTCACATTTTGAAGAAAAACTGCTTTGTTCGTTAAAGCATCACCTGTTCTTTAAGTAGTTTGTGTACAGCGGTCTCCTCTTCCCGTCCAATCTGTTGCTCGAGGTGCATGCGCTCTGCATTCATCTTACGCAAGAACTCGCTGACGTCACTCGTTCCTTTGATATGCCACTGTGCCCCAGCAGCCTCGCCCGCGTGTACCTCCACCACAGGGTACCCAGCTGCTTGTTGAGTGAAAGTCGTGGTGGATGTGCCACTGTCCCCTCCCATGACAACCATTCCTGAACCTGGCACAGTCACGCTGGTGCCCGACACTACAGCTACAAAAAACAGAAAAAAACGTCATTCAATTACTAAAACACCGGACCCAAATCCATCAATGAAGATATAAAATCATCTTCATTGACTTGGTTTAAAAAGAAAATGAAACACCACTTCATTGGATATCTGTACATCGCTCTTACTGGATAAAAACGCTGTTTTGAAATGTAAGAATTTTAGTCCACTGGTAGTTCGCTAACTTTGTTTATTTTTATTTTTTGTGCCTGTGTGTGCATGCGGTTGTTTGTCTTGTGTACCTGACCTAAACATGTATAATATGTTCTCTTTTAACTGACTTCCTGGCATTAACTCTTAGGCTATTTCGGGTAGCCAGCATTCCTATCATTGTAATAATAACTCTGGGGTGAAATAAAGTTATTGTTGTTGTTGTTAAAGCAAATGGAATTCTAAGCACTAGGCTATGAGCTGCCTAACCTGGCATGGCGAACTGTCCTTTTTCCACTCTCTCTAGCAGCATCTGAAGTGCTGCCATTAACTCTTCTTCTCGGACCTGTCCTCCTGCTGTCATGCCATATCTCTTGCCAGCTTCACCAACACCGCTTAACTGCGGCTGTTCCTCAGTAGCATCCTGCAATGTAAACGGACAGTCGATCATAACAACCAACCACTGACCAAATGCGAATTCTCCTCTTAGTATTAGAAAGCTCTTAAAGTGCCACTATGACGAAAATCGCATCCTTCAAACCTGAGCCATTTTAAGACACAAACAAATAGTTTGTACAAGAGTAAAAATGCTGTTTACTGTTTTCAAATATCTCTTTTCGTTCCAGTGATATTCAAGTTTTCAAAATATGCAAATTAGCCAAGTGATGACGTCATACACCCAACCGCATTTTGATCAAATATGATAAACAAGGATATCTCAGTCAATTTGTATAATAAATGTTTGAATTTTTACAGTAAGATTCTACTAGAGGTGCTCCGCAATATGAGCTTAACAATTTTTGTTACCATGGCAATATACTACAATGCAGGTCAAAAGTAGTTGGGACACCTGTCCAATAATCATGTATTCCAAGTAAAGTTGGCTTTTTGGGGTCACAATTGGAGCGTACCACCCCCCCCTCCCCCCCAAACAATGTTGGAAGATGCAGATAAACAGTATTTTTGTTGAAATCTGTGTTGTAGTGTCAAATCTCAACATTGCTTGGGGGGGAGGGGGTGGGGGGAGATTATTTCAGTAGTATCTCGCTAAGTGTCCCAACACTTTTTACCTGCATTGTCTGAAAACGACTAGTTGGGAAAAAGTGCTGTTAACGTGGTCAAGGGATACCAAGTTTCTGGCATAACTATAATACGGAATTTGCGACGGTAATAAACGATGTTTGGCGTGACCAAACGAGTGTACGAATGCGCGCGGACGGCGTTCTAGTGAAATTTTGACTGGTGTGACGTTATGTATATGCATTCGAAATGACTTAAAACTGCGCTGTTTATTGGAAAACGTTTGGAGTGTTAGTTCTGTCAATGTTTTAGCGTGAAAAGAAGTGGAATATGGTTTTCACAAAACAAATACTAGCATCGAAGAGAGCATTAGCGTGGTATTTAAACAAATACAGTCACTATTCGTATCGACAAATCGCACAAGATTGTGGAATTTCAAAATCGAGTGTACAGAGAATATGCAGTGGAGAACTTCCCGGAACTGTTAAAGAGTCTTCAACTTCCACGAGAACCGGGAGACCAAGACAACTAAGCCAACGGGATCTGAGATTACTGCTCCGTACAATGAAACAATTACGGAAAAGGAATGTCCACGTGACAGTCAAGGGGTTAGTGGAGGAGAGTGGCCTTAATTTTGATAGAGCGAGTAGAAGAACATATTCTCGATATTTAAATGAGCTCGGCTACTCATACTTTTCAGCTAGGAGAAAGGGGATTCTGCTTGAAAACGATAAAAAGTTGCGCGTGAAATTTGCTCGTAAAATGAAGCGGGAGGTGGCAAGAAATTCTGAATTCTGGACTAACGAAGTTTCGTTTTATTTGGATGGTGTATCTTTCGTGCATAAGTATAATCCACAGAGCGGCGCAGCCTCGAACAGATCAAGGGTATGGCGTAGGAAAGACGAAGGCCTTGAGGTAACCGCGAAGGGTTCGAAAGAGTTGGCCGGAGGGAGAAGATTGCATGTTGTGGTGGCGATAGCATACGGGAAAGGAGTTATTCTAAAAGTGCCGTACGAAAAAATGACCGGTGATTTTTTTGGAAACTTCATAAGGGAACATTTCAACATTACGTTTGCGCAAGCTGGTCCCAAAACAGATGGAAGACGTTTATTTGTTATGGATAACGACCCGTCGCAAACAAGCAGGTTAGCTAGGGATGCGTTAGAAGAGATAGAGGCTGAATTTCATGAAATCCCTCCGCGTTCACCGGACCTAAATCCTATCGAGAACATATTTCATCTTGTAAAGAGATATTTAGAATCCGAAGCAATATCTAGAAATATCACAAGGGAGTCGTTTGAGGAATTTCAAGCTAGAGTTTTAAGAGCTTTTGATTGTATTTGTACTGAAACTATAGATAACACAATTGCCAGTTTGAACAAAAGGATTGAAGCTATCCTTGCCTCTAAAGGCGGTAGAACCAAATATTAATCACGCAATGCGGAACTGTGAAAACTGAACATGCTTTATTATTTACACTTCAGTATATTCTGTGAATTTCTAAAGCGTGTAAAGTGTAACTTCATTTTCATGCTATCTGAGGAAAATGCTTGTGTAATATTGTAATTGTCACTTTGTAAAACTCGTGACAACGAGAAGTTTATCACATGCGTGACATTTGCATTTTGTTGACGTAAACAACTCAACATTACTCATTACAATACTCACTTTAAATAGTGGAGATTTATGCAAATTGAAAACGTATTTGACATTAAATGAACACAAATTTAGAAAGTATGTATGTTTTCTTTAGTTTGAAGAAACTATTTCTTTCATTATATGAGTTATTGCGCATTTTCAACTCAGTACTCAGTAAAAGCACAAGAAAAGAAAGCTATTAATTAGCTCTTTATATAAAACATTCAATTTACTGAGTAATGTTGTAAACTCTATTCAGACACGTTCCTTTGGAGCGCATTATACAACAATTGTTTTTATATACTCAACAAGAGTAGCCGGCCATATTTTATTTTTAAACACTGTTCTTCATTGATGCGAAATGAATGCAAACGTTACTGAGTATTGTCGCGAGCATCATGTCGCCGTCAGTCAGCAATGTAAACATTGCTAGAATTCTCTAGAATGAATCGTGCAAAACAATGTCCACAGGGCGCGATTTCTCGCTGTTCACTCTGTGAAATGGGCTTCCAGAACCGGAAAAAAGACCATCTAATGTCCATCATGTTTGTGTTTGTCTGATCTATTGCACCGGCTCTAATGAAAACAATCGGGGCATCCGATGTAGCAAAAAAAGGCGTGTCGCGCGTTAGTTCAATATCTCTTAAACAAAAGTTCTTTGGTGCGGGTAAATGGATTGTATCGCCCTCTAGCGCCTGGAGAAGATCAGCCCACGCGATTATTGTTGGATTCCACCGAAAGTCATTTAAAAGAATGACTTCTGCTTGTTCCGCGCCAACCCATGCGAAGGAGCCCGTTGCTGGATTACAGAACGTGTTATAAATTATTTTCAATGGCGATAACATAAAAGTCTTTCCAGAATTGGCAGTTCCATACAAATAAATATTCCGGAATTTTCCTCGACCTTTAGACAGGGCTGTATAAATCGCATTGCAGAAAACCGAGGGGATTATTCCTTGGTTGTCGAGAACCTCATTTGCCGCCACAAACCACCTTCCTTCGCAACCGTCCACGCATGGCGCATCTTTAGATTCTTGTAAGAGCTGTATTCGCGATTTCTTCAGGCGAAGACACTGCTCTTCAGCGTGAGAAAATTCTTTCGCTAATGATAATGCTTCATCCACCGCTTTATTCCCGCGGTTTGCTATAAACTCGGCCAGACAGCGTTTTCCTTCTCGTTCTTGAACCATCGCCAAACATACAAGCTCCAGCCTTGTGGATATTGACTTCTGTTGAATTAGTTTACAAACGTCAAAAACACTTAGCCGTGGATCTTTGATCTTTCTTTGCTTCGATACCCCGCCTAGTTTGCGTTTTCTTTTGTTAGAAGCGATTGCATTTTCCGTTCGAGGACAAGTAGTTAAGTCTGGATGACCCACAGAATGAACCGCTTCGAGGTCTGATTTCGTGACATACTTGTAGGCGCTGTAATATGTATTGTGGGGGTCACTGAAATGAACTTCGATGTGGAATTTTTGGCTCAAGTATCTCTTTACTTGTAGCCATCTACCTCTCTTCTTCAGTTTTACCGCCATGTGAAAATGGTACTTGTTGAGATCGCCATCGGCATCGGTAGTGGCATGAGCCTCCATGCTTACCACCCAGTGAGAGATTTCAATGTTAAAGCTATTCCATGCCTCTATTATCGCTTCGCCAAACGTCTCTCTACGGAACTTTTCAGTGTCTGCGCGACTGTACGTTATAATGTAAACAACTCTCTGGCTTTCTGAAGCCTCCATTTTCTCATTGAGGACAACACTTTTAAAGAGCTTTCAGAGCCGCGCGCTCACAGTATAACACGATTTCTATGTAAACAACAGACCTTGTGGGCAGCGGATGGCATATCCGATTTAATAAACAAAACACCACGTTTTGAACTCTTTGAAAGTGAAATAAAGCTCATCGTTTCTTAAGCGTTACAACAGTGTGAACATGCAAGTTGTTATTTTTTACCCCGACTCACTGATCTGCATGGTATTCATTTGTCTATCTTTTTCCTGATAAACACCTGTTGCGCCTTTCCCTTATCCATACTCTAATATGACAATACGAAAAGTGCGGCAATTGAAATTCCTTGTATATTGTTCACAAATATGTTCTTGTTGCTTACCAAACAAGAGTTCTCATAAGAAGCCCCGCTTTTCATCGACCAATAGGCCACAAACCTGATCTCTTTCAAATACTCACTTTCAGACAATGCAGGTCAAAAGTAGTTGGGACACCTGTCCAATAATCATGTATTCCAAGTAAAGTTGGCTTTTTGGGGTCACAATTGGAGCGTACCACCCCCTCCCCCCCAAACAATGTTGGAAGATGCAGATAAACAGTATTTTTGTTGAAATCTGTGTTGTAGTGTCAAATCTCAACATTGCTTGGGGGGGAGGGGGTGGGGGGAGATTATTTCAGTAGTATCTCGCTAAGTGTCCCAACACTTTTTACCTGCATTGTAGGTTTTCCAGACCTCCACAATATTAAAGGCTTTTCTGACCACTTTTAGGGGTCTATATTGGTGTTTGCCAATGGTGCCTCATCTGCATAATCCAGTAAGCATATAAACACATTAGGTTGAGTTGATAGCCTTGTTTAGTGTTTTCCAAGCTTAAAATCACTAAAATATTGATATCAGGCTAGAGGGGACTGGAAAAGAGTGGGTTGCCATGGGAACGGAAATTGTTACGTCTGTAGATGTGTTGCATTTAGAACTATTGCAAATTGACCGAGACAACGCTATTTATATACTTCATGTAATATTTGGTTGAGTGTATGACGTCATCAGTAATTTCATTTGCATATTTTTCTCATTTTTCAAACAAAGATATCTCCTAAACCAATGCAGATATTTGTAAACGGTAAAGGGCGTTTCTAATCTTTCGTAGAATTCTGTGTGATTAACCTAAAAAATCAAGGGGTAAAAATTTGATCATAGTAGCACTTTAAGCTCAAAAGCAAATCACGAAGGTAACGGCAACGAGAACGCCTCCAAATAAAAGGCGTAATGAGAAAAACAATAGCTGTGCACGTGCGTTAAAAATCTTTGTGCATTTCTTTGTCGTCCTCTGCACGGCAACAACGTGAAATGACTAGGTTCTGCGTGTTTTGGAGAGCGTGAACGTCGTTTCGTATTTTCATCTGGAATTGAACGCTGGCGATACAAATTTAGCTTAAGCAAGTTCTGAGAGCAATAGGCACACTGAACTGATCTAGACAATTGTGACATTCGAAGGTAAAATCTAAATTGATTTTTTTTACGTTCTCTTCGGGTCACCGTCGTCATTGCTCAAACTCTCTAATTAACATACGGTGCCGACGTGTCACTTCATACCTCTCGTTCCTTGGCTCTTCCAGCCTCTTTTGTGGCTTTGATCAGAGCAGATACGTCCATGCTATCTAACATTCCTTTCAATTTCTCGGATTGTTGGCTAATTCTGTCGTAGAAAGCTCTGAGGTCTGCTTGGTGACGAGCCAGCTGCGATGATACATGCAGCGTTTGATCTTCCAGTTTGTCATAAAATGTACGCACGTTGAAGTTCTCGAGCTCAAATCTTACACTGGGGGACTCAAAGGACGAGCCTTCTGGCGCACCACGAGGGCCAAGGTCATATAAGTGATCGTCAATTCCTATTGGACAATTAATAATCAAGTAATAAATAATATTAGAAAATAGCACAAAGAAAATACACGCGCTGATTGGTTTAAAAAGCGTCTTTCTATAATTCGATAGAAACACAGAACTAGCACGAGCTGTTGAGGTATGAGGTATGTTGGGTACAAATAAAGTTGTTGTTGTTGTTGTTGTTGTTGACAGCGCGAGAAAAGAGAATTTACATTTTGATGATCAATGTAAAGAAGTTGTTGTTGTTTCGTCGCGGAATTCTTTAAAAGAAACAGAAAACACATTGTCCGTGTTTCTATCGAGTTTAAGTATAAATCTACTAGCGTTCTATCACGAATGCTGCGTTATAGAAACACTCGTGGAAGTTTGGGAGAAGTCGAAAAATCTGTGTTCCGACAGCATCTCTCGTTCTCCCAAATGTCCACTCGTGCTTCTATTAAACCATAAGATTATGAGCTCGAGGTTTCTATCGCGTGATAGTTGACGAGGGCGCTCGCCCCTACGCCTCTTATTATCTACAACAGAATAGATAGTGAGTAGCGTAGCCAATCAGAGAACGGCATTCGTGATATAACACTAGTAGATTTAAACCAAAAATCGTCATAGTTCACCACTAAATTTTCTCCGATTCTTATTGGTTTAAATTGATCACGTGACGCGATAGTGTTCATCCGTGGAGAGACACTATCAGCCCATGCTGCCCGTCCGAGGAAAATACCCGGATGGATAGTACTCGTTCGTGAACATTTTTCTGTAAACAAGAGCGCTTATAGAAAATAAACAATTGAAATTGTCTTAAGTGGTTTTTTGTCTGTTATCTTTTTTCGAATTTTACATTGGCTTTCACGGGTTTCATCTAAAAACGTTGAAAATAATTCAATATGATTTTTAAACTGGCGCGCGGAAGAAAATTTAGTGGAACAATAAAGACAATAGAGTGTTTATGTCTCGGAACTATCGGTCTGATAGTTGCCTCTTGGAAATTTGATGTTCTTAAAACTAGCATATTTGCTCTCGAAGCGAAATATTTGTTTTAAGAACACCAAATTTCAGCGGTTCAACTATCAGCCGATAGTTCCTCGACTGAAACACTCTACTGTTTAAATAGAAATCCCAACGAGTTTTTTATTTCTTCTATTTCTTAAATTAAACTTGCGTGACAAACCAGAGGCTACAAACTACGCACCTGGTATAGGGACAACAGGAACAGGGGCACCAAGAGCTTTGTATTTGGGTCTGAGTGTTCGGATAGGGTACCGTCCAATGCTCCTTGGGCGCCAGATAATGACAGCAATCACCAGCATAATAATACAGATCAACATAAACACAATCATGCCCCAGATTACTGCCCAGTCTGGAGACAGGTTCGTTGGCTGGAATTACAAAAGAGTTCACGTAAGTTGCGTGTTTCACACACGTGTAAGTCTGGCTTTTGTCAAAGCGGAGGATTAGATACTTTTATAGCATTTGACAATCTACTAAGATGAGCTCAGTCAAGTTATTTAGCGGTATTTTGGTCACGAACAAAATTACCTGAAAATAGTAGTTAACTAAGATAGAAAACACCAAAGAGTTAATTATAAACCATAAAGGAACAAGCATGATAAAGGATGGAGAAGATCAACACGGATTACAAACGACGAACTTGAAAAATTTAGGCTAAACATAGCTCCTGTGACGTTTTAAGGCTCGAATGTACTTAACATAAGTTTTCGCAGAATTAAAATCTTGCCAATCCTTCTTTAACCAATGACCTAATAGCATCAACCACTTACGTCAAGACGACTGACTCCAAGTGTCATCAAATTTTGCTGAGTTGTGGGTACAATGCTGCTAGTTCGACAAGTGGCACCCTGCTTGACAACTGTCACAATTGTCTCCCGGAAGGGGTCTGCATTATCGTAAAACACGAAAGTTCCATCCTGAGTGAACACATGCACAAAGAAATCCAGAGTCTTGTTTGAATCTTGTACAAGAGAGTGCAGTTGCCGGAAGTTGCCGTAGTCAAACGCGTCGTTTCTGTTTAACAGGTGATTCTTGCGGTATCGTGGATAGTGACTTGCCGTGCGGTTCAGTGGGTTGATTTCTATTTTGAAGGTTAATGCTTGACCGTACAACAAACAGAAGGTTGGGTTAGCGATAGCATTGTTAGCAGTCGGCGCACTTGTCGAGTTATCGCCAATGGCCCTTCGCCGTCTGCGCCTCGATGCCGCAGCGGACGGCTGGAATGTCACCGACACTTCATCAGCAGATCTTGGTATCCACCCAAAGACAGGCTGCTCAGAATCAAAGAAGATAAATTGACAATCATGCTCGTCATTGTCGTGATCGTTGACTCCTAATTCCAGTGTGATATTAAAAGACTGTGAATTTCCACTGCCGTCAGTGTATCGTATCACAAGCGTACCTTCCACACGCCTCTGTAATGAACACTTGGGTCTGTCCCTTTCACATGTAGCGTTACAATCCTCAGTGTACGGACAATAACAGACGCCTGTATCAGTAGCAAATAATGCTCTATCATTGCCACACCGTTCAACACACTGTTCGTTCTCTTCTTCTGGGTCGACACATTGTCGATCTGATGCTCTGCGGACTTGGCTGTTGCTACATCTTGGGTCCTCCTAAGAACGAACAGTGTAACGCAAGTCAACGCAAGTTACAAGTGTAACGCAAGGTACAAGCCTAGTGATTATTGAAAGTAAGAGCTTGACTGGTTCAAAATGAAGTACTTATACTCCAAATGAATTGGATGCTAATCATACAGGAGACAGCGTGGCCGAGTGGTTAGGGAGCCGGACTTGAAATCCGGAGGTCGCGGTTTCAAGTCCCGTTCTGACCACTTAGCTGGAGTTGTTTCTCGGTAGACCCTAGTTCAACCCCTCTGTCATGCTTGTAAATAGCCAACTTCCTCCTGCCAGTTGGGATTTTTAAGTCTATTATATTTATTTGAAATGTTCCTTTCTTTCAGTTTAAGTGGCATGCCTGAGAACTAGCTAGGTGTAGCTAAGCGCAGCGACCACTACAGGCATTCAACATTTCACATTTAACATGTTTTAACATTGTTAGGTGTTTTCATGGATCAAACGATGCACTGCGAAAGTGAAGCATCTTTCCCAAATACACAACAACAGCACAATGACGTGGTAGAGACATAACAATGATCACGGAACTGGAATCAATGAAATATTTCCAAACCTCGGGCTGACAATCCAAGTCACTATTCCCGTCCTCTTGCTTCTTGTCTGCCGTGCCATAAAACACATATCCAGCGAGGCAGTCACACGAGCCATCTGATACCTGGAAATATCGGTTCTTACCACGACAGGTGCAGTTCTCCTGACCTTCCTCGGAAAAAGAGCTGCTTCCACATGGAACACAAGCTGTTTGATTGAATAAATGATTGAATGTGTTCTCCGGACAGGGGAAGCAATCAGAGGCTGCTGTTGCTTGGGAAAGGTTACCGTAGAAACCAGGGGGACAAGGTTGCGCCACTGCTGAGCCAGCCGGACAATAGGCCCCCTCTGGACAGGGATGGTCAAAAGGTCCTTTAGTGCCATTAGGGCAGAAGAAACCCGCTGGGCAGATATCACAGACCAGACGCTGCGGATGATTGCCGTACGTCCCTCCTCGACAGATCTGGCAGTGCTCATCATGCGAGTCTCGCTTTCCAGAGGTATTTAAAGCCTGGTAGCCAAGCTGGCACTCTAACTCTTGGGTGCTGTTTGGTGGGCAGTAGTTTGGGTACTGACACAGGAAGTGCACGAATGATCCATTAGGACAGTAAGATCCACCTGGGAAACACACAGAGTACTCACAAATGTTAACTGTTTATGTTCACTCGTGTGAACAGTGCTTGATACACTAGTTGTGATACAGTAATAGCAGAGTCTTTGTTTCCAATATTTGCCTCATTAGCATAAGCTATACAGTTTCTGATGGAGCTACAAAAACATAAGTTCTGAATATTGAAAAGGCACAGCACGATAAACTGTCCCAAGGAATTTGAGTCCGATGTACTGAATACCTTTTGTTCAACGCGGGTTTACAAACTCAAAATATGACCTTAGGGACCGTTCATTTTTTATGGGGTAGGGGGGGCTGGTGGGATTTGGTAGATAGTCTCTGTAGCATATGATGGCCCCCCCCTCTTAGCCGGATATTTTTCCCTGCCCCCTCCCCCCTCATAAACCTAAATTTTTTGATGACCCCCCCCCCAAAAAAAAAAAGAAGTCAAAAGCAAAGCCAAAAGAATGATCAAGTAAAGTTTACCTTATAAGTTAAACACAAACACTGCAGTTTCAAAAAGTTCTTTCTGAATCACCGTTTTCACCTATGGGATATGTCCTTTGTGTACTCTGACTATTTTTAACCCAACAAGTGCCCTAACTAGGGGGGTTCGGGGGCATTCAGAACTTCAGAAACGCTATTTTATGCCATTCTGGCAAACATTTTGTAACATTTGTAGATTCATTTACTGCAGTTTAAACTGAAAATAGTAGAAATAATTTTTAAATATTTACATGTGCACTGGCCATGGTAATCTGTCTTTTCCTTTGATAAACAAGGTACTGTTTGTTGTTGGGAGTGAACATTCTCAAGTAGTTTTGAATTGATATTGTTCCATCCATTACAAACTAGGGGGGGTCGCGGGGGCATGCTTCCCCGGGAAATTTTAGATTTTTAGAACCTCAGGAATGCAATTTTAGGGCATTTTGGTAGAAAATTTTGCACCATCATAGATGCTGTTATTACAACATTTTAGGGTAATTTTTTGAGTGACCCCCCCTTACAGACAATATTTTTTTAGCTGGCCCCCCCTTTAAGGCCAGTTTTTTTTCATGGGCCCCCCTCAATCCCACCAGCTCCCACTATCTCATAAAAAATGAACGGTCCCTTATTAGCGCCTTTACCACCCAAACATTTTGCAGTTTTTGAAAGCCAATTTCTCCTTGAATATTGCACCCAAAGAGCCATACATTTCACCAATTACTACGTTTCAAAAGCTTGACTTGACTCAAATGTTTGTAGTCAATTAGTATCTTGCGTGATGCCTTCTCTGCGCAAAGTCGTATGTTAATGAGGAACATGTAAATAATGACGTCATCAAAGATTCTCGTGTAAGCACATACCTGGGCAAGGTATGGGTGTGGCAGTAGTACCAGGGCAATATGCTCCTCCTGGGCAAAGCTGCTCCAGTGACGAACCCTCTGGGCAATAGTATGTAGCGTCACAAGGTATTCCCTGCACGTTAATAGTATCATTGGGACAGTAGTAGCCGCCGGGACATAAATCACATTCACTCCTACTTCCAGCCCCAGGGCTAACACGCCGACGTCCTGCCCCGCAGAGAGTGGGCCCAAGTTGACTTGGACAAAATTTGCCAACGGGACATCTGCTGTTGTTGAAGTTGACCATACCTGTAAGATTACACCAGTGGCCAGCAGGACAAGGAAAACAGTCATTCAAGTCTTTTCCACCAACAATGTCGCGGTATCTGTGTACAGGACAGTCTATAGGCGGCTGTCCACGGGGACAGTACTGTCCACGAGGACAAGCTACACCATTAGCGGATCCTGAAGGAAACATACAAAAAGTAAGTTGACAACGACACATTACTTGCAAGAAATTTCCAACGACTGTAATTTCGGACAAAAAAGTGTGCAAAAATAAAACCGCCCGAAATTTTTAACGTCCGAAATATCTAAAGTACAGTATAAAATTCTTAAGTAGCTCCTAAGTCCAGTTGAGACACTGCTTGGGAGACTTAACGGCTTCGTAATATTTTCTCGTCGAGGGTGCAGTATTAAAACGATCATTTTCTCATGTTGTTTCAACCTCTTCGTGTTTTGAAGGTGTGAAAATCGTTTGCAAGTAATGTAACACATTTTTTTTCTCCGTGGGATGGATGTTAAACTGTACCGCAATTGAACTCGGAAGTAGTATTATAACTTAAATCAATAAAAAAAATTAACATCATCGTCGTCACAGTCATCATCATCATCTTTACCATTTAAGCAGTGTCTTCCAGCTAAGCAAGGGGTACAGTCACTGAGTATACCATAGCCGCCAGTGTAATTCTTCATGGTGTTATCAGGACATGGGATAGGTAGCAGTGTACCATTAGGACAATAATATCCTTCGGCACACGGAGCAGCCTCCACAGGAAACCGATACCCGGACGGGTTTGGATCGGGACTGCCAGACTTGCAGTAATAGCCTCCGTCACAAGGCGCCACCACCTGGCCAATGCGGCAGTAAAATCCCGTGATACACGGCAGACACTGAGAGGCGTTTGCTAAGCCAGTCATGTTGTCATGGGTGAACGTTCCGTTAGGACAAAGAAGGGGTACAGTGGTACCGGCAGGACAGTAGTGCCTTGGGGGACACTTCTCTAGTATGGAGGTCTTGATTGGACAGTAATAGCCAGCAGGGCAAAGATCACATTCTGGCTGACCTGTATTGTGCTGATTAGAACCTGTCAAAGTATATTAAAGATCATTACCTGGGGATCTTACATAAAGGTGACTTATCTTTGCTCTGTACAGTACAAATAAAGTGAAGTGGTAAGATGTTACAATCAAACAAACTTGATACGTTTCATCCCCAAACATTGAGTTCAATTTCCTTAAAACGCGTCTTACTTGTCTTGATCACATTGTTAGTTCAGTTCTCCAAGTATTCATTCAATGGCTCTTACATAGTTTATCTTCAACCAGCTGTTGAGTTACATTTCCTTTTCGTCTAGAACTTCTGGTATCTACCATAACTCAGTGAACACAAAGCGCATTACAGTCGACTCCCGTTAACTCGAAGAACTTTTCGTTTCCCTTCAGGTCATTTTCTAATAATTTCACCTTCGATAACTCAAACCATGTTTGTCAATAAATAAATGACAATTCAAAGCAATCAGTACTGTAGTCTAAAACACTGAAACTATTTCTCGAAACACTAAATCGCATGAAGTCTGTAGCAGTAGTCCAAAGTTGTTTTTTTTTTAACCTGCAAAGTTCGCAGAACCTTGATTTCTCCTGCTGCTTCGCCTTGCTTTCTTTACTTTCCCATATTTTTACACGTTCTGATTTATACTGTAGCTTAGAAATGTATTGTTCAGTTTTCATTCGATTTCTCTGTAATTAAATTTGATTAACATGTACATGTATTTCCGGTCGTTTGTTCTCAAATCCCGATAACGCGAACCCAATTTCCCTTGAAGGTTCGAATAATCAGAAGTTACTGTAGTTCCAAAAGGCTTCAAAAAATTGAGTGTGAAAATTTAATCTAGCGAAATGTAGTTTAAATAAAAACAATTTCAATTTAAAATTATTCTCATTAAGTAAATAAGTCGTCATCCAAACCTGCATCGCATTCCATTGGTTCTGCAGTTTGTCCCGGACAGAAATGGCCTACAGGGCACAAAAATCCTGTTGGTTTGGACACGTTAGCTCTAGACCCCTGGGGACAATAATAGCCGGGCGCACATGGTCCGGTGGGAAATGAGTTATTATAGCCTCCACAGTAGAAGCCGGGAGAACAATCAAGACAGTCGTCTACAGACCCTGCTCCGGTGCTGTTGCGGAATGTGCCTGGGGGGCATGGAGCAGGTGCCTGGGTGCCTTGGATACAGAAGTGACCGGTAGGGCAGAGGCCATTTCTTGGGTACTCTGGTATTGGAACGGGTGTAGAGGTACTAGCCTTGCCTTCACAGAACCATCCTGCTTTACATGGGCCTTCAGGAGCAGTTTGTGCATAGCCCTGTAATTGAAAAAGATCGTAACAACAGTGAGTATGCCATACCAGTTACTACCTCAGTTCTCTCAAAAGAAGTTAAGGAGGCTCGAAAGGGTTTTTCGTTGCTATATTGCTTGTGAAACGATGGAAGATTACAAAGAAGGATGTTTAATGGTGTGGGCAAACTATATGTCTCCTTGCAACTCTATTATTGGGCTATACTTTAAGGGTACTTGTGACGTCATATCAGTTACCATGGCAACGCACGAGGTCCACAAAAGCGTCCTCTAAATTTCAGTTTTTATAAATTATCTGAGAAACTAATTCGGTGACCTACCATTTTTATCTCTTTGTTGGAAAGTTCCCTAAATTCTTTAACTTTTCAGACAGTATGGAAAAATTTTATCTAGTAGAATTAAATATATTTCAAGAAAACGCGTTTTATGGCTTACAGAAAATTCCACTAGATAATTTTCCCCGAAACTTTTATATCTGAAGTGCCATCGCGAATGGTGCGTGTATGCAAAAAATCAAGATAGGTCACCGAGCGAACTTTTGAGCTATAAACAAATGTTTTCCACAGATTTTATTTCCGGTTCGCGCGATTTTCACAGCATTAACTTCCGGTGTGCTGATTTTAATACTGATCAGCTGACGCGTGCATCTTAGTTATTGCGTGTGTAGATTGCGCGCGCGCGTGCAGCTAAAAACCCTTTCGAGCCTCCTTAAGTCACAGTTTGTGCATCTTGAATAGTTTAGCCTAAATACGTTCAAGTTCGTCGTTTGTAATTCGTGTTAATCTCTTCCATACTTAACCATCCTTGTTCCTTTATGGTTTATTATTATATTCTCAACCTCGGATAATGCAATTCTAGCTTTCTGATTGGTTCACTAGATCTCGGTTACCAGCCATTATACCTGCGTTTGACCTTATATGGAAATGAATGCGGGAAATGTCGAGCAGCGTAAAATTTTTCCCGTGAAGCCAAGTTTCGTCGACAAAAAAAAAAGGATGAGAAAGGCAGATTTGGCGAGCCATCCACGCAAGAAATACATAGAGGATATTACACGGTGGCGAGAAGATATGAATTTTATGTTCGAGTGGCAAGAACTATATCTCACGAGTGAGCGAAGCGAACGAGTGAGATATTGTTCTTGCACACGAGAACATAACATTCATATCTTCGAGCCAACGTGTAATGTTCTTTTTATTATATGGAGACTAAATATAAAACATAAAACAAAAGCATAAATATAAAACAAAAGGCGGGAATCGTGACGTCATTTAACGATACGACACTCACAAAGGTGACATACGGAAAATACGCCACTCGGGTCCCGGATGAAGTGGCGTATGGAATCTACGAGTGGTTTAGTTCCCAGTAAAACACTCTCCTCCATATAATAAAAGAAAATATGGACAAGGCCGTCCCAGAAACAACAAAAAAGCCACAAAGTTCGGAATGAGATTGCTTAACGGTACGTACCCGTTAAGTGTCAATTAAAAGTTGCAAAATTTCAAACATGACCGAAGGTTGAGAATTTAATAAAACCGAAGGTACAGAATTTAATAAAACAATTATTCCATTCACGCTTGTTGGATATGAGATTGGTTATGGCCAACTCGGCCCTATGGGCCTCGTTGGCTATTTACCATCTGATATCCAACAAGCGCGAATGGAATAATTGTTAACTATTATCTCTTTAGTGTTCATCTATCTTAGTAAACTATTATTTTCGGGCTTGTAATTTTGTATGTTCAACTCAAAATATCACGGCTGTGCTGCTTTAAGCTCCGACTTAGCGTATGGAGAAAGACTTGTGTCCTTGTTTTCTCGTGTTCTAAGACGAATTCCGTTTCCCAAAAGGATTTATACACATCTCCTCTAGAATATCAACGACTGAGCTGTTTGGAAGCTAGAGACACATCTAAGTTAAGGACACCAGCATGCTGTTCTAAGAAAAATTCCATTAACCATTAAATACTCATCTCCTCAGGAATATCAATTAAAGAGCTGCTTGGAAGCTAGAGGGAACTAGGTGTGAAACGAAGACAGTCCATCAATCTTCGCGCCTTCGACAAGTTCAACATTACCTGACAAAACACCCCTGAAGGACAGTCAGTGCACATATCAAGAGAAGACAGTCCACTACGATTGCCATAGGTTCCTTCAGGACAGGCCTCCAGAATTCCATTGGGGCAATAATAGCCAGCCATACAGGGTTGGACTGATGACATGTTCTGGAATGGACACATGTTGCCAGGACCACATGAGATACACTCTCCTTGTCCAAAATTGGGCTGATAGGTTCCAGGCAGACAGCTTAGCTCTATATGGGTACCTAAGTATCGCAATACAGATTTATTCAAATGAAAATGAGTGGTTTATTTATACCATATACACTTTTACAAAGTCGATAAAATATAGGCAAAATAGCACTTAAAGGGTGTCCTCCCATTTCACTGAACACCAGTTTGAAAATGGAAACCAAGCAGAACTTTGTTTATTTACTTACCAGTCGGGCAATGGAAGCCACGAGGACAGATGTAACCCATGGATGGATGGATAGGCTTTGGCTGGCTTGACCCCCCGGTGCATACATATCCAGCGTCACATGGAGGAGCAATTCCGCTCAGTAGACCCGAGCCATTACAATACCTCCCTACAGGGCATGGGTTACATTGTGTTCTGTTGGAAATGCCACCCTCGTTATGGAATGTACCAGATGGGCAGGGTTCAGGATCGGTACCATTAGGGCAAAAATGCCCAGGAGGGCACGCATCATTCAAATATGGGTATGGGAAGTTCACATAGTCTGAGTAGTTCACGGCTAGAAGATCTCTTAGTGGCGCAGGAGACTTTGATCGCACTGTGCAGTAGTGGCCACCATAACAATCCCCGGATGGCTGCGTCAGGCCTTCTCTGCCACAGAACTTTCCTCGTGGACAATCCGTGCAGTTTCCAATTGCCATCAAACCTAATCTGTCATTGTAAGTACCTGGAATAGGAGACAAAGCAGCTGAACTATCACAACTGGTAGAGTCCAAGCCAGTTAAAGGAACAAAATCACGGCTTGTGCATCCTGAAAAGTTTGACCTAAATTTTTCAAGTTCTTCGTTTGTAATTAAACCATGCTTGTTTCCTTAGGGTTTATTATTCCTTCCTACTATTTTCAGGTTTCCTTCAATTTAAAGGTAATTTTGTACGTGGCCAAAAATAATTCAAAATACCGCGACTGTGCTGCTTTAAATCAGTTAAAAAACAGATGAGATGTGACAAGGTATACGGCGTGAAATCATCATGACCAGATGAACGTCAACTAAAACAACTCACCTTACCAACCGCTTTGTGAGCCACATGTATTTTGCTTTAGCACTTAATCTTCTATTTACCACTAGTGCTAAAGGCTTTTTTTTGTACTGTCCCAATAAGCACTGCATTAGCAGCCACAGAGGGAAGGGGAAAACTCTCTTAAAGACACTTACAAGGTCTAGTTAAGTGAATGCTAGTTAATATGAAAGCAAGAATTAGCTGACAGTCTGGTGTCTTCATTTCCTATATTACCAGCTGGGAGAGGTGAAGCTAAAGGTCACTTCTCTCCAGTTGAGTTATTTTCACGAACTTATTTTAAATGCTGGTTGATCGTTTCAAAGGATCAAAGACCTCAAAAGGCCAGCTGTCCGTGTAAGAATAGGAAGACTACTCACGTTCAGGGCAGGGGAAGTCACGATAATCGCCAGTGCTACTCGGGCAATAGTGTCCATGCGGACATAACGTTGCATTCACAACAGCTGCATTGGTTGCATCACAGTAGTAGCCTTCCGGACAAGTCTTACAAGAGCTTTTGCCAGGTTCATTTTGGAAGGTACCATTTTCACATCTGACTGGCTGTGGTGTTCCAACTTTGCAGAAGTGGCCTGCCGTACAGAGATACTCTCCTGGCGTTGCTGTGCTTTGTCCACCCGGGCAGTAATAGTTAGCAGCGCAGAGCTGCGTTGGTGCAAAATTTCCCGTCCCAGCACAGTAGCTCCCAGCGGTACACTCCCTGCAATCCGCAAGTTCTGTGTTCTTTATTGTGTCAGAGAATTTCCCCTGGGGGCAAGGTACGGGAATTCCCGTCCCCGATGGACAATAATGACCGATTGGACAATCAAACTGATCTGGCACCGTTGAACTGTCATTACAGTAATATCCAGCAGTACAATTCCCCACGGGTCCAGCTAATGCCGCGTTTGGACAGTACTGGCCAAGTTTACAAGGAAGAGGACGAGACGAACCCCTGGGACAATAGTAACCAGCTGGGCAAATGTCACCTGCAAGAAAATTGGTAAAGGTGTTTAATAAGCTCACTTGGGTTAGCACTGCACACATTGAGAATTTGACTCAAAATATAAAATAATTTTTTGTACTCAAAACGGATTGAAATGTTTTAAAAAGTGGAATACATCTTTCGATTCAACCGAAGTTCGTCACTCAAAATAAAAATGTGAATGTTAAGAAGTGTTACATGATGTTCATTAGGGTCTCGAGGGGCCCAAAATAGTGTCATAGATGTTAGCTAATTCGAACCCATTGTCTCTGTTCAAAGAGGGCTTTCGTAACCGGATCTCAATGGCCTCCCTTATGCGTGTTGCTTTCTGTGGGAAGAACTGTTTTGGAATCTACTGAACGTCCCGTAAGCTGGCAATGTTCACGAATGGCTGACGAATTGCTCGGAAGATATTCCTTTACTCTAGCTTCTAATAGACGAGAAGTTTCGCCAACATAAAAAAAATTGCGTTCTGGGTACTGAAAATTATTTTATAATCTTTCATCTTAAACCTTTAATCATTATTTTTATATACGGTAAACCATTCATCAGGTACGATAAATTACAATAAAAATGCCTGAAATCCTAAAACGAAATTCTAAAATTATAATCCTAATATTATATTAACTTACAACAGTATTCCACTTATAAACCTGATTTCCATGAATGCCGTGTGTTTAAAAAGTATGATAGAGAAGGTGTTTAAATTGATTTAATGAAGCAGACTCTCTAATGTGACAGGGTAAGCTGGTCCAGAGAGTTGCGCCACTGTAACTAAAACTATTTTTCATGTAGTTAGTTCTCGGAAAGGGAACAACAAGTTTGGTAATCGAGTCCCTCAGAGCATACTTTGATTCATTTCGTGCTACAAATTTAGACGTGAGATATTCGGGAACCAGACCGTTTAAAGACTTGAAAACCATTAGGGCTTTCTGAATTGCAAGTCTTTCCAGCTAAGTTTGTGAAACAAGGCATCAATATCAGCGTCGTAGCCCGATGAAGTTATTACTCGTGCAGCACGGTTTTGTAGTTTTTGTAGCTTGTTAGACAATGTTCTGCCACAATTGCTATTTAGTTAGAAAGTTTTTTATGGATTAAAATTGTATTGGAACGTTTTTTTTCGCGATATCTATATTTATATTTATTATTACTATAACTATTAATTTGTATTTTTTTTTTGTACCACTGGTGTTCTGCTATAATATGGGGTCTTTGACTCTTTTGCATTACATCCTTTGGCTTCAGTTATAGTGTGCCATAAATTGTAATAAATATTGAAGAGCAGGAAGACAATATTTTTGATTGAGGATCTTTGTTCTACCTGTCGTTTTGTTCCATGCCGGGCACACACATTCGAAGACTGTGTAACAGCTGTCAGCAGGGCTTGTGGCATTATCGTAGTTAGCCACACCAATGTCTCCAGGACGCCTCGACCACGATCCCCCAGAGCAGAAGAAACCTTCGTCACAATAGTCATTGGGCCACACCCGTGCATAACCTTCACAATACTTCCCAGGATCACACAGCTTGCACGCAGACTCGGACGTTTGGCCAGTGACATTGTTGTAAGTTCCTGGTCTGCATGGATGCTGGGTGGCAAATTCCGTGCCATTTGGACAAAAATGCCCCTTAGGACAGGATGCTGGAGTGACTGTGGTCCCATTGCAGTATTTACCTGGAAGCGAAGTTAGATCACGTGTAGATAAGTTATCGTGAACAAAAATATCACTACGACCACAAGTAGAATAAATCTAAAATATCAGCTGACAATGATTGCGGCAATGGCCGCTGTAAGTATAGGTTATAGTGCAATTATTTTAGGATTAAACAACTGGCATTTAAAAATATTCTCGAAATTGCACGAGTCTTTAAACGAGTGCAAAGTGAAAGAATTTTCAACTATTAGGAGTGAAGTAAATCCTGTATTTGTTCGAGATTTCTCAGGATTACTCATTTAATATATAGCTGAGTACATTACGAACGTCCTCACACTAATTACCACTAAGTGCATATAATGATAGAACGGTTTTCATTTCAGTGTCTAAAAGTAATCGGTTTTGTTTCAACTACGCTCCACGATTGGCTTAAAAATCTCACGCCACCACTTTTTCATCCAATCAGAAGTCAGAAGTAAAACTAGAACCAACCGCGACTCATTCGCACGCGTTTTCCCGCGCTTTGCGTCAGCTACATGTAATTAATACCTTCAAGTTTTGATTGGTTCACTGAATTGTCTATGTCAGTCGTGATTGGCTAGAGTGATCACTTTGATTTTGGTTTGACGACACTAATGGTACAGATGACAGTCGACGCACCTGCAGGACACACGTCACAAGCTGACAGTCCTTCTACCGCTGCATAATATCCAGGGTCACATGGATGAAACGTGCTGCTTCCTGGTGGACACTCGTGACCTAATAGACACTTGCCTCCAACTCCAGTAAAATGCTGATCAGGTGCACTGACATTGACACCAGATGTACAGTAAAAACCTAAAATAAAATAAAACGTTTAACGAATATCAACATGAACTTTCGTGCAATTATCATTCCTGGAACATCACCCCCCTCTCTGTTTGGGCAAGTCATCTTATCTACAGTGTTTGACATTTAGCCATTATTGGACGAGGTTGAGCAAAATATGGTGATTTACCGATGGCGAGCAGATCAATTAGCGTGGTTGCAATTACGCATGAGCAGAACATTTCCTTTTGCAGCAAAACACCTTTCGACGGTACTACGCATGAGCAGACCATTATTTGACTTATAGGGAGCTATTTGCAGGTCACGTGGTGGGCTCTCGACCAATGTACAGGAAGAAAAAAAATGCATCGAATGATTTGACCTACCTCCCTGACATCTGCCAGTGACAGTGTAACGACCAGCCGTCTCACAGTAAAACCCACCGGGACATTGCGTGCACTCACTCTCATTGGCCAAACCTGTTCTGTTACCAATAGTGCCCACAGGACAGGGATGTGTATCATATCCAGTTCCTTTGGGACAGTAAAATCCTGCAGGGCATGGGTCAGGTAACACAGCTCTGATGCACTGGTACCCGGCAGGGCAGTCGTAGCAGGAAGAAGCACCTTAAACGAGTAGCGTCAAAATATCGATTTCAGTACAAAGTTTCTAAAATGAAAACTTTGTAACACAAGCAACACCAAGCAACACTGCGTGAAAATTTGCCCAATAAGTCAAGGAGCTCGGTCACGGTATTTTGAGTTATTTTGGCCAGGAACAAAATTACCTATAAATTGAAAGAAACCTGAAAATAAAAGTTCACGACGATGGAAAAACACCAGAGACATAAAAACAAACCATAAAGGAACAAGGATAGTTAAGGATGGAGAAGATTACAAACCACGAAATTGAAAAATTTAGCCTAAACTGCGGTAGCCGTGACGCAGCTCCTTTAAGGAAAATTGATTGTCAGCTACAAGGAGTTGTCTTGACTTGACGTCAGATTTGTCAAGTTAACACAATAGAAAACTGAAAACTTAGCTACAGGACCTGCATACTTAGCTTCCACAAGACGTTTCAAATTTCAAGACTGCTGTAAGGTTAAATCTGCATAGGAGCCAAGTGACGCTTATCTCCGGTTTCAGTAGCATGAAGCGACTAGGAATGTTTCTACTCCCCCCTGGATGGGATGCTAGCCCATCACAGAGTAACCCCCAGCATTAAATTAATTGTACACTTGGGTGGAGAGAGGCACTGTGAAAGTGTCTTGAACGAGAACACAACACACTGTCCCCGGCCAGGGCTCGAACCCGCACCGCTCGATGCGGAGACGAGTCGCACTAACTATGAGGCCACCACGCCTCCACTCGAGACTACAGTAGGTCACAAAAATCAGCAAGGGTTACCTGTGTGGTTCATGTACGTTCCATTGAAGCATCTTTGCGGTTGTATAGAGCCTTCAATGCAGAAGCTGCCTACAGGACAGATATCACCTGTTACCCCATCCTCTGGATTGCTCGTTTTTGCACTACCCTTGCAGAAGTAACCTGCGTTACAATCCCCGCTCACATAACTCAAGCCCGTTTCACTACAGAACTTTCCAGGATCGCAACCAACACAGTCCTCCACTCTTGTTTTACGCTGGCTTGGCTGGTATGTTCCCTTGGGGCACAGCACTGGGGATGGGGTGCCTGTGGGGCAGTAACTGCCATTCGGGCATTCTGTGCCATAAGGTTGATTGAGCGGCATTTCTTCGGGTGAACCTCCCCTGCACCAGAATCCTTCGCGGCACTTCTTGCTGGGAACTATGTTCCCTGTTCCATCACAATAGTAGCCTGCTGAACAGGGTAAGCATCCTGATTCATTTTGCAGCCCAGTTTGGTTGTAAAATGTCCCTGTAAAAGAAAAATCAACATATTAGCTGTGCGCCGTAAGCTCGCACACAGAACTCCTCTCTTTCTCTCTTAAATGCTCTAAGCTCACTTAAGTCTTGTTACAAATTTGTCGTTTAAAACAAGTTATAAAATTTCTTCTACCTTTGAAGTTTTCCGAGAATTACCAATGCAACAACAAAGAATAATGCTTGTCTCTTACAGGCCTTTAACTATATGTAACTGGAGAGCCTTAAGTGAGGTTCTTACAATAACAATATTAAGTGAGGCTCTTACAATAACGATATCCTTACCAGCCGGGCATCCGATTCCTACGGATGAGCCCTCTGGGCAATATTCACCCAATTCACATTCATTGCCTGTCACCCCATCAGTTGGTGTCGACGTTGAAGCATTCAGGACACAATAATAACCTAAAAAGATATTATTATTGTTATTGACAATAAAAATCTCACATTCATCATTGAAGATTAAGGACGAGGATTTAAAAAATATATATATATTAACTTGCATTAATTTTTACCGTAGCCAAATTCGTCGTCTCCACTGCCTTGATATCCCCTGATCTAATATAGCTGGGACATTATGGTCACTTGATTGGTCATTATGGTCACCACAGATTGTGGGAACAGGAGATACTTCGACGGCATACCAGGCTCGTTTGGTCTCGTCATGGGTATTTTGGCTCGTATACTCTTCGTAATTTCATCAAGATATGAACCATGGCTCGACCAAGCTCGACTGATATGCCGCCGAAGCGTGCCGAGAATGTACGAGTGGTGCAAGTATTCCGTCGAAGCGAACCGAAAAGGTACGAGTGGTGCAAGTATTGTCCTGTTAATAATAAAGTGCGCTGAAGCAAAATGTCGATAAAGAGTAATACAATACAAACGTTTAACCTAATTGTCGTTACATATCATTCTAAACTCAGTCGGCAAGAACCAAATTATAAACATCCTTTGTAAGAGACTAACCCATCTAGTTTTAAGGCATTGTATTGTAAACTACCAAATGGTGACAGACTGTTAGAGCATGCAGAGAATACGCTCAACAAGCCGATTTCGATATATTTGAATTCTAACTGAGCACCAAAGTTTTAATTAAAACAAAGGAAATCCCACCGAGTTTGAGAAATACATGAAGAATTCGTTTCTTTGATTTCCCTAAGCCTCCGTGCCGAGCTAGCATTGTAATAATTGTCACATGTTACACCTGTGGTGAGGTTCGATCAACCCTAACAAGCTTGACAGAAACATTTTTTGCCACTCTGCCATGCAACACAGACACGCAATGTAGCTGAATATGTACCTTTCAGTAAACAAATAACGTATTACACACCTGCTGCACAGGCTCCAGAAGGCTTTGTCAAGCCAGGGGAGCCACAGAACATCTTAGGTGGACACGGCTTACAGTCTGAAGACCTTTCTAGGCCTGTCTCATTACTGTATGTACCAGCAGGACAAGGGAATTGTTTCTCAGTCTTTGTTCCAATGGGACAGTAATTGCCAGCTGTGCACTTAGTTGGAAAGATAACACCAGTAAGAATTGTAGATGGATCACAATAATGTCCAGCTAAACAAACACTACACTGGTATTGTCCTTCTTGATCTTGATATTTCCCTGGAACACAATTCTGAGGCTGTCCACTTCCAGTAGGACAGCTACTTCCTCTCGGACATATCACGGTAGCATTATGTTTGGACCCACTTGGACAGTAATAACCTTGCAAACATTGGAACAACACCTCTGTTTTCCCAGGCAACGGACAATAAAACCCAGCTGTACAGTTCAGGCAGTCTTGTTCGTTTGATTTGCCTTCATATGGGGAATATGTTCCTACAGGGCATGGAACCTCTATTTCTGTTCCTTCTGGACAATAAAATCCTGCCGTACAGTTCCTAGGATTGGAAATTATGTCCCCACCATTACAATAGTAGCCAGCGGTGCAGTTTCCCTCTGGATTAGCAAGCCCAGGCTGACCACAATAGCTACCTCTAGGGCACTGTTTTGGTTCAGAAGAACCTTGAGGGCAAAAGTGACCAAGAGGGCAAATGCCACCAGTAAAGTTCACCGAGTAGAGAGGGCATGTAAAGTCAAAAGAATTGTTGAAGGCTATATTCACTTCGGGAACAGGTCTCCTCGAGTATGCAGCTTTTTCACAGTACCAGCCCTCATCACATGGTCCATCTGGATTAGTGTTACCATAGCCCTCACAGAACTGTCCTGGTGTACATGGGATGCAGTCTGAAGGCTCTGTTGCACGCGTCTGATTGTTATATGTGCCAGGAGGACATTTGAATGGAGTAGTTGTCTCGCTAGGGCAGTAATGTCCCCTGGGACAGACTCCTCCACCTTGAGATTCATTGACAGGATTGGGTCTCACAGCACGGATCTCGCAGAAATATCCAGGATCGCAGGAACCATTTGGAGATGCCAATCCTTCATGGTTGCAGTACTTTCCTCCTTCACAATCAGCACAGCCTAAACGGCTTTGCAGTCTCTGGCTTGGTCCAAAGGTGCCAACAGGGCATGGCTCTGGTCTATGAGACCCTCTGATGCAATACGACCCTGCTGGACAAGGGGCACCTGTTACAGTATCACTAGGAGTCGGCACACTTGCACCTTCAATGCAGTAGTACCCAGCATGACATTCCTCAGTTGGTTGTGTAATGCCTGATGTACCACAGTAGTATCCTTTTGTGCACTGTGTACATTGGTCCTCTTCCATGAGATTAGTGACATTTCCAAATGTTCCCACAGGGCATGGATACTGCCGGGCCCATTTGGTCCCATTGGGGCAGTAATATCCAGCCGGACAGTTGGATGGAACGATGACTCCACAAGAGATATTTCCTTCACATGACATGTTTTGTCTTGCCTCGTTAGGATCACAATAACTTCCAGCAGGACAGGTGTAACAAAATCCTTTCCTGGCATATGGCTGGTACGTCCCAGCAGGACACGGATTGTGAAGTCCGCTACCCTCAGGGCAGAAGTGACCAGGCTGGCATTCCTTGTCTGACGGGCTTTGCTGTGTTTCCCCAGCAGGGCAGTAAAATCCTTCAGAGCAATTTCCAGCTGGAAAGTCTAGTCCGTAAGTTGGGCAGAACGTGCCAGGAATGCAAAGTTTGCAGTTGTTCCTGAACTGGTTGTATTCGGTGTCAGCATAAGTCCCTGGAGGACACGGAGTTGGATAGGAACTCTTAGTAGGGCAATAATGACCCTTTGGACATCTATCACCATTACTTTGATTGACAGGATGGCTATAGATTGTGCTTCCGTTGCAAAAGTAACCTGCTGCACAAACCCCAGATTCCACGTCCAATTTATCTTCTTCACAGTAGTAGCCCGGTGTACATGGTAATGGTTCATGGGATCCTGCTGGACAGAAGCTGCCTTTCTTACAGAACCCACCAATTTCACCAATCAGGGGACAGACAGCAGAACCATTTGCTATATCACTTACGTTGAGTGGCATCCTTTCCCACGATCCACCAGTGCAATACCAGCCACCCGCACACAAGCCTGAGGGTTTAGGCATGCCGTTAAACTCACAGTACATTCCAACTGGGCACAATTTGCAATCGTCAAGCTTATCACCCAAGGTGTAGTTCTTATAGCTTCCCCTCGGACATGGGGAAGCTGATGCAGATCCATTAGGGCAAAAGAAACCTTGAGGGCATTCAGTGAACTTGGTTGAAGCATTTGGACAGAAATACCCAGGAGGACAAACACGGCACTGACTCTGTTTCCACTGGGAGGTGTACGTGCCACCAAGGCAGGTAAAAGGAGATGGTGATCCCTCTGGACAGAAGTGACCAGGAGGACAAGGACCTCCAGTGTCTGTGGTGTTGTCAGGATTTCCAAACACTGCCCCTTCTATGCAGTAGTATCCCGCATCACATGGGCCACTGGGCCAGGTAAGACCATCTTCTTCACAGTACTGTCCTCCAGGACACTTCATGCAATCCCCTAGAGCGTCGGCATGTGTTCTGTTATTGTAGTGGCCGGCTGGGCAAGCTACTGGTGCCGCTGGATCACCCTGTGAGCAATAATGTCCACTGGGACAGATGCCTGCATAGCCTCGGTTGCCTCCAGAAGGCTGTTGTTGGTCAGAACCATTATGGCAGAAAAATCCTGCATCACATTTCCCTGTAGTTGATGTAGCATTCAGGAAAGCACAGTAGTAGCCAGGTTCACATGGTTTGCATTGCTCCTCTCTAGATAAGAATTCAACTGGACTATACGTTCCTCTGGGACAAGGTTGCCAGTCATGTCCAGTACCTTCAGGGCAATACCAACCTATGTGCAGAGAAAACAAATGTTCATGTGAGTAGGAAAACATTCACTGATTGCAACAATGATCTTAAGGACAGGTTCATGGTCCTTACCAGCAGGACAGGGTTCTGGAGTCTCTCTGTTAATACAGTAATGCCCTGCAGGACAAATGTAGCACTCCTCGGCTTGACTGTGGTTCATGTATGTTCCTGGCGAACAAGGGATTGGTGTGGCTGTGCCAGAGGGGCAATGGTGCCCAGGCCAACAAATGTTACCTAAAAACAACAATTATACAATGCAAATGACTTACAAAATGAAGTCTGATTATTGGTGCAAGGCATACACCACGTTGCGTGAGTATAAGGTCAAGAAAAAGGAGGAAGAAAGGGCCGGAGTGGAAGAATATAGACGAAATAAATGAAATGATCATCATCAGCAACTGTGAAATCTTGTAAGTCTCCTAGGAAGGAAAACGAACTTTTTTATCGTCATACCATAACAGTGTGGTTTTCACCTGAATTATCAACGTGACTTCAAAGTAAAACGTTAACTTGATTCACTAGCTATAACTCTCGCCTGAATTCCCTTGTGCTCATGTCCTCGGACAATTACATTTTGACTGCAGCAGTGTTATCAGTGCTACAAACATGTCAGTTTTCAAAAGAAGCAAACATATGATTATATATTTCAATTACTAACCAGTAACACCATCTGTAGGTTCGTTAACAGAGGCATTGAATCGGCAAAAGAAACCTGCTGAACAGTTGCCAGATGTCTGGTTGAGTCCGTCCTTTGCACAGTACTCTCCTGGTTCGCAACCCTTGCACTCTGCCTGAGAGCCAAGCTGTTCAGTGGGTCCATATGTTCCCTTTGTACACGGGATAGTCACGTTCGTGCCTCGTGGACAGTAATAACTGTAATGAAAGAACAAGGTTTTCACAAATGACTGCCGAGGAGAAATTATAATTTTCCACCTGCGTCTAAACTGAGGTACATCACTGCCCACTTACTGTAAACGTAAAAGTATTCGAGTGTCTTTTTGCATTCTTAAGTAAAGTGTTGATTGACTCTCCCTAGAGATTTCCTCACGTTGTCCTATTATCATTTATCTAGCTCCATGAGCGGGCAAGATGAACGTAATCCTGCACTGTGATTGGCTACACGACCAGGCAAGATGGCGCTGTATTGTCCACTAAAGATTACCCTCAGTGTCCGGCAAAAAAATAGTGTTCTTTTTCCATATAATAAATCCTTTATTGACCAAGCTTGTTCATTCAAGATGGCTGATACTCTGTATTTTGCGCGTTTATGAATCTCACTCGGTCTTGGTCCATAAACACGCAAAAAAAGAAGAACTTGGCCAATATCCAGCCATCTTGACTGGACAAGGTTGGTCAATAACCTATGTGTCTCACCCTTTAGGGCAAATTATTCCAGTGACACCATCATTAGGAGACAAGTTATCAGCTCGACCAATGCAGTAATAGCCAGCTGAGCAGTCATCTGTCCAGAAGTCATTCCCTTCACCTTGACAGAACTTGCCAGCAGGACAATCAGTACATTCATCAACGCTTCTTCTCTGCGTCTTGTCATTGAACGTTCCTACAAGAATGCCATTTGACATAAGTACAGACAAAATATAACATCCATGATTTACTTCTTAGGTCACAAATTCGCACGACTGTATTGGAAGTACAATATTACTTTTTGGTTGTCAAACTGCAGACGTCCCGTAAGTTGACTTTGGATTGTGGTCCAAGCCTAGAGGTATGTCCGCATTTAGCGACAATCAGTTTTGTTACGCAGTAGGAATACATTACCTGGTGGACACTTGTGCTCCTGTGCAAATTTAGTTCCATTAGGACAATAGTGTCCTGTGACACAAGGTTTTGGAAACTGTACACCATGTGTACAGTGAGTAGCATTGATAATAGTTCCATCACAGAAATAACCTTCAGGGCATGTTTTGCATGTTGCCTGCTGGTGTTCATCTTGGTAGGTACCAGAGTCGCAAGCTTCTTGATCGACACTTCCAGTTGGACATCTATGCCCAGGTGTGCAAACATATTCTGCAGGTCGTTTTGTTTTCTGTCCACCCGGGCAAAAGAATCCAGGATCGCACTCCCCAGATGGCTCCTCAAGGCCTTTAGCATCACAATAATACCCAGCCAGGCATGGCTGGCAGCCAGTTATATTTTGGTTGAAGGTAGAATTGGAATACGTTCCTTCTGGACATTTTTCTGGATCATACGTTCCAGCAGGACAAAAGTGGCCTTTGGGACAAATCCCACCGCTAACATTGTCGGTCGGATCTGAAAATTTGGCCCCCTCAGTACAGAAATAACCAGCATCACACGGACCAGTGACGTTAGATAGTTCCGCCACATCACAGTAATGCCCTGAAATAAGACAAATTTTATTTGTGGTAAACATGGTTTTAGATGACAATCCCAAAAGAAAAAATAGGGAGAGCCGGTGGGTAAAGAGAACCGTCAATCTCCCAGAGCAACTTAACAAGCATGCTAACACAACAAAGTGTAGTACTTCTAATCAGAGTCAGTTAGAGAGACATGTCAGGTCTCAATGTTACCAGTAACTGACGGCAGGGGTCGAAATGTTGCCTGTCTACCTGTCGATTTCAGGTAATTTCAGAAAGTGACAGGTATAAAATACTGATGCCTGTCGCTGGCGACAGGTAAGAAAACCTTAGTAATACAGAATTTATTGATCTGAATAATATTTTCATCCATTTTTCCACCCGAAGTCGTTCTCACTCATGCAGCTCTCGCACAGTATTTACCAGACTTTACTCAATAAAAGCAAGATGACGCAATCTTTGTACAGTGTGCATGACAAAGACGGTAAGTGTGTCTTCTCCCGCGTTTCTTTGCCGATCAAGCGCGAGTTCGAAATATGGATCGTTTTCTGACCTGTAAGTCATTGCTTTCTATCAGTTTATTATTAATGATTGTACAACCCCAGTTGAGTTTCAAAAAGTGAAAATAAAATAATATTAAAAAAATATTGTTCAAGTTTGATGTTGGTGGAGACAGGTAAAAAAACATTCTGCCTGTCACTAGACACAGGTAAACAGTCTGGAACATTTCGACCCCTGTTGACGTCTTCATTCCGTAAACCAAGCAAACATTTTGTGTGCTTCACAACAACAAAATCTCATTATCTCAGCTAAAAAGTCATGTCACCACAATTAATAATCCGTGTATATACCGGTACGTTGTTTGTGTTCTATCAAAGTAACAACTTCTCAAATTAAGTTAGTGAACCCAATAAAACACCTTGATTTCTATGTAGTTTCCGTACCTTTCAAGCACGGAGTTGGCTCACGTGACCCGTTAGGGCAGTAAAACCCTGGCTGACAGACACCCCCTGTGGTTGTATTTGGGCAGAAACATCCACTTGTATTTGTAGCGTTACAGTATCCAAGGACGCCAACATCAACCGGTTTGTCAGACCATGCCGCTCGTATGCAGTACCAACCCCCTGCACAATCGCCACTTGGTTGCTCGAGGCCAGCTCTACCACAAAACTTGCCAGGCAGACATGGAGTGCAGCCACTATAATGGAATAGCATTTCTCAAACTCATTAATCTATCTATCTAATAGTTCATCAAGTTTAAACAAAGGAAAATCATGACCATGTTTGGATAACTGATCTTATTTAGCATAGATGTTTACGGTTTTGTTTCTCTGCTTTCTCCTTGGCTTAGTTTTAGTTTCGACTGAGAAGACAGTATTAACAGTAAGACAGTGTTTGACCACATTTCCAAACACCTTGTAGCTCGACAAAAGTACTCCTCTACGAGACGCATTTTCAATTTTCTTCTCCTTGTTTCGAAATGTGGTCAAACAGGGTCTTTTGTGTTTGATATATTAAATCTAGGACACGAGGTTACCTCAGGCTCTGCTGTTGGGTCTCATTATTGAAATATCCTTTGGGGCATGGGTTATCAAACTGTGCTTCAGTTCCTGATGGACAGTAATATCCTTTGGGACACTCCAGGGCACATGACGTTGAGTTGGATGGACAATAAAAACCAGCGCAACATTGCTCACATTCAAACTGCCCAGTGCGGTCATTGTACGTTCCAGCTTTACAGCCCAATGGATAAGATGTTCCTTCTGGGCAATAGTGGCCAATGGGGCATGGTCCTCCTGACTCTGTCACATTCGGTGGGTTAGGTACCTTGGATCCCTTTAGACAATAGAACCCAGGATCACAAGGCCCAGAGACATTCCTGCGCCCAAGATCTCCGCAATAATGACCTTCTGTGCAATCCGGACACTCGTTTTCATTTTTTAGGAATTGCACGTTCGAGAACGTGCCCCTAGGACATTCTTCTGGTTCTCCTGTGTTGGCAGGACAGTAGTGACCCTCTGGACAAGGTCCTGAATCTTGACTTGCACTAGGTGTGGCTGATTCAGCATTACGACGGCAGAAGTAGCCAGCTTCACACTCTCCACTTACAGCTGTTGCATTTTCATGAGCACAGAATTTGCCAGAGTCACAGGGACGGCAACCTGCAACAAGCAATTTTCATTTTAGGCCTGTCCATTTGAGTGCCCTTAACTTGTGCTGATTTTAAAAAGGTTAGTTACAGCACGCATTAATTTCCAAGTTCTTGACACAAGATACGTTCACTTGCATCTGTTCACCAATTACGGGTCCATTACTCACGACGAGACAAGCTCTCAGCTGGCTCGACAGCTTGGTTGCCAGAGTAATGCATCGGTATTGCACAGGTCATGGGTTCAAATCTCATTCATATCTAATTTTATCCAGGCTTTATACTCGCAACTGCCTAGGTTATGTGCACAACTGCAATGATCTCTATTTATCCCGCCGTCAAATGTTTGTTTACTACTTGCTTCGACATGGTTAACATAGAAAGTATCCAAAAACAAAAGAGATGCTAGCATCTGAGCACAAACGATGCTGATGCACAAAGTGTAAGTACCTAGAGAGAAACTTAGCTTAACTTAACAAGCGATGAAAGGACACTTACTGCTCACGTTAGTCAGACCAGGCGAGTCACCGTATGTCCCTTTCGGACAGGGTTTCCAGTCAAAGCCTGTTTTTGCCGGGCAGTAGAATCCTCGAGGACAAGGCTCTGGGTCCTGACTCTTGTCATTCACACAAAAAAATCCCGCTGGACAGTCCAAACATTCATCTGCGAGAGGATCCTTCATAAACGTTCCATCCTAATGAGATCATACATATACCATTAACCTTTGAACTTCTTAGTGCGATCAAATGCAACATCAAATACAATATTAATACATTGGAGAACAGACAGGTAATGAGAACAATTAAAAACACGACTGGGAGGTATTCGTTTGATCTACCAGTGACATCTACTGATAAACAAGCCTCCAAAGTTGTGTGGATTCTTAGCCCATAACATCACCCAGACTAGATAGACTTGCCGGAACGATATTAAACAAGCTTGCAAAACGAGGAGGTCAATCATGTGATATCAAGTCTGATATACTACACAATATGTCATGTGGGGAGCAGGGAAGGCACAGTAATAAGAGTGCTCGTCTCCCAACAAGGTGGCCCAGGTTCAATTCAGCCAGATGCCATATGAGGGTAGAGTTCTTTGTTGGTTCTCGCCTTGTCGTGAGGATTTTTCTCCGGTTCTCTGGTTTTCCTACCTCTAAAAAGACTAACATCTCCAAATTCCAATTCCACTAGGATAGAGGACTCGCATGGAAACCAGCCAGGGCAGTTGTGGCAACCTCTCTAAATATTCTAATTTATTTACATTATGCAACAAATTGAATTCATTTTCTTTACTTACCACACACGGAATAGGATTTGGTGTCTTCCCAGGACAAAAATGCCCTGGAGTGCAGTTCCCTCCAGTGATACCATCTTGTGGTGCTGGATGTTCTGCCCTCCCACTACAATAATACCGTGGCCAGCATTCTCCACTAGGAGCTGTAAGAGCAGTTCCATTACAGAAGAGGCCTGGTGTACAGTTTGAACATTCCTGAATACTTCTAAGTCCTAATGCGTTGGAAAATGTTCCAGCTGGACAACTTTCTGGCGCAGGAGTACCCCTGACACAATAATGCCCTTCTGGGCACTCCTCTCCAGTGAATCCATCAGTAGGCGTGGGCGTGAATGCACCAAGTCTGCAATAGTAGCCTTCCTGACAGTCTCCGGTGAAGGTGGGTGATGCACCTGCAATGAGGGGGAAACTCAAGTTCACATTTGTTCATGAGGTCCTTGATTTTGCTGTTACGCCTTGAAAATGAGAATTCATAGTTGTAATGCCAGTGGCTTTATCTAACTGCTGACTGACATACCAGTTTTGAGAACTGATTGGACCTCTGAACTTTTGCAGTGTTAGATTACTTGCAAAAAATTTCGGATGTTTAATTTTCCGAAACTTTTAATCCCGCCTCAGACAAATTTCGGACAAAAATTTCATACACTGCTGAAGCATAGCTTAAGTAAATTTACGTCTACAAATCACGTTTTACATTGTAGACTGAAGCAACATCTGTGAAAATGATAGTTGCAAGGTTTTACATATACACCAAAGGGGAAATTTTATCGTGCTATTATGTACCTCAAGTAGTGTCTCAAATAGAGTCCGCTCAATAAAGGAAACTAGCGGTTTGGAGCTATTTAAAAGTTTTCTACTGTACTGTAAAAGTTTCGGACGGTTTTATTTTCCGACACTTTTTTGTCCGAAATTTGAATTGTCAGAATCGAACTTTTTTTGGAAGTAATGTAGCTCAAATAATGGACAGGCAAAGGGGACAAGTGCGAGATCAATGGACAGTAAACAAAGAGGCATGGCGAGAGAAAGTTGGTTGGCCCCAAAATGAGTCAGCTAGAGAGAACCACGTGGAAAAAAGCAAGGCCATATGAAAAACAATAGGTGGGACCAATGTAACAATAACTAAGTGTTCATAACAGGGTACTTTTACTTTGACACAACCACATACGCTACCATTAATGCTATTTATAGAGATTCGTATCCACCCTTACCATAACAGAATCTCCCAGGTGGGCACTTCACACACTGATCAGGATGGAAAAGGTTGGTACCATTGCCATGTGTTCCATTCGGACAGCCAAACTCAGTGGCATATCTTGTTCCATTGGGGCAATAAAACCCATTTGGACAGTTATAGCTTGAGAAATCACTAAGATCGTCACTACTGTTACAGTAAAAACCAGCAGGGCAAAGTTTACAGGAGTCCTGTTGAATTTCATTCTGGTAAGTTCCTGAGGGACACTTGACAGGAGCTGGACTTCCTTCTTCACAGAAGTGTCCCTTGGTGCATGACTTCTGCCTGTCCAAACGTTCGCCTGGAGGGCAGAAGTACTTTGCAGAGCAAAGCGCAGTTGGTTTTGTTAATCCTCTGGTTTCACAATACGATCCTTCAGTACAGTTAGAGCAATGGTTTTCATGGCTGTTCCCGGTGTTATTTGAAAATGTTCCCTGGGGGCAAAGCTCAGGAACTTTGGTACCCCTTGGACAATACTTTCCCTGTGGACAGATGTCTCCAGTGATCCCATCATATGGCTGTGAGACCTTAGCGCCACTGGTACAAAACCATCCGGGGTCACACTGTGCAGTGACACTAGCCTTCCCTTTACCTTCACAGAAATAGCCCCCAGTACAGGGAGTGGGTTCATGGGATCCTTCAGGACAGAAAAATCCCTCCTGACATTCTCCTCCAGTAGAATTTGCTGGGCAAAGACAGTCACCAGATGTAAAGTTGTCATAATCTAAAGGTCTGTCTGTCCAGGCAGCATTGACACAGAAGAAGCCGGCTGCACACGGTCCAGTAGGTGCTGACAGTCCTGATTCATTACAGTACTCTCCACCAGGACATGCAGTACAGTCTGCTAAACTTACACCCTTTGTCGCTCCATTATAATAACCTCTGGGGCATGGGTGTTGTGTTGCATACTCTGTCCCATTAGGGCAAAAATGACCCATGGGGCAGGGGTAGGCATTGAAGTCAGTGGAATTCTCGGGACAAAAATACCCAGCAGGGCATGTAAAGCAAGCAGCCTCTCCTTCGTTAGGATTATACGTTCCTCTTCTACAACCCAGTGGGAATGCTGTGCCAAGTTTACAAAAGTGGCCTTTTGGACAAGGCCCTCCAATGGCTGATACATTGGCTGGTGTTGCTGTGTCTGAGCCTCGCCTACAATAGAATCCTGGGGCACATTTGCCTGTGTAACAACAAAACAAAGGTTTAAGCATGGAGAGCTGAGTAAACCTTACCATAGTTTTTGATATGTTTTGCTTACTGCATGCCAAATCATTTATCATTGTTGTATTACAGTCAAAACGTCGGAAAACACCTCTAAAAGTTCTGACCATGTACTCTCCGGGTCATGAAAACCCATTCACAACCTCGACAAAAACTAAAGTTGTGCTCTTTCCAGAAATGTAACAGAAGGCTGACTAACAATAACCAGATCAAACCACCTTACTGAGGTTTTTTCTTAACAACAAATAACATCACAACACAAGCCAATATTGCCAATTATTATTCATTGTAGTCACCATCTGTTAATTCTGGGAAACATAGCAACCTACACATTATTAAATAATCTGCTAGCAGATTAGTGAATAATCTGACAAAAAAGAATTAGCGCAAGTGTTGAAATCTTTTTATGCGGAAGCCTGAAAAAAGGATGGATCTGTTCGCTGCGACGATGCGTTTGTTGTTATTTTCTTTAAAACAATGTATAATAAAACCATTATTAGATTCGGTTTTTGTGATATCCAGACTAATCAAGCTCAGCCTTTGGCTTCGGCTGATAACACATACCTTGAGCTTGATTATTCCAGATATCACAAAAACCTCATCCAATAATTGTTTATAATTTAGTGGGTGACAAATCACTCCTTAATTCTGGCGCGAAAATTGGCATTAATTTATAAGTTCACATGTGAAAATACAGAATTGCTATGGTAACGTTTGGCACGAAATTTCTCGATACAATAAACAAGTCAAAAGCCCACAATTGTAAGTGTAATTTGTAAGTGTAATTGTAAGTGTAATGTCTTCATTACACCGAGAGAAAGTGTATGGTACTTGGTACTTTTGGTCCATTCTCCTTGAATGAACTTGACAGACTTTGCTCTGTAAGAGCATGCACTAAACTGACATGAAACACTGTCCCACCTGTTGGTTCAGTTAGGTTGGTTTGCTCACAGTAGTGACCATCGGAACAAAGTGTACAGTCGCCAGCACTCTCTAACAGAGTCACATTTGAGAATGTGCCACTAGGACAGCCAATGGGATCTGAGGTTTCCTCTGGACAATAAGCCCCAGGAGGACAAACACCACCCACGCCTGTGAAATTCTGACTGGGGCGTGGCGTGTTCACACCCAGCACACAGAAGTATCCAGCGTCACAGTTTCCAGACGTGTTACTTGGAAATGACTCGACTCCTGCTCCACCACAGAACTTCCCAGCAGGACAGGGCTTGCATTCATCTTCACGAGCGAGGCCCAGCTAAAAGCATTACAAGGTCAGTGAATTCAAGGAATGACTTGCAACATTGCAGGAAGTTACAGTTTCAGACAAATTCTTAAACAAGCTAGGTCACGGTATGCAACTCTTGAAAACTTCAGACTAAATTTTTCAAGCTCGTCGTTTGTAATCTGTATTAATCTCCTTAACCATCCTTGTTTCTTTATGGTTTATTATTATCTCTTTGGTGTTTTTACATCTTAGTAAACTACTACTTTCAGGTTCCCTTCAGTTTAAAGGTAAACTTTTTACATTGCCAGATATCGTGACCGAGCCCCTTTAAGCAACTATTTTCAATTGTGAAAAGTTGTTTGGGGGCTTTGTGTAATAAGCCTTTAACAATTACGGACAATTAATACTACCATTAGACCCATATGGGGATAAATCAAGATACGTTACTCTAGTTTAAAGACAAAGTTGTCAAGTCAAAAACCCACATTCAGATCCGTACAAGAACTGGTTAGTAACATTAAATTTGGAATAAGGTATATCCCTGATTCTCAAGACTGAAATTCTAACATTGTAATGTACGTGGCTTAACAAAAAAGGTGATAGAAACAGGGATAAAAATAATTATTCCAGTATGGTCAAAATCTCTTAAACACATAATGATGCCAAGACAATGCTGAAACTTCATTTGCCATTGATAAAATCACCAAAGAAGTTGATAAAACTCACCTGTGGATTGTATGTTCCTGCTGGACATTTTTCTGGCGATTTACCAGTGCCAGCTGGACAATAATGGCCTCTAGGACAAGGAATGGGTGTCCTGCTGTCTCCTTCTGCACCCTCACAGAAGAAGCGTTCTGGGCAAATTAAGCACGCAGGAAGACCAGTAACATTGCTGAAGAAGGACAAAACAACAACAGAAGAAAAATTGTTAAATTCAGTTTTTAATCTGGGTACAATTGAGTGGGTGAAGTCATGTGAAAATATGCTTGCGACAACTTGGAGAAAACAAGCACCTTTCATGGTTCTCTTGGGATTTCCATTCGCATCACTTTCAATTCAAATTATACACAAACTAAATACTGAACTTAGTTTGGGGTGGACATTGTAGAAGAAGTGTAGTTTTGCAGAGGAAATGCAATTTTAAGGTTTTTGGTAAACAGAAGTTTTGAGGTGGAAGGGAATATAGTTTTGTGGTGGTACTGTAGTTTGACACTGTAAGTGTGCAGACTTATTGTGAAAATATTTCAGAACAATGCTATAGAGCCTAACATCTTGATAGAACACTTCTTAAACATCAACACTTTCTAAGAAACAATTTTGGGCGAAAATCAGAAATCGCAGATTTGCCTAAGGTCCATAACCATTACGCGACACCAGGCCTGGAATGAAAACTTCAAAGGAGCTATGTCACGCTTTGCGCATTTTGAAACGTTTTTCAAGTTTGTCGTTTGTAATCCACGTTAATCTTCTCCATCCTTAACCATCCTTGTTCATTTATGGTTTATTATTATCTCTTTGGTGTTTTTTCTCTTAGTAAACAACTATTTTCAGGTTTCCTTCAATTTGAAGGTAATTTTGTACGTGACGGAGACGGAGCTCCATTAATTTTCCTGACTTAAAATGACTTTTCTACAGCTGGATAAAATTTGTCCCATCCAGAAATTTCTTTTTTTCTTTTCTTCAGAAAATATCTAGCCTGCGAAAACCGGCCCGAGTGGCGTTTCGCGTGAAGGACGTCTGCGATTTACCGCCGAAAATTCCATACTGATGACGTAAGTGTAAACTTTGTAATCTTGCCTCAATCTGCAAAATAGGCATAAATTAACATTTGCGTTTTTTTCCCGAGGAGATGCATTCTTTGCAGAACAGGCACTGAAAAGGGCGACAGATACTATGTGGGGCCTCAGTGACATTAAGATCACTGAGCTCCTGCAAAAGATACCGCGATATCTCGAACATTTGTTCGACTCTCTCCCGTCGAACTCGACAAATTCACTTATTTTCACGTTTCCGTTTTGCTGTCTGTCATGTAAAAAGCAAATCGAGAAGTGACAGAGGCTAGTCGTTAACATTATTACCATGGAAAATGACTTGCGTGGTCGACAATTTCTTGATGAAAACTGTTTTCGGATAGCTGCAAGAAGCGTAATATCTCTAGACAAACGTATAGCTTTCTCAAAGTAAAGCTACGGCCTCTCCGAAAATATGATATCCGTGATAAGAATCTACCTACTGTCCTTGCAAACAGTTCTAATCATAGCCGCGCCCGGTGTCACAATATAGAATGCAAGTAAGCAAGATGTTCATGGTAAATTACATTTTTTGTCCCTCTGAAGCAAATACTTCGAGACTTAAAAAACACATCTCTTCTTGCAATAGAAATAAGCCTGAACAATGCATTAACACAGGGCAAATTAGAGAGGTGTCAGACTCGACGAAGCGACAGGGAGATAATGCAGACCTGTGACCTCTAAAAATTTACCATAGCACGATCTAACGGCTCAACTCCACTGGAAAATCCTCCTTATAACACAAGATGAAGTGTCCTTCATAAACAAGAGTGAAGCAACAAAAACGGTTGAGCGACCGAAAAGAGAACGGCAAATGTACAAATGCCACGAACCATAGGAGTCGTGTTGGTCTGTGAACCCCATTTTAATAACACGTATTTGTTTTGGTGAGAATATTCAATGGCCCGCATATTTACGGACTTAGTTAAGCATAATTACCGATCGAACCAATCAGCGTTCATGACCAGATTCGGGACAGATTTGCCTCATCAGTATGGAATTTTCGGCGGTAAATCGCAGACGTCCTTCTCGCGAAACGCCACTCGAGCCAGGAAGGAAGAAGGACGGCTGTTTTCGCAGGCTAGAAAATATCGCCATTAACACTGAACAAAAGAGTCACTAGGCTTGGCTCATATACTTTAAAACCATTACATATAAGACAACCAGTATTCATAATGTAAGTAACATTACACAATGACCTCAGCATCAGGCACAAAGGATGTCAATGTGCAGATACCTGTACGTTCCAGGTTTGCACTCAATGAAAGTGTCTGTCCCATTTGGACACTCATAACCAGCAGGGCATATGTCACCAGTGACACCATCAAGAGGCATAGGTGTGGTAGCCCCCTCAACACAGTACCAACCAGGACGGCAAACTCCATTAGGTGCTGTCAAACCTTCCCCTGTGCACGATCTTCCAGGATCGCATAAAATACACTCCTCCTCTCTCTCGTGACCGGGTGTGTCACTGTACGTTCCATTTGGACAGGGAAATTCATGTGGTCTTTGTGTGCCTACTGGACAATAGTAGCCTGGCGGGCAAATGCCTCCATATGTAATGTTTGAAAGCGAGCCATCATTCTAAAAACAAATACAAAATGTCCTTAGAACGCGATGCAAACAGCCAGGGCTACAAACAATACATAACAAAATCCCAGTTCGATATCAAAAAGAGAAATCAGTGGCAGATAATGAAGTGATGTCCAAGTGCACATGTGGTTAGTTATCCAAGCATTTGTTACAACGGAGTAGAGCTAAACACGCAATGGAAAATTGACTGTTGCACAAGACAAAACAGTAACTCAAACACGGAATTGACCAGGTTTAGTGTTCAACAACTTGTCCTAGGTGGTTGGTTATTTTCAAAAGTACTTTTTCTTTTGCCCTTCACTGCTTTGTCAAGTCAAATGGATTTTCAACCACCTTGAGAAACACCTAATAAGTGTCTAAAAGTCATCAAGCTTTTGTGCACGTTGTGAAACAAAAATATGGACACATGCCAACACAGCAAAAACAGCCAGTAATTAAAAAGCGAAAAATAAATATTAAATTGTACCAGCCACAAAATTAATGGTCAGGCGCGGTGGCCTCATGGTTAGTGCGCTCGACTCCGGAGCGAGTGCTCCGGGTTCGAGCCCTGGCCTGGGACATGGCATTGTGTTCTTAGGCAAGACACTTTACTTTCACGGTGCCTCTCTCCACCCAGGTGTATAAATGGGTACCGGCGAATTTAATGCTGGGGGTAACCCTGCGATGGAGTACAAATATTCCTAGTCACTCCATGCCACGGAAACTGGGATAAGCTCCGGCCTGATGGGCCACTTGGCTCATATGCAGACTTACAAAATTAATGAGCATTAAGTTTGTATTCTACAATAAGGCGAGATGTTCGGTATGGGAAAACCTAGACATGATCCCTGTGCTTTGTCTTTTATGGGAATTGACTATTCTCGGCAACTCTCATGCTGAACATACAAATAATAGTGAGTGTGTGGCCAAGATCAGTCACAGGATCATAGCACAGTGTCTGTTGATGTACGAAATCTCCTTACCAGAGATTAGAAATATCACAGGACCCAAAGTGTGCTTACAAAAAGTGGACACCTACTATGGGTTTAACTTACTGGAGTTGGGCTTGGAGAGCCATCTTGACAGTAGTACCCTGCAAAACATTTTCCTTCAGTAGCATTCAAGCCAGCTTGTCTGCAATACGATCCTGCATCGCAGGGTTGGCAAGAATCGATTGTGGCGGTGGCACTGTTTGGGTTGTAAGTTCCCTGGAGAAAAAAAAACTTCATGTTAGCAGTACAGATCTATCACCAAAACCACCTGTATGCCATTAGATAAAATCACTGGAAAAAAAACGTTAAAAAAGAAAATGAACAGTAATAAATTTTGACTACAGATTTGTTTCTGAGCATATTTATGGACTAACTGCTATACTCTGTACACATGATAAGTGATTGAGACGAGACTGTTTGCAGTTATTGCCAGTCCACATAAATGTAGGTATTTACCTGAGGAACTTAAGAAAAAATAAAACAAGAAATACCAGCAAAACGACAAGTGACATATTTAACTTTAGAATGAAAGCAATCCCTTGTAAGGGAAGGTGTAAACAACAATGGCGGCCATGAAAGTTACCCACCGAAGGAGCAAAACAGTATTTTGAATTCACTGTAGACTACTCTGTTTACTAAATGCACCAACATGTTTAGTAATAGAGTTTGAACAGTTGGAAATTAGAAAAGTAAAGCATCCTGCAATTGAAAGGATGACGCCAAATTGTTCAGCACAAGTGTTTATTTCTTATTGAAAAAACGTCAGACTCGGCAGACGTGAGCGTTTACAACCAAATCCCGAATGAAAGCAAGATGAAAACAAATCTAAAAAAATTTAAGTACACATCTGTTTGTATCATACAGTTCTTAGCTGGGAGAGTTGGAATTCATGCCCCCTTCATCTTAGTATTCTTGACCGTTTTGACAGCAAAAACTCTTCATTCTCATTCACCCTTTTCGCTTACAGCACTAGCAATGAACAATCACCATACTCACAGGTGGACAAGCGGTTGGCTTGATGCTGTTTGGAGGACAATAGTGCCCTGATAGGCATGTCTTAGGAAATTCGAGACCCATTTCATCACAGAAGTTTTTCTCTGTACAATTTGTACAACGCTCTGCTCGATTAGTCTGCAAAGAAGAAAAAACATGTTCTCTGTTCAGAGCTATGCATTAAAAAAATTATACTTATGGGAAAAACATGTCTGGCACAATGGTTTTCAACTCCGTTTTGTTGTTGAAATGTTCCCATTATATTAGAGAAACACTCTTCTGATCAAGGGGAAAAATTCCTTGCGAATAACACTGAAACAAGTGGGCATGTTAAACTCTACTCTAGATGGTGGCAAGTACCTCCTGATAAGTTCCAACGGGACACTCTCGTGGAAAGACAGCAGCCTCACTTGAGAAGTGACCCTTGGGCGTGACATGTTGGGTTGGTACAGATGCCCCTCCTGTGCAGTAATGTCCTGGTGAACATGGACCTGTGGGTTGAGGATTGGTGTCTCCAGCACAGTAGAATCTGAATGAGACAATGCACATAAGCTAACTCATATAGGAGAAGCTTTGTTTACGATATTTGCCTCACTAGCATAGGTAACACAATTTCTGATAGAGCTACAAAAACACTAGTTCTGAATATGGAAAGAGGATAGCAGGATCAACTGTCCCAAGGAATTTAAGCCTGAAGTATTGAATACTTTTTGTGAGACACAGGTTTAAAAACTCAAAATTTTACAAAGAATGTATGAACTCATTGGCACTTTTGCCAGCCAGAAATTTTGCAGTTTTGGAAAGCCAATTACGGGTACTCCTCGACTAGTACACCCAAAGAGCCAAACCTTTTCACCAATTACTAAGTTTCACAAGCTCTTTCAATGTTTGTAGTCAATTCGTGTCTAGTGTGGTGCCTTCTTTGTGCAAAGCCGTTTGTTAATGAGTAAAAAACAAAATTTGCCAAGTGTGCTGGCAAACACACGCAGCACTGCCAATCCTATGTTAATTAACGCTGTAACTCTTTAGTAGCACATAGCATCGATAACAAAACTTAGGACTATTTTAATCCAATATCATACCCAGGGTCACACGTGACACAGTCATCTGGTTCCTTGTTTCCTTTGGTTCCACTGTATTTCCCCACAGGGCAGGGCTCAGGAGTTTTTGCACCTTGTGGACAGTAGCCCCCTTTGGGACAAAGACCACCTGTTGGGCTTCCTTCAGGGGGGGCCTTGCAGAAATAAAAGACTAACGTTCTAACAACAGTGAGACTACAGTATTTGAATCGCAGCAAAAGGAGATACAATGTTTATTGTTTTTTACAAGGTTCTATACCCAGCAAAATGATAAATCCACTGAGGTTCCTAAACAATCTTAGAATAATTATTTAATACCAAGGAAGTGAGTTGTAAATGAAGGTGACAGAAAAACAAAAAAACAACTTAAGTACATCTTGTACCAAACTAAATAACATAATTTATTAAAAACAGGATCATTGGATAATGCAATTAAAGAGTTTTCATTGGCTCAGCCATCATGGTATAAGAGCCATTATACCATGCTCTACAGATATGGTAAGCATATACATACACTGTATTTTTGGGGGTGGTTTTATTTTTGTTTTATTTTGGTTTTTGGGAGCCTTTTTAATGAAACAATTATTCCACTCATGCTTGTTGGATATGAGATGATTAGAGCCAACTTTGCGTTACACACCTTGTTGGCTATCTACCATCTCATATCCAATGTGTGCTCATAGAATAATTATTAAGTATTAAATTTAACACAACCCAAGCCAGTCCAGTTTTAATACTCACAGAAGTGCAAGCTCTTCCACTGCAATAGAATCCTGCATCACAAGGTCCAGTAGGTTCTTTCAGACCATTGCCAGCGCAGTACTCCCCTGCAGGGCATGGTGTACACTCTTCACTTCTTTTCACACCAGATGAGTTACCATAGTAACCACAAGGGCATGGCTGAGGAATAGTGGTACCAGTGGGGCAAAAGAAGCCCTAGAATTGAAATAAAAATTAATTACTTACTTACGACTTATAAGAATACCATATGGATTTTAACTTCACATTCTTCATTTTGGGGTGGTATCGTAGTTTCTAATATGATCTTCTATATCTTTAAGTTGTCTTGACTTACTTCTGGACATGTTACAGGATTTGCCAGGCCAGTGACATTGCAGTAGTGACCAGAGAAGCAAACGCTGCAATCCTGCACAGAATTTGCAGCAGACAGTTGTCTGTAAAATCCCTCCGGACATGGATGGGAAAATTTGTGTCCTGTTCCCTCTGGACAATAGTAGCCAGGTGGACAAACATCAGCCTGGATAAAGAAATATGTTACAGTTACAATAAATGACACTTTGAATGGAATCCCCTACAGGACCAAGGTGCTTCTGTAACGTTTAAGGTATCATGGTAGGTGGATTGACAGTGTTTGGAAATTGCGCTCTAATGCAGGCACTTTGAAAGACAACCCTTTCAACCTATACGTTTTCTGAAGCTTAATAGTTGTAGAATACAATCATATCCTCGGAATGTCCTAAAAATTCAATGTGCCAGTGATATTAAAAGAAATACCCAGAAACACTGCTTCACTGAAATTGCGATTTTCCAGATGTGTTTTTTTACAGCCTCCTAAAGTTTGATATTGTCAATGAAGACATTCCCTTCTACAAAAGAGGCCATAACTTGGAAACACAAGCAAAATTATACAAAGGCCGACACCCTTCTCGAAGGAAGTATCCTTGAACATGGCTGCCGATTTTCAGCTAATTCCATTGGAAGACGCGCATTAATGAACTAAAACTGTTCATCCTTGTATGCAGTTTTATTTTAACAAGAAAACGACGAAGACTGTTTTACGAGATTTCTATGATTAGGTGTTAAAATCCCCTCCACACTGACAGATGTTGACACAGGTCAGTTTACCACCACAATGACTTATGACAACTTGAAACAAACAGATGTCTACAATTCTGGCGCGAAAAGCCGTCGCAGTGTTATTGTTTCAAGGACACTACCAGAGCTTTATAAAGGTTTGTATCTGTAAACTGCAGCAATTTCTTTTCGCAGAAGGTTTCGTCGACAGAATTGGTATTATGTTGCTCAAGTTTACACTTCTTCATTCTCCAGACATTTTTTATAACCATGCCTCGAGAAACCAGAAAGAGAATATCTCGAGGTGGAACAAGCAAGCGGGCAAGCAAGTGGACCTTACAAGTCAATGTTCACTGCCCGCAAATAAATGAAAATTCCGGGGACAAAAGGCTCTCGGAAATGTCAGCTGCCGGGTAAGGAGTGATTCTTTGAACCAAAAATGTACCTAACCTCCACTTATCGAAAGGAAGTTGTATTTAGGTTTATAATAAACATAGAATATAAAATAATGACAGAGAACTGATAAGCTTTGCCATAATTGAAAACGTTGTTTTGACTCGATCGGGAAATTCCGTCACCGGATCAAGAATAGTTCACATGCATGTCTCTTTCGTTCAAATGAAATATCACACCACAATTCGCATTACATGTGACAACTGGAGTTAAATTTTAATTAGCGATGCCTGGAACTTGTCAATGCACCATTGGGGGTTAGTGAGATTCAAAAATAGTTTTTCTATTCAATCTTTAAAAGTAAAAAAGCTTTTTTCCCATTCTTTTTGCAAAATATTTACCTCAGTCTTCTCAATTTGAACAACCAAAAAAAACAATTTTTCTTTTAAAATCCACCTACTATGATACCAAAACTGATGTTTTGATTCTCATTAGTATGTTACATGTCCACAGTTGAATTACTTCGGTTTTGGTTTTTACTACTGTTTAGGATTGTTAAGAAATTGGTCTGGGTTTGGTTTCGCAACACCCGATCAAAAACTGCTCTAAGCTGTTAGAGAATGTGATGTCAGCTACGTACTTCAACACTTCTAAAACGGGAATGAAGACCATCAGTTGCAAAAAACAATGAATTCACCTCTTTTTCCAAGCCTTCTGGCTCACAATAGTGTCCCTCCGTGCACTGAACACATTCACTGACATGCTTTCGTCCTTCATGAGGGTTAAAGGTTCCATTTGGACATTTGATGGGATAAGCATTCTGTTGGAAAGAAAATATTCTAGTTGAAAAACCATTGACTGCATATCCAATTTTACCTTTCAGCAATCACACAAACAAGTAAAAAACAAATTGATCACTCAACAAAATGCCCTTTCACTACTCTGGGTGTGTATGAATTTTTTTGCCTATGTTTCAAGCGGTGACTCACCATCAACGAACTGTGTTTGACCATATTTCAAACACCAAGAAGGGAGTTGAAAATACGATGTGCAGCAGAGTAGTTTTGACAAACTGTGAAGCATTTGGGAATGTGTCTCAACACAGTCTTGAGTGAATGATGTTCAATGCATTAACACAAAAGGTTACATGGATAGATTCAACTAATGTGGGCTGAACAAAAAACAAATCATTCCGAGAACAGAGGGGGCAATTTTCTAGAGAAACTGTGGTGCTGCGTCGGTGGAAGTATTACAAGATAATTTGGTTTTATCAACTGGGTTGATAATGTGAATTGGCCACAGTAAAGAGATTCGGAAGTTGACGTTTCGAGCGTTAGCCCTTCGTCGGAGCAAATTCGACGCAGGGCTAATCTCTTTACAGTGGCCAATTCACATTATCAACCCAGTTGATAAAACCAAACATTCCGAGAACAGTTGCATTTTTGCTTTGCCTAGAAATGGACCATGAGATTCCAAGATTGTCAGACATTTCATTAACACTGATAGTTAAGAGACTTATGACAACCAACAAGCTGTACCTCATCACCCCTGAGGCAGTAATGCCCTTTCCAACAGGCGTAAATACTATCGT
>OZ026599.1:7811929-7829429 GCA_964020085.1 Micromussa lordhowensis
TGAATAATTATATAGTTAAAATATTATTATTGTGGCTTGGCCATGGCTAGGAGCCCATGGTCTATTCCAGTTCTACATGAACACAAACCATATAACTTAATTGTCTTACGCATTTTATCACTTAGTAAAGTAACTGTGTGACTGGAACAAAGTTTGCAGTTTTTTGGTACGAACCAAATCTGACTGTACATCCAACTATATCTTAAATTGAACTTAACTTCCGCAGTGTCACCTCTGTTATGACAAGCATATGTATTTTTGTTTTAGGTTTAATAGAAACCGGCAGTGGGAATTGTTATTATTGTGTGAACTCTACATCAGAATTAGTATACAAGTTATTACTTAGAGAAACTTGGGACTATGTCAAGCTTTAGATAACTGTCACATGTCACACTAAAATTATAATTTAAAGATACTAGAAAGATTTGCGTCAATACAAAGTTTTTGACGAAAAATGTTCAAGGGTTATCCATTGTTATTTTATTACCTACAGGTTACTTGACATTTATTTCATGTTATTAAATGTTTTTACTGTTACAGCTGTTTATACTCACACCAGATTTAGGAGGAGGAAATGAACTACCATTTAATCTCCTGCCTCCCTGCTAGCAAAATATAGAGTTCAATTTAAAAAGCATTAGTTGAACTAGAAGTTTGAAATTTTATTTGTAAGTCATAATTAGAAAATAAAAGCAGTATATTAATAAAAGCAGAGCATGCTTAATTACGGCGTTGAACAAAAAAAAGAGTTATAAGCAAATTTTAAAGTAACCAAGGACATTTATCAACAACTGCATCTAAACATGAAGATATCAAGGTATGAAAGTGCGAATTAGGTGTGTATCAAAACTTGTTGAGACTTTGTTAAGTTTACAAATGTGTTAGACAAATGTTGGCACTTGACATGAAATCTTACTTAATTAGCCTTCAAACAAATTTAATAGATCATTTGCAAAAACATGTCTGTAAAACAGCTCACTCATGGAAGTGAACAGGAATGTTTTAATTATAAACTACATGCACACCTAAACTTTACAGTGCGACTACTCCAGCCAAGCCCACCCAACAATATTTTCTACAAATTTAACCAATGAAAATAGTGGAGGTTAACAATAGTTTTCTAACAAATTATCCAAAATGACCACAAATCTGTTGCCTTTGAGATGTACAGCTTGATTACAACGTTAATTTGTTGGAAAACTATTGTTAACCTCCGCGATTTTTATTTAATAAATTTGTGGAACTTTTTGTTGGGTGGCCTTGGTTGGAGTAGTCGCACTGTAAAAGTTGGATGCATGGAAAATCACTTTCTATCTGAGACCCACTAAGCCCTGGACTTACAGCTCGTGTTCACACATAGTTGGTAAACATGCCATACGGATTTTAAAATAAAGTAAGCAACAATAACTTTGAATTTCCTTTATGTTTTTAATGACTTATTATTGTATACAACTACTTCAATTTCTAAATAGCTTTAATGTATACAGCTATTTAGAAATTAGCCCAAAGAAAATATACAAGCTGATTGGTTTACTACTAGCATATAACAATAGTATAACTAGCTTCTTGAACATCCACTTATATCCATCCACTGGGCTAGTATGTTCTTCTGGCACACTTTCTGATTTTAGTTTTCCATGGGGGTTATTAAATGACTACTTTGTGAACATTTTTCACTATTTAGAAATTAGTCCAAAGAAAAGATACAAGCTGATTGGTTTAGAATAGTGTTTCCATAACTTGATTGAAACACAGATGGCGCAAGCAAAGAGAATATACATTTTGATGATCAAAGTAAACAAACGTTTTTTTTTTTGTCGTGGAATTTTCTAAAAGAAATAGAAGCCATGCTCTCCATGTTTCTAGTGTGTTACATAGAAACAATTGTGGAAGTTTGGGAGAACTAGAAAAAACTGTGGAAATACTCGCTTGTTTGCCAGTGTTCCCACAGCATTCCACGTCCTCCCAAGCTTCCACTCATGTTTCTATTTAACAATTAGATAATGAGCTCAAGATTTCTATCGCATGATAGGGCGCAGCCCGAGTCAACTATCACGTGCTAGGAATCGAGAGCGAATAATCTAATTGTTTTAGTATAAATCTACTAGTCGTTCAAAACTTAATCTAAATCCTCTTCTCAACACTTCGAAAACGCCAAGAAACGGCGCCGCCATCATTTTGTTAACAAGCGCACACTGTTATGCTACGCACTATCTATCACAGAATAGATAGTGAGTAGCGTAGCCAATCAGAGAACGGCCTTCGTGATAGAACGCTAGTAGATTTATACTAAAAACTGATAGAAGCAGTGTTATGTTTTCTATTTCTTAAATAAATGGTTTTAACAAAGGGATTTAGAGTGAGACAAACCTGAGCCAAACCAAGAGTGTAGTAGCCTGCTGAGCACTGCACTCGAAAGTCATCTGTTTTGGAAGGACATGCATATCCAGCTGGACACTCAGTACAGTTCTGCTGACCTCCTTTACTGTATGTTCCATCTGCACATTCTATCTCTTGATTTGATGAGGTGCTTGGACAATGATACCCTGGAGGACACCATGTACAGGACTACAAAGAAACAAGTTTGACCAAAATAAAATTCAAGTCTAAGGAAATTGCATTGAGAGTAAGCGAGGTCTGGCATAGGGAACATGTGCATGCCTACACATTGAGTGATTGGCTTTGGTTATATACTTAGGTAGCACAAATGTTTTGAAACATTGTCATGTTGTTAGTGTGTGGGTTAGTTGGTAAGGTGATGACATACTGTTTGTGATCCAACTGAATATGTTCCTGGTAGACAAGTCACAGTTTGATTAGTGTCTGTTTTTGGGCAAGCATGGCCCGGTGGACAAGGAGTGCAATCTAACTGCCTTCCGATTGAATAGGAGCCCTAAAGGGAAAGAAAAACAGACAGTAAGACAAGTGACAACAACAATATGCAGGGTCTGAACTACAGATTTTACTACTGATCCTTTCTAAGTTAACATGCATCAGGGCAATAAACAAAGTGCCGCCCCACATGCAACTACCCTTACTTCACACACTTTAGATTCCACATAATCATGAGAACTGGCATACATACTGGTAGGCATTTGGCATTCCCAGTTCCATCCTTGTTTGGACACTCCCAACCACTGGGGCATGGAGTACAACGTTCTTGGGCACCCCACGAGAAGGTTCCATCATCGCAGTCTAGCTCTGTAGAATTTTTAGTGAATGGACAGAACTTGCCCTCTGGACACACAGTACAAAACTGGGCACTTCCATCAGAATATGTCCCTAAAGAGATGGATAAAAACAAAATAGGTTAAAAGCAAATATGGATGAGCATCCCTACTTGGGATAGTACAAACACACTCGTAGAAACTACATGTACAGTGGAATCCCATTAATCCAGTAACCAATGGGTCACAAAAATCTGCCTGCGTTAACAGTGTTGTCATATTAAAGGGGTTCTTTAAATAAGAAAAATGACTGGCTGAACTTTTGTTCCCACCAGAATAAAGTGGCCGTAATAACAAGGTGGCCATACACTGTATTAATGGGGTGGCCACAAGGCAAGATTCCACTGTAGATAGAAGCACCACATGAATAACCTATTTATAATGGAAACGATCTTATTTTAGGCAATTAATAACAGGGAACTTTAGATGATACCTGGAATGCATTGTTTTGTGGGTGCCATTGCAGTTGAGGGGCACTCCATGCCTGCTGGACAGTCCGTACAAGTCTGACTGTAAGCGACACTGTACTGACCAGGGTTACAAGGGTCTGGGTATGCCTGTAGAAAGCATGGAACATGTGAGCATCATATTTTCAAGTGTACTAACAAAGGATTTAAAGGAGCCCAGTCACGTTATTTTTGAGTTATTTTGGCCACATTTAAAATTACCTTTAAATTGAAGGAAACCTGAAAATAAAAGTTCACTAAAAATAGACGACCAAAGAGATAATAATAATAATCCATAAAAGAACAAGGATGGTTAAGGATGGAGAAGATTAACATGGTTATATATATTATTATAGTATCAATAAGTAGTTGTTAACTGTGACAGAAAGGTAGTGAAATTGAAATGAAGTGATTGAAGTGCTGTAACATACTGTACAGTAACCTTGGTACAGTGACTGTAAATAGAGTAATGAAGGTATGGTAAAGAATGTGGTTGAATGTGAATTTGGGGTAACAAGTGCTGTGTGTGATTATGTTAAGGTGGCTGAACACAGTTTTGCGCGCGGTCAGCGGTACCTTGCATGATGGCGCGCGTTTTAAATTAGAAAAACAAACATGGCGGCGAAAATTTTTTGGCCTGCTTTTGTCGTGTGTTGAAACGCGGTCCTCGAACCACAAAAAACGAGTCACTGAAGATGCGGTCAACTGTATTTAGTTTTGAAAAAAATGAGTGGAACTCAGCGTGCATAACTACATTCTTCCAAAAAGGTTTGGAGTCAAGTTGAAACGATAGCGTGACCAATTGTTGCAAAGAACAAGTAATTACTTTTTGTTCACACTTCCGCTGGCTATCCTGTTTTCAATGTTGGTTGCAAGAACCGCATACTGTGGAGAAACCGATGAGAACATTGAACAAACTCCTAAGGCACAGCAGAAAAACCTACCATTTTATTGTTCGCGCAGGGTCAAAGCTGCGAAGCGCAAGGCAAAGACCGAAGCGGCCAGGGCTGAACTTTGCAAGCGTCGCTTATTTCCTTCAAACGAAAACAAAGAAAACAAAATATTTACATCGGCAGAACCACGCATTCTCCGCAAGAACCACGACTCAAAGAATACTGGTGGACAAATGGTAAGCATAGGGAAGTTCACTTGCATCTCTACTTTGGGTTCTCTGTAAATAAACACTTCAAAGGGTTCAAAAAATTTTGTTTATTTCAACAGCTTCCTGATTTAGTCAGTGACAACAAGCCCACAGAACTGTCTGGATACAGAATCATTGATCTGGGTTTCTTTCAACAATCTTTAAAATCATGCCAACACTGCAAATATGGTAAAATATGATTACCGTAAACGTCCATGTATAAGCCGCACTTTTTTTCACAAAATTGAAGCCCAAAATCAAGGGTGCGGCTTATCCACGGATACATCTGTGTTTGGAGAGCGCAAAAGCCTAATTAATATTCATAAAACTTCTTAAGTTGTCAAGAAATAAACATAAAAGAAACCGAGAGTTTGTTGCTGTTGTTCACTGACTTTTTTCGTGAGTGGTGGCTCCTAAAGGAGCCGTTTGTGTCTTTCAATGTTTATTGGCGAATCTTGCTCTCCAAGAGTTCTTTCAAGCGATTAATTTTCACTTTACTCGACCAACTAAACACCAACCTACAAGGAATCTCCATTCCTCCACACAGCTGTTTGCAGTGACGTCTGCGGCCAGTTACTTCCACGCATATCTTTCCGCCACGTGCGATGAAATACCACAAAATTCGTGAGTACTCGCGAGGTAAATGGCCGACTATTTCGTTCTTTTTGACCACTTTCACGGCAAATTTGTCGACTTCATTGTCAAGCTCCTGTTTCGCCTATTGCAGGTTTCCAAACAACTTTATAGACGTGGTATCCCCGTACATCAATGCGCCTGTTTTTCTGTGTTATGTATGATGTATGATGATGACCAGGCCCAGCCCCAGACTCCTCCCCACATTTAAAGCTTGGCTACTAAGCACTCGTTCGTTTTGTTTCAATGGTACTGGACTTTACGGCGTGCTTCGAAGTGATAATCTTGAAAAATCAGGTCAAAAGAGCATTTTAAGTTGAAGATGTCATAAATTCAACCGAAAAAGAAGGCAGGACAAATGAAATTTCGCTTTCTTTAGACTTGATAAATGTGAAAGATGGCAGCAACTTCAGCGTCGGTGTTTTCGAAACCTTGATTGTTTGTCCTTGTTTGCTTGTAGCAAATACAACTGTGCTGGCATTTCAAACTTTATTGTTTTTATTTTTTTCCAAAATCTGCGCTTCCAAATTGGGAGTGCGGCTTATCTACGGATGCGGCTTATACATGGACGTTTACGGTACATGTCTTGTACAATATCAAATTGTCCAAAGCAAGCTTTCAAAATAATGCTTTGAGTGAGGTATACAATTTAAATTTTGGTCCTATGCATTTTTCCTAGGGCCCCTTTCTATTTCTAATGCAGTGACAGAAATAAAGAAAGGATGTGCGAGCCTCATTTCTGTTGAATGCCACAAATGTGGGAGTAAAAATGAAATTGGTACGTCCAGACAGCACCACAGTGGTAAAAGAGGTCCTGGAGCTTATGACATTAATACACGAGTTGCTCTTGGTGCCATTGACAGTGGAATAGAATATACACACATCAACGGCCTATTCACTGCATTAAATATCCCCACAATAAATCGGAGTGCATACAAGCGACGTGAGAGGGAAATTGGTCTCGCTACTGAAGAGGTTGCTGCCAGTTCTTGCAAAATGGCTTTGGAAAATGAAATTGACATAGAAAAATCTCTTGGGAAGACCCCTGACCCTGATGGCTTAGTACCTCTCACTATTTCATATGATATGCAATGGTTAAAACGTGGGAGGGCCAATGATTCAATAACAGGGCATGGAGCAATCATGGGTTCCAAAACCAAAAAAGTCCTTGACTACTCTTGCGCAAATAAGTTGTGTCGCATCTGTGAAAGTGCTCGATCAAAAGGTAAAGAACCAGCTCATCATGACTGTCACCAAAATCACAAAGGTTCGTCAAAATCAATGGAACCTGAAGTAGGAGTTGGACTATTTAATGGTGCTCCTAATCATGGTGTTAAGTATTCTGTTTTCATTGGAGATGATGACAGCTCCACAATTGCTAAGATTCGTGAAGAAGTAGCATACACTGTAGAAAAACGAAAAATGGTCTGATAGTACTCATGCGACAAGAACACTTGTGAGTCACCTCCACAAGATCAGATCTGAGAAAAACAATTTCCCTGGAGAATCTGTTTTGTCACAGAAAGTTATTGATTATTTGCAGAAATGTTTTAGTTATTGTTTAAGCCAAAACAAAGGGGATCCAGAAAAAATGAGAAATTCACTTGTAGCTATAGTGCCCCATGCATTTGGCGACCACAAAAAATGCAAGGAAAACAAATTGAACTGGTGCAAGTGGCTTGAAGATCCTGACAACGTTTCTCACAATGATCTCCCAAATGGTAAAGATCTGAAGGGAGAAAATCTGAAGGCAAATCTAACTAATTTGTTTGAAGTATACTCCAGTGACACTGTTATAAACAAACTTGTGGAAAATGCCTCTTCACAGAGCAATGGAAGCTTTCACAGCACAGCTGGTTCCAAAGTTCTCAAAATAAGGTTTTATGGGGGAAGCGAAAGTGCCGATCAACGAATTGCTGCTGCTGTTGCTCAGACAAACATTGATAAACAATACCTGCTGGATACTTTGCATTGTGTTGATATAGAACCTGGCCAAATTACTGAACAAAAAGTAACACTAATAGACTATGAGAGGGAGGCAACACAAAAAAGGAAGTCAGGCATTGAATTTAAGAAACAACGTCGACTGAATTATTTGAAAAGGAAATCGAGAAACAAAGCTGCATCAAACCGAGAGGGAATCAGCTATGAAAGTGGCATTGCACTGACCCTTGACCCTGAGCTGTTACAAAGAGCAGTAGTCACACAACAAGAATTAAAACATTTCGAAAAGTATGTCCCCACCTTCAGCGAAAGACCTCCAAAGAAGTACATCACCTGTCCTATCGATGAAAATAGTGGTAGTGGATTTGGCTTTGTAATATTTGACACTGAAACGAGCTGTGGAGGCAAGGAGGCTGAACTAATTCAATTAGCAGCCGAGATGAAGCAACGAGATTCGTTTACTCGATTCACTATTCCAACAAAAGAAATTTCTCCCTATGCTTCTCGGGTTAACAAATTTAAAACAAAATGGGTTGGTGGGAAGAAGATTCTTCATCGTAGAGACAGCCCTTTGCAAACAGTTCCTTTGCCCGATTGCCTTCTATCATTTGTTGATTTCCTTGAGGATTCAAAGCGTTCCATTTCTTGTGACAAAATTGTCCTTATTGGCCATAACTCTGCTACTTTCGATACTCCTATCCTGTTAAGAACACTCCAAGATTACTCGCCTGAGCTTCTTCAAAGGATGAATAAGTTAAATGTTCACTTTGCTGACAGTCTCGTCTTGTTCCGCAACTTGATCAAAGATAAACACGAGGCGCTCGAACAAGACGGCGGCTCATTCGTTAAAACCAATCAAGGATCGCTCTACAAACACCTTTTTGGCACCACTTTTCAATGTCACGATGCACTTGAGGATGTACATGTAAAGGCGCTAAATAGAATCCTCTTTTAAGTCCTCCCTGCACTTGTCAACTTCCACAATTGTCAACAAAAGCGGCACAACAGAACTAAACTCGGCCATCGAAGAAATGAACTACCTCGATAAAAGTCATGCTCTCTTGAAGTCCTTTGACGATGTGATAAGCGATTCCTCACAGGGCGGGGTAATGAAGAAGTCAATAGCTAAAAAGCTTGCCGATTCCGGTATCGGCTATCATCAGCTGAAGCAACTGTTTGTGACAAAAGGAGAACAAGGGCTCCTCGCCATTTTGGCAAATCCTCCAACAAACAGTCGTAGTCATCGCGTTCGTGGAACTGCAGACCCTTTGACATTACACTTAATTGTAAGTCATTTTAAGGGAAATCAGAGTTGAATTGATTTTACATTGTAGCTAAGTTCTACTTCGGAAACGTATTTTATCTCACGATCGACCATATCATCCCACAGACTCCATTCGGCGGCGATTTTGAAAGCATGTGCTCCACGCGAGGAGACACGCGTGGTCTTGCGCTGCGCATGCATAGTTCCTGTCCCCTGGCGCCAAGGTGGCGCATAGGGCCTCCACATGTGCTCTCCAACGATTCCTGTCTTGCGCTTTGGCGCGCACCTCTCCCCAGGACTTCCACCCTGCTCTGGACCTCTCCTTTTCTACGGTGCGCCGCCAGGTTGTTTTTGGCCGGCCTATCTTTCTCTTTCCCTCAGGGGTCCACGTCAGGGCTGTAACACAGTCGTTGTCAGGTTGTTGTCTGAGGATATGTCCAATGAATCGCCATCTCCTTCTTCTTACCTCTTCGCTCAACTTCACTACGTTAGCTCTTTCCAGTAGCTCTTTATTGGTAACCTTATCTTGCCATTTAATCTTCATTATCCTTCTCAGGCATCGGTTCTGAAACACATCGATTTTCTTAGCATCACCTTCGTTCATTTTCCATGTTTCGCAACCATACATAAGAACTGGTTTAACCAGTGTCTTGTATAACCTGATCTTTGTCTTTCTTGTCACACTGCTGGAATTCCATACTCGATTTAGTTTCACGAACGCTCCTCTCGCTTTCCCTAGCCTAGCTTTGATGTCTTCTTCTCCGCCCCCTTGTTTACATACTGTGGCTCCTAGATAGATAAACTTCTCTACATCCTCCAGCGCCAGACCATTCACTGTGATGGCTTCATTATTCCTTGCATTTACTCTCATGACTTTGCACTTCCCGACATTTACCCGAAGGCCTGTCCTTTCTGCATTTTCTACTAGCCTGTCTGTTTTTAACTGCACGTGCCTTTGTGTTGATGAAATTAAAGCTACATCATCAGCGAAATCGAGGTCCTCAAGTTTTGATGTAAATTTCCATCTTAGCCCGGTTCCCTCATCTTTCACAGTATGCCTCATTATCCAGTCTATAATGAGCAGGAAAAGAAAGCCAGACATTGTGCATCCTTGCTTGACACCAGTCGTTAATTCAAACCATTCTGGGGTTGCTTCTTGTTCAACAACAGTACACTCAAAGCCATCGTACAGCGCTTTAACTATGTTGATGATTTTCTGTGGGATACCATATTGATTCATTATCATCCATAAGCCATTCCTGTGCACTGAGTCAAACGCCTTTTCGAAATCTATGAAATTTAAATAGAGAGTTGCCTGCCATTCATTCACCTGTTCTAGTATATTGCGTAAGATGAAAATTTGCTCCGTCGTCCCTCTACCTGATCTGAATCCAGCTTGTTCCTTACGGAGCCTACGGTCAATCCCCATGCGAATGCGATCAATTACAATTCTTCCCAATATCTTGCTAACAACCGGTAAGAGGGTCACTCCCCGCCAGTTCTTACACTCCTTTAAGTTCCCCTTCTTCGGTATCTTAATAATGAGTCCCCTTTTCCACTTACGTGGAACCTTTTCCAGACTCCAGATCGTGTCTATAAGGTCTTTCACCCTGTCGGTAGTAAATTCAAGGTCTGCCTTCAATAGCTCTGCTGTTATCATATCTTCGCCAGGGGCTTTACCATTCTTAAGACTCTTTACTGCCCTCCTTATCTCAGCTTTACTCACGGGTCCTGTGTCTATGTCGGCTATGTCCTGCTGCTCACAATCTTCTTCGTTGATCGGGTCGGCTGGCTCCTCCCTATTGAGTATCTCCATGAAATGCTCTCTCCACCGCTTCCTTCTATCCTCACTGTTGGTTAAGGTGTTGCCATTTTTATCGTTGACTGCAGTGCTCTGCTTTGGTTTGTCGTTGCAGATTGTTTTAGTTAGGTTGTAAAGAGTCTTCATGTGCTGCTTATTCGCTGCTTCCTCTGCCTCTTTTGCTATCCCTTCTGTCCAATTCCTCTTGTCCCTGCGTATTTGCCTCTTTACTTCTTGGTCTTTGGCTTTATATTCTGCTCGCTTCTTTTCTTTCAGTCTCTCCGAGTTGGTTCCATCTAGCTTTAGTTTTATAGCTTTCCTCTGCTCAATCAGGTCCCACGATTCTTTACTGATCCATGGCTTAACTTTCTTTTTCTTATATCCTAGAACTTTCTTTGCTGTCATGTTGTAAGCTTTCTCTAAGATGTCGTTTGCCTTCTCCAGCTCAGCTTCTGGATGGTCTTCTTCTTCGTCTTCCAGTGCCTCTCTCTGCAATATCTCAAACCTGTTCCTTAGTTCCAAACGAAACCGCCTCCTACACCCATCATTCTCCAGCTTCTGAAAATCATATCTCGTCCTTCTAAGTCCATGCCTGTTGGGAACTGCTCTTAGCTTTAGCCTCAGTTTGGTGCAAACCAGGTGGTGGTCGCTGGCGATATCAGCCGATCTTATGGCTCTTGTGTCCAGCACAGATGTTCTAAATTTCTTGTTGATTAACACATGGTCTATCTGGTTGCGAGTGCGTCTATCGGGGGATATCCAAGTTTGTTTATGTATCTCTTTATGCGGGAATATTGTGCCTGTGATCACCAGGTCGTTCATGCCGCAAAAATCGCATAGCTTCTCGCCATTGTCGTTCCTGGTTCCAACTCCATGTTTACCCATTACCCTTTCGTACCCCTCCACGTCGCTTCCTACTTTTGCGTTCAAGTCTCCAGTGATAACCAATAAATCATATTTCGGTGTTTTTTCTACAATTGCCTGAAGCTTCTCGTAGAAGTGATCTTTCACCTCTTCATCAGTGTCATTGGTGGGGGCATAGACGTGAATTAGCGTTAACTTGACATACCTAGAGTGGAATCTGGCTCGAATTATTCTCTCATCGATAGGTGTCCAGTTGATCAATGCTTTTGCTGCGTCTTTGTTTAGCATGATGGCCACGCCATGTTGATGAACATCATCGTCTCTGCCAGAGTACACTATTGTCTCGCCTGTACTGAGAATGAACTTCCCCGATCCACACCATCTACTTTCACTTATACCCATGCATACTAAGGTAAAAGAAGTGCGATGCCTCTATTTTTGGACCATTCAAGCGATGTACACGAACAAGAATTTCTCAAAATCTACTCATTAGAATTTGATGAAATTTGTCAGAATTATTATTCTCGTCGCATTTCAGATAATGGAAACATTACAATGGAAGTTTAACAAAGGAATTCTGAAAAAAGAACCAATATTCACTGGGCACCTTTATCCTCCAATTTAAAAAGAACTGTCTGTTAAAATTTGTTTGTGTTAATTTCAAAAAATTGTATTTATTTATTCAAAGCTGTGTGCAAGTTAAATAGAAAATCTAATGACTAGATTTTACGAAGATCTCATAAAAGTTAAAATTTGGGGTTGTTTTCAATCATCCATGTTGCCATGGAAACAGTCGAAAGTGCCAATGTTTAGCATTGAGCAAACTCTTCCATCACCATACTTTCCTTTCACCAAGTTTCAGCTTCTTAGCTTCATCATTTCTTACATAACGTCTTAATGAATGGCATACATTAAAAATTTATCAAAACTGTGTTCAGCCACCTTAAATATTCTAGGAAAGTAGGAACTCTCAGCTGCTATACTGTTAATCATTCCAAGCTGCCAATAGCTCAATTACTTCTTACTTACATCAGTTGTGGGACACTGGTGACCAGCAGAGCATGCTAAACATTGCACTGAGTTGCCAACACTATAAGATCCATTTGCACAAGCTGTTGCATTTGACCTGAAATAAAATCATTTGTGGTGATCATCATTGTTGCAGTCATTGTTACTGTTGTAATTACAATCTGTATCACTTGACAAAATTCTCATACTGTAACCAGGAAATAACAGTGTTTGTTATATAGCTGGCGTTTTTCCCGCCACAGTGCGCCCATTCATTGGCTAGTTCATAGTCACATGACATCTAACAATGAAACTGTTTCCCGCCAAGTGCCATGAGCGGGCAACATTGCGAAAACTATGACGTCAAACGGGAAACAGTTCACTGTTACCCGCGAAATGTCGACCGCTGTTGCACGTGGCCTGATGTTGTCGCTGGAATCTCAGCGCGTTTTTCAAAATTTGCTTTTGTTTTGTTTTGCTATATAACAAATCGCTTAATGACTGGTCCCTTGGGAAACAGTGAATTTTGTTTCCCTCGAATCTCAATGTTTCCCTCGACTTCGTCTCGGGAAACATTGAGATTCTCGGGAAACAAAATTCACTGTTCCCCTCGGGACCAGTCATTAAGTGTTAATTATCACTGAACCTTGAGTATCAGTGGCATAACTTACTCTGGGTTAGGGCATTGGAAGCCTGCAGGGCATTCTGTGCAAGTCCGTTTCCCAGCCTCACCAAATGTTGTACTTCCAAGTGAACATCGTTCAGGCCTTTGCTTTGGTGATGGACACATGTATCCAATTGGACAGGCTGTGCAGTTTGCTTGTCCTCTTACAGAGAAGCTTCCTACAGGGCAAAGTGCAATTGCAGAGCTAGGAGTTGGGCAGCTGTAACCAGCAGGACAATCTTTGCAAGATGTTGCACCCTGTTAGAATATTATTTTATATGTTATTATGTTATGTAATACAGTTATGTAAACTATATGTTATTAATACATTTCTACCTCTTCCAGCCTTGAAAAGCCCTTGTTTAACTCCCTGCAGGAGAATAGTAGTGAAATATTCTCACAACATACAGAAGAGGGCTCGTGAGTGACACATGATGAGGCAAAAAATTAGCGTGTGACATGTGAAAAGCAACTAAACGACATGCAGGAATTGTAATTGTGAATTTATAAAAAACCATGATCAATAAAAGTAGCTAGAAGTATATGTGATCTGCAATGTTTGTTACAATATGTGTGTGAAATGGGATCACAATGCTCCCTTTGCTATAATATCCTCACAGAAGACAACTGGAAACAGAAATCTACCTGGAATGGCTAAAACATGTTCCTTAGACAAAATAGTACGCCACTGGTATAACATGTAACCTAGTACCAACCTTTTGACTGTAAGTGCCACTAGTGCAGTGTTTAGGTGCCTGAGCAGGATCCGTACAAGCCTGTCCAGCTTCACATTCTGTACAAGATGCATCTCCTTGAAGGGAATAAAACCCAGATGGACATGGAACAGGAGGTTGGGTGACATTTCCACAACTGTAGCCCGCTGGACAAGGAGCACATCGTGGGATCTGTGATAAGGGATAAACAACAAGGGAGGCTATAGGAATGTTTTGTACTATTAAGCATGTCATCATTTAATGATGGTCCACAAGTTATTTGCAGTAATTGGTGGGACACACCTCTCCAGCCCTGCAATGCTGATGACAATGTTTCATAACAAAGCATTTTACATACCAGGGAGGAGCTACATCCAGGAATCTATATATATTAGATTCATGGGTGCATCTCTGGGTGTTTGTATACCTGGATGAGGGGGACATTGGGGTTTTCAGTTTTACAGGTTCAGTCACTTTTATTAAGATCATTTTTTTTGGAAATTGCACTTACAATATCTGGTTTTTGGTTACCGGTATATCTGTTGCAGTTTTCAATTTTGGTTATTTGCTTGTCTACTTTCCAGACCTCTTTACTTCACCTCGGTCAATTGGTGTAAGTTCAGGTGGTGTGACGTAAAGATAATAATAATTTGATGCTTCAAATAAGTCCTACATTGCAAGTTCAAAATTTGGTCTATTTTGTTCAATTAGCCCAAAGCCAGCTAGCTCCCAATCAGAAGTCAAAAACCCTGGTGATTTCTTGTTCTTTAAGCAGGATTGCGTGAGTGAATGCTGGGGGCAAACTCAATTAGATATGAAACCTCTGCAATTTAAACTCTCTCAATTCGCTACTTGCACATGACCCATAATCCCTTGCATTTTGCGGGGTAACCAGTAGAAGAAATGTATGGTATCATGACAAAAATTAGCTCGGTGAGCTCGCAAAACCAGCTACTAATGCTTAAAAATGCACCAGAATTTACCAAAATCACGATAGGAGAAATTTGGACTAGTTTATAACTAAATGTAGAGAAAATTTTTTTTTGTCCATACATCGTCTGTAAAATTACAAGACGATGTATGGACAAAAAAAATCTCTACATTTAGTTATAAACTAGTACAAATTTCTCCTATCATGATTTTGGTAAATTCTGGTGCATTTTTAAGCATTAGTAGCTGGTTTTTTTTGCGAGCTCACCGAACTAATTTTTGTCATGATACCATACATTTCTTCTACTCGTTACTCCCCAAAAATGCAAGGGATTATGGGTCATGTGCAAGTAGCGAATGATGATGAGTAAAGCATGAAAGTCGTATTCAACTTCTGGTTTGGGGCAACATTACATTCGGCAATTTGTCGGTTTGGAGCAACTTTATGATGCTTTAATCATTTTCAAGGAAATTTTGAGGATTTTTCCAATTTTCCCCCTTTCTCCTGGAGTAAAGTGTTCCAGCCATTAGTTTTCGGGAACTGTAGACTACAGCCAAAATCACCTTGGGCTGTAAAGGTTAATTTTCTAATTATTTCACAGAGCTCACATCTTGGTTGAACTTTTGAGTTTAACTTTGCATTCTAGAGGGTCTAATCAAACTCTTCAGTTACCACGTTGTGAGAGTAACCTTACTCATTGACCTAAACATCTTTGAAAACAAAAAATTGAGGTAATAATCCTACCTCTCCACCATTGTTCCAATATTCTGAAGAGGAACATGCTTGTGGCGATTGACTGGGATCATCACACGAGTGCCCTGCTGGGCAAGATGAACAAAATGATGCTGCAGTACCAGAATGTGTCCCCAAAGGACATGCATGGCAAATACCAACTCCAGGTGGACTGTATGTTCCTGGAGAACACTCTGTCGGTGGTATTGGAATAGAGCCATTAATGCATGACCGACCTGCAGGGCAGACCTGACAGGCTGAGGCTCCACCAAGACTGTATCTTCCATCTGGACATTTCTGTTGGAAGAACGCAATAAATGTCGTGTTGAAAAAGAGAATTCAATTGATTTGAATATAAGGCCTCGTCCATACTACACCAGAGGAATTTGAAATGAGGTTTCACTCTGAGAATGTATCAAAAAAAAATTAATGTTTTCTGTCCACATTAGACTGGAGGAATTTTGAAAATGCAACAATTACCGGTCATTTTGGATTTGTGTTTGAGGAAAAACTTGGTCAGGGAAATCACCTGATTTTCCCGAGGCCATCTTTTTCAAAAAGCTCATTAATTCATCCACATGAAAACAAAAAACAGCATTTTCAAATTCCTCCTGTTTGAAGAGCATTTTGAAGACGATCTGTTTTCATGACAGTTAATATGGACTGGCGTAGTATATGGATGGGGCCTAAAACACAGTTGAGTGCATTTTATTCTGTACCAACTATTTAAGACTAGTGGCATAAGCAATTTAATTACTAAATTTTCACATCATCCTATTAAAATTTGTAATCATATCTATAAAAAAATTCTTGATCGTGATTGGTTCTCCGCGTGCCTAATTGTCACGTAATCGGTGCGCAGACACGTGGGTGTCCAATTACAGGTATCCGATTTGAACTTTTTGTATTCAAACACCTGTAATTGGATACCCACATGATTTTCACATCAATTACATGCGCTTTAATGGTTTCCTTAGCAAAGTTTTCTACAGTTTTCAAAACTTAGGAAAAGCGCTACAGGCATTTTCGCTCAAAAGAAGAGCAAAAGACATTTTAATTTCAAAATTTGTTATAGATACGATTAATTTAGTAATTGGACCTCGTTTCGTACAATTCAGGGAGTAATCATGCTCTTAATTTCAAATCGGCCTCATACTCATCCGATTTTGAAATTACTCGCTTGATTACCTCCCTGAATTGTACTCCACTCGGTCCAATTACTATTACTAATATCCTAGTTGTGTCTGATCTCTTGCTATCCTATTTACAAAATAATAGCTGATCTTAAGTCAGCCTTCTGCTTCATGACACCTACAACAATGTGACCCTGTTGCAACATACAGTGTAGAAATACTTGGTTCTTTAAAGGCATCATCTCTTGCTAGGGATTACTGAGCAATACTCTGGTAACACCACACATAGATACATGTAAGATGTGAAGATGTGCTCCCTTCTCAGTTCTGGGAAGTTGTCTGGTACATATAATCATTTTAACATATAGACACAGGTGTTTTACTAGAAAAAAAAACACCACTCAGAAAATTTGTCCAGGACCTGAGTGGCATTTTTCCATGGCATTTTCTCATATATCCGCACCAGTGAGAGGATATGGATAACATCATTTCCCACTTTTTTCAAGGTGGTTTGCACAAACAGTAAGTTGTCTGATATATTTAATAAAAAGAAAGTTACATGCTGGCTTGAAGATATGGATGATTTTCTCATGCTAAAGAAAACTATTTTTCCCACTAGCTGCAATTTTTCGTAAAATTAGGTGTATTGTATTGTAAGTAATGCAAGTAGTATAAGTGTTAGTATTGTAAGTAATAAGTATTGTAAGTAGTGTAAATAACTGCATGAATATTGTAAGTAGTGTAAGTCACAATTAAATTAATGTTAGTATTATCAGTAATGTTAGTTAGTATTGTACGTAATGTGTATATCTCAATGAAAATAAGAATATAATTCTATATAGGAGGTTATAATACTGGTAATAAAAAAAACCATATCTTCATGCCACCATGTAATAGCCTGTACATAACATTTGGTATACATACAGTGCATGTTGTTTGTCCTGATATACTGAACTGTCCTGCGGGACAAGGGACAGGTGTGTTGGATGGATTTAAACA
>OZ026599.1:7834429-7861929 GCA_964020085.1 Micromussa lordhowensis
TTGGACACCTGTAACCTGCATTACACACTTTACAATCACTCAGGCCTTCTTTATCTGAATAAGTGCCATTAGCACAGAGATGGTACGTTGTAAGTCCTTTTGCTGGGCAGAAACCTCCTTTTGGACAAGCCTGACATATGATACTCCCAGTGGCTGCATACGAGCCAGCTAAGCATTCTACAGGTTGTGTTTTGTTTGGACAACTGAAATCACAAGGCAGGATTTTTCAAATATAAAACTGGGTGGATCCAATGTTATTATAAGTAAATCTACTTGGACAAGAAGACAATGTATTCAAGAATGAATATCTTGTGAATACAACAAATCGTGGATGAACACTTCAACAATCAGGCCATATCTGGAACAGGAATGTGTAGCATACAGCCAGTATGTACAAATGAATGAAATAGACCACTCATGGACTGTTGAGTGGTGATATCTGCAGGTGATATCTGCAACATACATGTACGTAAGTGTGTAACATACGTGAATATCTGCATGTATGAATGAACGAATGAAATGGATCACATGAATAGACTGATGGGTACTAATACTCATGAGTAAATGTGTGATGAATGGAACAATACATGAATGAATGCTTGTAACATCCTGACAATATGTACGATTTATGAATTATCTAGTACCACATGGATGGATTGTTGAATAACCAAGTGATATCTGTAGCAAGAGTGTGTAAATGTAAATTGAAATACAGCCAATATGTATGAATGAATGAAATGTTCCACACTGATGGACTGCTGAATAAACAGTTGATGCCTGCAATCTCTCTGTGTAACTGCCAGCTAATACTCATGAGTAAATATCTGCTGAATGGAACAATGCATGGATGAACAGTTGGACATTCAATTAATATCTGCAGCATGAGTGTACAGCATTCACCTGACATACATGTATAACAATGAATGACATGTAACATATAGACAGATGACTGGATAATCAGAATGATATCTGTGGCCAATGTGTACAGCATGCCTAATACCCAAAACAGATCAGGATAGTTAGGTGGTAACCTCACCTATGACCTTCTGGACACAAAACACAATATCTAGCACGAATTGTGTCGCTATATGTTCCATTAGGGCATTCTTCAGGTGCCTTCATTCCAACAGTTGGACACCTGAATCCTGCATCACATATTTTACAATCACTCAGGCCTTCTTTATCTGAATAAGTTCCATTAGCACAGAGATGGTATGTCGGAAGTCCTTTTGTTGGACAGAAAGCTCCTTTTGGACAAGACGAACAATCGGTGCTTCCTGCTGCAGCATACAAGCCAGCTAAGCATTCTACAGGTTGTGTTTTGTTTAGACAACTGAAATTGCAATGCAGGAAATTATAAACTGAGTGGATCCAATGTTATTATAACTTAAACTACTTCCACCACCTGTAACTTATTCATAAATAAATGTCTTGTGAATAGAACAAATCATGGATGAATGCTTTGACAATCAGGGCATATCTGGAACAGGGGTGTGTAGCATACAGCTAATATGCATGAATGAATGAAATGGACCACACATGGACTGTTGAATAACCAGGCGATATCTGCAGCGTAAGGGTCTAACATACTGTGGACATCTACATGTGCGAAGAATGAAATGGACCACATGGATAGATTGTTGAATATGTGGATGGCTTGCTTTGATAATCAGGCGACATATTATAGCAATGAATGGGGAATCATGAATGGATGTACTGTTGGATGATCAGACGATATCTGTTGCCAATATGCACAGTATATCCAGTAACCAAAACAGATCATGATAGTTAGGTGGTAACCTCACCTATGACCTTCTGGACACAAAACACAATATCTAGCACCAGTTGAGCTGCTATATGTTCCATTAGGGCATTCTTCAGGTGCCTCCATTCCAACACTTGGACACCTGAAGCCTGCATCACATATTGTACAATCAGTCAGGCCTCCTTTATCTGAATAAGTTCCATTAGCACAGAGATGGTACATTGGAAGTCCTTTTGTAGGACAGAAAGCTCCTTTTGGACAAGGCTGACATATGATACTCCCAGTGGCTGCATATGAGCCAGCTAAGCATTCTACAGGTTGTGTTTTGTTTGGACAGCTGAAATCACACGGGAGGAAATTACAAAACTGAGAGGATCCTGGACCACTTCAAAATTATTCATGAATAAATGTGTCACAAATAGAACAATTCATAGATGAACAGTTGGACAATCAGGGTAAATCTGGAAGAGGAATGTGTAACATACAGCCAATTATGTACATGTATGAATACCGGTAAATAAAAAGGACCACATAAATGAACTGTGTAATAACCAGGTGATATCGGCAGCAAGAGTGTATAACATACAGCCAATATGCACAAATGAATGAAATGGAGCACATGAATGGACTGTTGAATAACCAGGTGATATCTGCAGCATGACTGTGTAACATCCTGCCAATGTCTACAATGTATGACTGAATGAAATGGACTACATGGATAGACTGTGTAATAACCAGGTGATATCTACAGCAAGAGTGTATAACATACAGCCAATATGCACGAATGAATGAAATGGAGCACATGAATGGACTGTTGAGGAGATATCTGCAGCATGACTGTGTAACATCCTGCCAATGTCTATGAATGAATGGAATGGACCACATGGATATACTGTGTAATAACCAGGTGATATCTGCAGCAAGAGTGTACATGTATAACCTATTAGCGAACATGCACGAATGAGTGAAATGGAGGACATGAATGGAAGTTGTTCAATAACCAGGTGATGCCTGGAGTCTCTCTGTCCTACTGTCAGCCAATATTCACAGCAAGATGAATGAAACAACTCACGGATGAGCAGTTGGGAAACCCGGTGATATATGCAGGATTAGTGTGTAACATCCAGGAAGCATATACAATTGAATCAACTGTACCACAAAGATGGATGGCTGGATAATCAGGGTGATATCTCTGACCTGTCTTTGTGGCCAATACGTATGAATAAATGAAACAACGCACATGGATGGCTATGTATGATTTCTGTAGGTGATATCTGTAGCTTGTCTGTGAAGCAACCAGCAAATTATGTACATGAACGATGTATGGATGCATGGATGAACTCTTGGATGATCAGATGTTATCCGTGGCCAATATATACCAATACCAGAAACAGGTTGGTAATTAAGTTGTAACCTCACCTATGACCTTCTGGACACAAAACACAATATCGAGCACCGGTTGAGTTGCTATATGTTCCATTAGGGCATTCTTCAGGTGCCTCCATTCCAACACTTGGACACCTGGAGCCTGCATCACACAGGCTACAATATTTCTGGCTTTCCTCATCTGAATAAGTGCCATTAGCACAGAGATGGTATGTTGGTAGTCCTTTTGTAGGGCAGAAAGTTCCTTTTGGACAAGATGAACATTCAGTGCTCCCTGCCGCGGCATACGAACCAGCTAAGCATTCCATGGCATGTGTCTTGTTTGGACAACTGAAATTGCCAGGCAGGAGTTAAAGACAAAAAAGTACAATCTGTACCTCTCTGTTTGGACTTACAAATTGAGTAAATGCAAATTTTGATATTAATTAAATTACTATCATCCAACACTTACACCTCTTTGAATTGTTTTAATAATAATAATAATAATAATAATAATAATAATAATAATAATAATAATAGTTTTAGGATTAGAACGTTCAAAATTCTTCACATTTAGGATTAGCAGGGGCTTTGGAACCGGTAGGGAACTAGCAGGGAACTAACATACAATAGTGCATAGTGTACAGAATCAAGGAGAAGATGGATGACATGATGGCTGAAGTGTGGTTGCAATGGTGCTTGATCAGTGCAGTTGCCGATTCATTAGTGTTGCAGTATCCTCAACTGACTAACATTTAAGGACTAGACTGATGGCGTGAAGACTGTAGTGCAGTCAAAAGGTGAACAATTTTTCTACATGTTGTTCCAGTGCACTCATTCTGTTACTGTTTATTGTTACTGGGTGTTAGAAACAATATAGTGTATATGTAGTGTCAATGGGCCAATTTCAAGATATTAAATTCTTAACTTTGCTCTGAGACTTAGGGGAATAAAACAAATTAAGAAATTGCATTGAGGATGAGGGATGAATATTTAATTTCTTCTGTTTTATTCTCCTAAAAACCAAAGTAGAATTAGTTCCATAAGCACACAGATGGTTGTTTGGAAGTTCTTTTGTTGGGCAGAAAGTTCCTTTTGGGCAAGGCTGACATTCAGTGCTCCCTGTCGCAGCATATGAATCAGCTAAGCATTCCATGGGATGTGCCTTGTTTGGACAACTGAAATTGCCAGGCAGGAGTTAAAGAAACATAGGCACACAAGGCGTGCAAGAGTTATTTTTTTAATTAAAAGGTTATGAAGATAGGAGCATTTAAGGGAGTGTTTACAGTGACAATTTAGTTAACCCTTTTTACACAACAACACTAGTTTACCGAAAAAAGAAAGAGAAAAAACACCTCTGACACGTTGACAGTCTAATTTAATTCATTCCCATATGAAAAACAAAAGTGTCAAATTACCATTTGTAACTAAAAATAGCAAGCATCTCGTGGGAACAAGTGGTGATGATTTGCCAGCTCTAATTGAATTTACTCCCTTGTGGAAAACAAGTGTCAAATTACCCTTTGTAACTAAAAAATAAAATATCTCGTTATGTTTCCATGCAACAACAACAAAACAATCGTTATCTGTACCTATTGTAAACGTTCGAACTGTTTCAAATCAAAATAGTCTCGTCTCCTCTAAAACATTTCGTAAGAACTAGAAGCAACGATGCGTGACGTCTAATTGAATTTACTCCTTGTGAAAAACAAAAATATCAAGTTACCTTTGTAACTAACAATAAAAACATCTCGTTCATTTGCATACAACTACCTCACACACTGTTTCATACCTCAAGGCTTATCTCCTCCATAACTAAAATCCTAAACCTAACTCACAGAAAATGCCGAAGTAAACCCAATATATGAATACTTCCTCCTCTTTTATAGAAGAATAAATATGGCAGTTCTGAACTGTATCGGGATCAAATCTTCTCATATACCATTTACTTTTAAAACAGGAAATTTGATTGGCTGTTTATAGTAGATCCGATCTGATTGGTGTGACATACATACATCTCTCACTGATCCATTGACCCGTCCACAACATACTCGTCGCGCCGACTAAGAGATATTTTTTTTACAAAAAAATAACTCAAAAAAGCTGTACCTCTTTGTTTGGACATACAAGGTGTATGCTAGTGCAGTGACACGTACAATAGTGCATAGTGTACAAAATGAAAGGGAAGACAGATGGCAAGAAGGCTATAGTGCAGTTGCAGGTGTAATGTGGTGACTGATCAGTGTAGTTGCAAATTCATCATGGATAATATAGGATCTTCTGGTCAATGGCTCAACATTGAAAGAGCCAGACTGATGCCATGAAAGTTGAAGTGCAGTGGAAGGTGAACAATTGTGTGTTCTACATTCTATGTGGTGTACTATATCCATTGAGTTATTGCTTTCTATGTGGTGCCTGATCAGTGCAGTTGCAAATTCATCACTGATAGTGCAGGATCCTCTAGTTAACCACTGGATATTGAAAAAGCCAGATAGATGACACGAAGGTTGCAGTGCAGTTAAAGGTGAATAAATATACGTTCTATAGTCTGTCTGAGTGTATTAGTTGAGTTATTGCTTTCTATGTGGTGCTTGATCAGTGCAGTTGCAGAGTCATCTAACAGTGTTCATGGAAGATCTTCAACTGATCAACACTGAAGGTGCCAGACAGATAACCAGTGTGAAAGGTTTAAAACAGTTACAGGTGTACAAATGTTTTTTACTGCGCCAGTGCATTAATTCAGTTACCGCTTATTATTATCACAGCACTACTTCATGACTTCTACAAACAAAACATTGTTCTTGTAGTAGCAATGTATAGTAATGTATGATTGTGTAATACAACTATAAAAATATTCATGTATGTAGATGTATAAGAAATATTAGTAGCTCTTTTTTTAAGCCTTTAGTACAGCATCTGATTTTGTATCAGCCAGCCATTACACGTACGTTGAATGACGAGGAACTGGAAAGTAATGTTGATAATCCTCACCTGTGACCTTCTGGACACAAAACACAATATCGAGCTCCAGTTAAGTTGCTATATGTTCCATTAGGGCATTCTTCAGGTGCCTCCATTCCAACACTTGGACACCTGAATCCTGCATCACACAGTTTACAATAACTCAGGCCTTCTCTATCTGAATACGTGCCATTAGCACAGAGATGGTATGTTGTTAGTCCTTTGGTTGGGCAGAAAGCTCCTTTTGGACAAGGCTGGCATTCAATACTTCCTTCTGCAGCAAAGGAACCATTTAAGCATTCCACAGGTGTTGTTTTATTTGGACAACTGAAATTTCCAGGCAGGATGATCAGAACAAACAAAATACAATTTCAGTTTCCTTGTCTTTGACATACCTGGTGCTTGATCGGTGCAGGTACGGTGCAGATTTGTTTAATAGTACTTAGTGCAGGTGCGCAAAGCCAGTGTTTCAGAGTGAAGGCCACACGATTGAGTGCAGTTACAAACTCTCTGTCTTGTGTTACACTGTTGCTATTGGTGCAGGTTAACTTACAAATGATTATTTATGTGCATTATGTGTGATGTGGACCTACTGTAGCCTGCGTAGCTTGGCGGTTTTAAGCAATGTGAGCGGGCTAAAACACTAACACGAGCTGCGAAGCCACGAGGAGCCTGGGGAAGAGACAACTGAGAAACCGCCTGCAAGGATGACCGGTATTTTTTGTTAGGCCAGTACGCTGGCGTACTGGCCATTCCCATTGGATCAGAAGGCTAATACGTCAATCAAAATTTTCGGTAATCTTCCAAGGGACCGCTCCAACAAACAACACCGATATTTGGCGCGTATTTACAAGAAATGGCAGAGAAAGCTCTCTCGAAAGCGTTATCACGCCTAAATATTCTTCGTGAAGAGCGCAAAATTGTTCTCAAACCTGAGCAAGAAACAGCTGTAAGCGAGTTACTTCATGGGAGAGATGTGATGGCCATTTTGCCAACAAGCTTTGGCAAAAGCATGATTTTTACCGTGTTTGCGCTTGCCAGACAAGAAATGAAAGAAATGTTGCCGCTGAAATGTTGCCGCTGAACTTCGCAGCATGACCAAGTCAATTTGGTGAGAAATAATCCATCGCAATTTCTTAACTGCTCTGCTCGATCAGATATATGCAAGCGGCATAAGAACGTCTCTAGACAAACGTATAGCTTTCTCGAAGTAAAGCTACGGCTTCTCTGAAGAAAAAGGTACGAGGACAAATATGATATTTGTGATAAGAATCTACATACTGTACTTGCATGCAGTTGTAATTAAACGGCCGGGCCCGGCGTCACAATATATGATGTCAGTTAGCAACATGTTCACGGTAAATTTCATATTTTGTTCCTTTGAAAGCAAATTCTTGGAGACATATCTTGCATTAGAAATATGCCTAAACAATGTATAAATACATGGCAAATTACAGAGGTGTCAAACTCTGCAAAGCAACACTCCGATAACAGCGGAAACTATGCAGACTAATGACCTCTAATTTTGCTATAGCACAGTCTAATGGCTCAGCTCTACTAAAAATTCCTCTTTATAACACAACATGAAGTGCCCTTCATAAACACGAGTGAAGAAACAAAAAGGTCGAAAGACCGACAGAGAACGGCAAATGTACAAATGTCATGAACTGTAGGAGTCGTGTAGGCTAGTCAACCTCATTTTACACAGAAAACTATTTCGCTAGGTGTTCCTGAATTTCCTCTAGCGTGTTCGAAGTTATGTTATTCGTAGTCGAGCTTGGTGGAGGTAACTCACCAAATTTCAGCGATTTCTTCGATGCTGAGTTTTCTCTGGATCTTGTTTGAGGACTTCGATCTGGCGACGAAACGGTAGTTGGCAAAAGACGCGTGCATCTGCTTAAATCGCCAGAAACCTCGATCGCCTTCTCTTTCTGCAGGCTCGAGTAGACGAAATTGTAAAGTTCAAAAGCGTTTCTAATTTTCCGAGCACAGGCATGGCACACACGATCAGATAAAGTGTCGATTTCCGAGCAGATGCAGACAAAGTGCCATCTTGAAATCCATCACGTTTAGAAACCTTGAAAAGATTCTGCAATGTAAGAGGTCTTCTTAAATTTTCCAAATTTGATTTTAAGCAGACAACAACAAAGTCGACAATCATCTTTTCCATTTCTATCGATTCCGCCTTTGACAGGCTTTTTCGGCGTATCGCTCTTTGCCGCCATCGAGCAAACAACGCATCGGATAGTACTGTTTTGATGTGTTTCCCGGTGGCTTTTCCCTGCGAATCCATTTTGTGGCAAATTGGAAGTTTCATATTACGACCTGCGCTGTGATTGGCTGGGATAATACGATCCACAAAACCTGTCATCAGGTTGACAAAATATGTAATTGGGGGTGGCAATAAAAAATGTAGGTCATCCGGGCAGGCGGTTGCCTCGTTTTAACGCGCTCGAATTGGTAACCGCCAAGCTACGCAGGCTAATGTGGACCTAGCTATTACTAGAGACCATAATTTAAACAGCTACTAAAAAGAACCAACATGACATCCTTACCTGTACCCTGCTGGGCAAATGGTACACTGTGAGGATCCAAGGTTGCTGAATGTCCCATTTTCACAGGACACTGGAGAGGTAGCAGGATTAGGACACTTAGATCCTGCAGGGCACTGAAGACATTCATCATGTCCCTCTGAATCTGTGTATGTTCCATTGCGACAAGGGATGTGAGTAGACAGCTCGGCTGAGGGGCAGTGTGATCCAGCTGGACACAGACGGCATTCTTGACTTCCTCCTGGTCCATATGTTTTATTCTGGCAAGGCAGAGGGTCCGAATCTTTGTTAGGACACCTATGACAAAGAAAGCACATTTAAAGGAGAGTTTTACTTCCTCTTCATCCCAATTGTTTTTTCCTGCAAACAGTAACCTTATTATTTAAAGAAACACAGGTTGCATGAGATCTTTCTAAAATCCTAACCAAATCAGCTAAAATTTGTCTTCAGATGCCACCATTTTCAAAAGAACTTTTAATCACTTAGTGATGCAATAGTGCCATGATGTTGTATAGTCTAAATTCTGGTTAAAGTTTAGGTGGGAGTTTTGCATTATGTGTCCCTTTAGCTTACTATATATTAATGACAACTCTGGAACATTAACATTTTGTACTTTTTAGGACACAAGGCTTAAAAATACACAAATGCTTTGTACTTTAAGGGCTGACACCAAGAAGAAATGATAAGCCCTCCTTTTTTTTTAGTTTTTCTTATTAGACAGCAAGGTTTTTTGGCCACCTTCCTTTTATTTTCAGAGTAAAGAAAAATCATTGTATCCTTGAATATGAAATGTTAACTGTGTTGTCACCAATCACATGTGAGATCTCACAACCACAAAAAACACAGACAATGAACAGTATCCCGTCAGTCACAGAAAGAACAACTTTGATTCTTCTTGTGTCAAAAAATCCCTCAGTCTTGCCTTACAAGAAAAAAAATGATTGCTTTTCCTTCCTTTTTAAAGGCCGCAATGTACCACTGTACACCAGAAAAAAAATTGAACCATTTTTGGTAAGGAAATTAATTTGCACACTACATGTAAATAGTCTGACATGAAATTTCTTAAAAATCGAGACACATTCATTTAGCATAGAGCACTCTTGGAATAAAACTTCTTTTAATTTGTCAGGGCTCGAAAAAAAGTGCTGACCGGTTGTCTGGGACAAGTAGATTATCCTTCTGGGCAAATAACTTTTCACTCCAGCTTGCCCAGTGGGCAAGGGATTGTGCAAGTCGTCTGCAACTAAGTCATTAATTGAGCAAACTAAGACTTATACAGGACAAGCAAAAAAAATTTTCGAACCCTGATTTACTGTTTTGACAATCACAATAGCTAGCGATGCAAAACTGTTGTAGTAGAAGAATATTCCCAGACCCTACATGTATATGGACCTACTAAAGGCAACCGCTGCTTGGCTGCTATGAAAGGAACTACCTAGAACATAATCAGTACCTGAATCCGGGAGGGCACACAGTGCAATTGGCAGCGTTCCCTTTACTATATGTTCCATCTTCACAAAGGACTGGAGATTCTGCTGGATTTTGACAAAAGTAACCAGCTGGACACTCCAAACACCGAGATAGGGATGTCTCATTGGCATATGAACCTGGAGAACAGGGCACATGTTTTTCAGAGCTGTTGGATGGACAGTGCGAGCCAATAGGACACTCTTGACATTCTATGCTTCCTGATGGTGCAAAGAATCCTTGTAAGCATGCAACTGGAGCAGTTGATTTGTCTGTGCATCTAGGGAAGAATGACATTTTATTGTGATTAATTCAAGACTAGTAATTGCGTAAGTGTCATATATATGTATACAATATTCCACCCTGCAAACAAAAGATTGCAGTTTGACCCTAAAGAAACTCAGTTATTTCTTAAAATTTCACAACTTAATGAAAACAGAAATCTTTCTTTCAGTCTCTCCACAGGGCACTTAAAATTTTTCTTCTATCAGTAAGCACGGCCCATGTCACATGAACGTGGCACCACATGTTTGCTGTCGCTAAGTGGGTAGAGCATCTCAGCATAATCCTAACAGTTATAATTAGGACTCCCATGCTTGTGATAACAGAAATTGCATTATTTTCAGACAAAATCTCAATGTGACTCAAATTATTATAGTCTCTCTTACCCTGAGCAAATATTTTCAAATGAGTTTGTATGAAGCTAGTGTTTTCTCATAGAGTCTCACTATACCAAAGCCGTACACAGTAGTTGTCTGTTATGCTTATGTGGCCATCCAGAAAAAACATCATCTTGAAATTGCATTTTACAAGTTATGAATGAAAATTAATATTACTTGGCAACACTTTTCTTGCACTTTGCCCATAATCTCAAAATGGGAGCTAAATTAACACCAAAATATCAGTAAGAATCTAACTTGAATGGATGGACTTGTTATTCCAGATACCAGCCCTGTAATGTTTCACTGTACCAACTGTTAGCTCCAATTAAAAAAAAAAACATTTGAACCAAACAAGTAACATGACCTCTCACCTGTGTCCACTAGGACATTCTATACAGTGGGTGGCTCCAGCCTTACTGTATGTCCCATTCTCACACTCTACTGGTCCTACAATAGGATTGGGACACTTTGACCCAGCAGGGCACTCGGTACAGACAGTGGCATTCTCAGCAACTGAGAAAGAACCATTTGCACAAGGAAGGTGGAAAGATAGCTTTTCAGATGGACATTGTGAGCCAATTGGACAAGAATGGCAGTAGGTGCTCCCCGCTGGAGCAAAGCTGCCATTTCTGCATGGGATAGGATCTTCTGAGTTCACAGGACAGCTAGTAAAATAATTGCAAGAAAAAAAAAAATTAAAATAATACAATAAGTAAAACTAAATTTAATATTAATAAATAACTAAATACTAAATAAATTACAATATTTAGAGAGGAAGCCACATCAGCTGGTTTTCATGCAGGTCCTCAATCCTGGTCACGTTAGAATTTGGAGATGTTGGTTTTTCTGGAGGGAGTAAAACCAGAGTACCCGAAGAAAAACCATTGGAGCAAGGCGTGAACCAACACCAAACTCCACCTACATATGGCACCAGGATGGAATCAAACCCAGGTCACATTGCTGGGAGCAACCACTCTCTTCACAGCACCATCCCTGCTCCCCTATGGCTGTATATTGTTGTAACAATGTACTGGTACTTACCTATGACCTTCAGGACACACCAAACAATCTGCTTGCCCACCCATACTATAGGTCCCACTGGGACAGTCCTCTGATGGCTGGGCTGGATTTGGACACTTCTGACCAGCTGGACAGCTCTGACAGCTTGTTTGATTCACACTGTCTGTATAAGTGCCATTGACACAAGGAATGTATTCCGCAAGCCCAGCAGATGGGCAGTGGGATCCTTCTGGACATGGCAGACACTGTAGGCTTCCTGATGGTGAATAAGTTCCACTTGAACACTGCAATGGTTCTGCACCTGTATCAGCACAGCTGAAACACATTAAATTATCTATGTGAGTTAAAATAAGCACTTAAATGATGATCCCAAGGAAAACAATGAGTTTTGCTTCCCCGAGACCCTCAATGTTCCCCAAGGAACATTGAGGTCGAGGGAAAACAAATGCTGTTTGTCTTATTGCTGTTTATTATTTTTAAATATCTATTTTCCTTCAGAGATATCCAAGTTTCAAATGGTCTGTGCTGCAAATTGGCCAAGATAGCTCTATTTATATGCTTGATATAATATTGGGTTGAGTGTATGACATCATCGGTCATTTCATTTGCAAGCATATTTTACACAATTTTTCAAACTTAAATATTTCCGGAACTAATGCAGATATTTGTAAATGGTAAACAGCATTTTTATTCTTTCATGGAATTCTATGTGATGCACCTTAAAAATCAAGGGGTAAAAATTTGATTATAGTACCATATTAAATGTGTTTGGTTTTTGTTATACCTCCCAACTCAAAAACTTGTCCCCACTGAATCCCAAAATTTCTTTTTATTACTGACAGTTATGAAAATTTCATGGCAGTGACATCAAGACAATTAAGAAGTTTGTTTTGCATGAGGAGTAGTCACACTTTTTATCAAACAGTCTGGGTTGGAGCCCTGCCTGAGTCACTGTCTTCAGCAATATGCAAGAACACTTTACCCTCAGAAATTATTGATGGGCCAGCTTAACAGACTGCACAGGAGTACTCTGAAATGAGGTAGCATGCTATATATCTGGGGACTGAGCTGGTTTATGTTTGCACTAGGGCTCATAAGCAACTTAGCTCAAAAGGCTTTCCTTAGGAGGTTCTTTTTTCTTTCCATCTGCCTTCTTGACACTGTAATGATCAGTCCCCGGGAGAGGAGGAACGACTCCCATATTCACGTCATATGGGTATATGCCGCAGGATTAATAGGGTAGGGTTTTTAACAGAGGCCCCCCCCCCCCCCCCCACACACACACACACACCCTGTGTTATCAGTCCATGTTGTGAGAAGAAATAAAATGTTAAAACACATAATTATCCCTTTTCGAAAACAACATTGTATTTGTTGTTTTGGAAAAGTACTAGATTATAACTCACCTGTATCCACCTGGACACTCAGTACATACAGTCGATCCATCCTTACTGTACGTCCCATTCTCGCAGGGCTGCTCTCCTTGAGACGCAAAAGGACAGAAGTTTCCCGCTGTGCACAGCTGGCATTCTGTTTGCCCCATAGTGTTTGTGTAAGTACCATTAAAACATGGTAAAGGACTTGCTAATGGTACATTTGGGCAATGAAATCCTTTGCCACACTGTAAACAATTTGTTTGTCCAGCAGCTGCATATTCCCCAGCATTACATCTCACTGGCTCAATGGTTTTGTTCAAACATCTAATAGTAAAAGAACAAAGTTTTGCATTATTATTATTATTATTAATATTATTATTACTATTACTATTATTATTGTTCTATTTACAAGGCTAAGAGTTAAAGAAATAGTTAAAAATTAATTAAAAATTGTTCAAACTAAACGTTTGGTTTGACGTTTGGTTTGGTTTGGTTTGAACAATTTTTAATTAATTTTTAACTATTTCTTTAACTCTTAGCCTTGTAAATAGAACATATTTTACAAAAGCGAACATTATGGACACTATTATTATTATTATAATTATTTGTCAAACACAAGTTTTATATTTACAGTAGGTTCTCTTTAGTGTGCTTTCAAATCTTCTTACATATATATACCCGTATTTACCCATGTATAATGCGCGCCCGTGTATAATACGCACCCCAATTTCAGACCAAATTTTGAGAAAAAAGAAAAATAAACTCCTCAACAGGAAGGTTCAATTGTATAACATTATTTACTTTAAGTAACTTGGCAAACTAACGAAATGATGGTTACAACATCTTTCACCTCCTTAGCTGTCAATAAAACTTACGATAGTTCAGTTTTACAAAATACGAGCGCCTTTCTGCGTAATAAAATATACCTTAGTTAGCATAAAATTCAAACTGACCGGTACTTAACTTACAAAAATAGCTATTATCTTGTAGTAGCGTTTGCTTTAAATATCAATTTAAATGTCAACTGCAGCACTTGTTTCCTGTCCTAAAAATAATCTACTCACAGTTCGATTGAGTGTTCAAATATCAAATCCTTCAAACTCGGACTCAGAGTCTGACTGAAACAGTTCTCTTGCAAACGAGTCATCGAGTTCACTGTTGGAATCATCGTCAGCCTCATAAACTAAGTCGTCCTCTGAACCATCAAGACTGTTGGTAATTCCGCATTTCAGAAATGAAGATTCAATCATTTCTTTGGAAATGTCCTGCCATGCTCCTGCGATCCACGAAAGAATCAGTTCCTCGGATGGTTTCTTTTGGCGACCACCCGCTGTAAATTCATGGATTCCCTCCGCCATCCATTCCATCCACCTCTTTCTAACACCATCTTTAAACAGCTTGTTTAAAGAGACATCCAGCGGCTGTAAGATCGAGGTTAATCCGCCAGGAATTACTGCTAAGTTCGTGTTTTCTCGTGTCAGTGCTGTTTTCACTCTTTCAGTCACATGGGCTTCAAACGCGTCACAAACAAGCAGGCTTCTTCTCCTCCCCAGGCCACCTCTCCTCGAACGCCAAACTTTCTCGATCCATGTTTTCATTCCTTCACCGTCCATCCAACCTTTCTCTTGAGCGGCGATTACAACTCTGTGCTTGTTGGCAACCTTTGGGAGAGTTTTTCTTTTGAAGATTACCATCGGTCTCAGTTTACTTCTGTCGCCAGCACAGGTCAACACGACTGTAATGCGGTTCTTTTTATTACCCGTTGTACGAATCTTGATCGTCTTCTCTCCCGAGCTGTTGATGGTTCGATTTGGCGGCATGTCAAATGTTAGTGGCATTTCGTCCATGTTAGCAATAACATGAAGAGGGTAACTGTGCTCTTTGCGAAGATCGATAATGTAGCGGTGGAATCGCACAATTTTCTCCTCATAGTCATCTGGAAGCCGCTGGGCAAGAGTTGTCTTTTGTCGAAGAGACAAGCCATTTCGTTTCATGAAACGCTGGCACCAGTGGTTGCCCGCTTTAAACTGCCCTTCTGGAATCCCATATTTCGTGTTCTTTGCCATGTCGAGGGCCTTCAGCCTCACCAGCGATGGTAAAATGGCGAGACCGTTGTTCCGTTTCTCCGTGATCCATTCGAGGAGATCAACTTCAAGTTCTGGCCATGCAGCTTTTTTGCCACGATTCGCTCGTTTCAACCGAGGCATCTTTTCCAAGTTTACTTTGCTCTTTCGCCATAAGCGAACGTTACTTTCAGATACTCCAAACTCTCTTTCAGCAGCGCGATTTCCATGCTGTTCGGCGAAATTGACGATTCGTAACTTATCTGAGAATGTGTAACTTTGACGCTTTGTTCCGGTGAGTTTTGTAGCCATGTTTACGTTTGATTGCTCAAGATTAAAGTGACTGTTTTGTCAATAAGATAAATACTTTGTTAAATTTATTCAAGGATCCAAATTGTTGACATGTCATTGGCAGCTTAGTTTACCTTCAAATTAAAGACCAATTACATCGCACGTTTCAGTGTCTTTGTTTTTCTAATGTCGCATGGGCCTAAACAAAGGATTCCGTGTATAATACGCATCTCGTATTTAGGTGTTCATTTTGGGGAAAATAAGTGCGCATTATACACGGGTAAATACGGTACATTTGTATTACAGATGGCAGTCTGATTATGTTAAGACATGTGGAGAATAGTTAATCAGTCTCCTTGCGTCCTGTTCTTTGACAAGGTAAAGCAACCCACCCTGCTTCCCCCACTTTTGGTCATTTTATGCTTATAACCACTAGAACTCCGTCTTACGGCCACCCCATTAGTTATAGCATGGCCTTGTTATTACAGCCACTTGATTCTGAACAAAAGCTCAGTCAGTCAATCACATTTCCTTATTAAAAGAATCCATTAATATGGCCCCGTTGGTGACCAGATTAACAGAGATCCACTGTACCTCATAAGACAACAAGCACAGGTCATAATGATACCCCAAACCCACAAACATACATAGAAGTACCTTAAAAATATCTGGGGCAGCCAAAAATTGCTCGACTGAGTTATTTATTACTGGACATTAGTCACACTTACTGATGTCCATGTGGACAGACAGTACACTCTGCTACTCCTTGAAGACTGTAGCCTCCATCAGCACATGTTTGACATGATGTTCCATTATATGAGAATGTTCCTGCTTCACAAGGGGAACATTGTGTTTGCAAATCATCTGGCTCATAACCTCCAGGACAGTACTATTAAACAAAAATCCAACATGCTGAGCTGTTACTTTTCAAACATTTCTAAAGAAATTTCAAGTTAGTACACTGTAATTGGCTGTGGGTCTAAAATACTACTGTATGTAACCACTGGAATGTTACTTTGTATTGAACATATAAACATGTATATATTTACTACCGCATTACTTGAAAATCATAAATACTTTTCTACAATGTAAGGACTACACAAAAATTAATAGTCACTTTTTGCTTGTAGCGAATTCTTTAATATCAAGGTAAAAAATGTATTGAATTACATTTTTGCATTAAATAATATGAACACTGCATATGTTGCCAGTAAGATGCCCAGAGGAGAAATATTTGCCTCAAGTTCTTAGCATAAAGAGCTGCAGTGTAGTGCTGTGATATCCATGTACAGCATGACGGAAAGACAAATACTCTTCTGTCCAGACTAACCAAACTCTTTTATCATCGAGCCACATTTTGTTGGAAATTAGAGATTCAAGTATCTTGCTGACTTGGGCAGACTACTTTTTCAGGAAAACCACAGGAAAAGTGCACAAAAACCCACCCAAGTCCAAATACAGTATAACAGAGAGAAACGTCTACTCATGCATAATTATAATTTTTATTTAATAAACGTTCTGGCAACTTTGTTTCACTCACAATAAGCTTACAAAGCCAAATGTAGAACTACTCTTTAAAGACCCAGTTTTGGCCAGGATGCATTGTGAGCATTTGAAAATAGAAACGCTGCTACCATGTAAACCAAAACAATAACAGATTCATAGAAGGCATAATGCTCAATACTGGGCCTTTAAAGAATATTATATCGATAACACTAAAAATCATACATATGTACCGTAAGGGATGGCATTACTTTTTGATGGTGTCGGCAGTGTACAGTTAGTGGTGAAAAGCAATTGTATGGTGACGGAAAGAAATCAATAAAATCAACACAAAGAAATATACCTGAGGTTGCTGTGATGGATCTGGGCACACCTTTCCAATGGGACATGAATGACATATTCCTTCTCCATAATTAGAATAGGTTCCAGCAGCACACAGTGTGATTGTCCCAGGTGAGGAGGTACAGTCATAACCAGCAGGGCATGGAGAGCATGATATTGACCCTGCTGTGCTGTTTGATCCTGATGCACAAACCTGTTATACGACCACACAGTAAATTCAACGCCAGCCAAAAAGGTACCATTAGGTATAAAATTATTTACCATAGCCACATTCAGTCATAAAGCAAGTCATATCAGATCAGTGAGTCAATATCACAAGATATCAGGATCATAGATCTGGCTTCTGATTGGCTAATTACAAATTTAGTTATCTCACCCTGGCTGAGAAGGGTATTTCTTCTTCCTGTAAAGACAACTACTGGTTGCGTGAATTTCAAAAGCCACAATGTCAGTATAATTATAAAAGTGGCTTCTGGAATACATGTAGTGTATCTATCAATGAAGCTAACAAAGTGAAATCACAGAATATCAAGTGTATCTAGCTGGCGGTATGAGGCAGGAGTTACAGAAGACCCTCCACTCTACAACGGCCACCTCTCTACAACGGCCACCTCTCTACAATGGTCACCTCTCAACAACCAACCAGCGGCCACCTCTCCACAATGACAACAGCCACTAAAGCGCGGCCCAACTGCCAAAATAACCTCTTTACAATGGCCAGTTAACTAACAACTGACAAATGATATATACCAAAACCCATGCTTTACTGTAAGTGGTCACAAAACTTAATCAGTACCACAAGTTGTTGGTCTCTGTTTCTGTTGGGTTTTACCGAAGAACGCCGAAAGTAATGCCCCCCCCCCCTGAAAATAACGGCTCCCCGAAAGTAACATTAATTTTTTTACCTTTCTATTGAAGCCTAAAAGTAACGGTCCCCCCAAAAGTAACGGCCCTTTGAAGAAGTTACTAGAAGAGAAACTTTGATCTCAAACCCAATAGAGATGAATCAGCCTGACTGCAGGAGTGGACAACTTAAAGAGTTATTTATTTGTGGTTTCATATAGAACTCATCTGAATCTATCTTGAAACTATGATTTATAAGCTGCACTTGTCTGGCAGCCGGGTCAAATGATACAGTGTTTTAGTAACATTGTGATATAATACACCCATTATACTTCCGCCCCACAATACCAACATTAAGGGCCTTTTTCGTTCTACTGTCTGCTTTGTTTATGTAGGAACAGTTAGTAACATACATAAATGGAACTTTTAATTTCATGTTACGTGTTTGCTTTGTCTAAAATGGGCAAACGTTTTTTAACCATCCAAAAGTAAAGGTACGGTAATACGGGCAACATTTTTCTTCAACTTCTCTCGCAACATTGTCGCATTGCAAAGTTGAACCCTCTGTTGCACGTATTACCACGTTTGTGGCCAACTTGTCTTGGCACAAAATACAGTGTTGCAAGTCTGCGGAATTTACACGTACAATTGGTCAATCATGTGTAATTAAAGATGGCTCCTTCTTTCAGATAATTTAGCATTTCGAAGAACTTCCACTTCGACTTCTGGCCTTCATTTTTTTCTTAATTTTCCTTGCCAGCAATGTTCACTCAGTATGAAGTTCAGTTTCGTTTCAGATAGCTAGACGAAAAGTTGTATTTTTGCGGCAGTTCTTCCAACCCATTTTCCTTTTTTGCTGCTTGTTTTGAAGGGACAAGCGAGGTGTCCACAAGACTATGATAACCCTTGAGGTCTTTGTACAGAGCAAAGTGATGATTTTAATTTCTGAGAGTTAACTACTGATGTACTTCGAATACAGGCTGTACTGTCTTCACGGTCCGCCATGTTTATTATTATTATTATTATTATTATTATTATTATTATTATTATTATTATTATTATTATTATTTGCCGTGTTGTTGGGCTTCACGAAAGCCAATCACAAGCGTTGAATTCAAATTTGTTGCGAGACAAGTTGAAGCTTCAGTGGTAATACAAGCAGCAAAACTAAAATTTGTTTCAGAAAGTAGAACTCGAGTCTACTTTGTGCAACATGTTGCCTCAACTTGCAACACTGTATTTTGTTGCGAGACAAGTTGAACACAAACGTGGTAATATGCGCAACAGAGGGTTTCAACTTGCAATGCAACAATGTTGCAAGGCAAGTTGAAGAAAAATGTTGCCCGTTTTACCGTACCTTAAGGGCTACCCGAAAGTAACGGCTACCTGAAAGTAGCGGCCCCTTTTGCCTGCTAAATCCGAAAGTAACAGCCCCTGTGACTTTCAGAATTCTACAGTAGTTTTATAGATATATGTTGATTGTGTTACATATTAATGTGCTAAGATAAGCATTTTTTTTAAACACCCCCAACAACAATCAAGTGTTATATTACACCCATACCTCCGCGTATAATGGCCACCTCTCTACAACAACCACTTTCCTCTGTCCCCAAGATGGCCATTGTGGAGAGGTTTGACTGTACATGATAATTCTACCTCTGTAGCTTTCATGAAAACGAATCTGTGTGAACAACTACTTAAAATCATCTTACCGAGCAGGCTGACGAATTCAGCGAACCCGTGTTCGGGTTCTCGGTTCCAGCTGGACAGGGTTCTGGAGCGGTGTCGTTTCCCAGGCAGCTATAATAACAGTCATAATATCGATCTAGTTAGTGAAATCTCGAATGCAATTGAGATAAAAACAATATATTATGCACCAACATAAGATCAAAGTATAAACAAGATGGTGCGTTTTTTTAAAACGGAGGTTCCTGTTTTATAATCGAAGATAATCAACAATTAAGCTTGAGTTCGTATCAGAAGAGAATACTTTTTGATAACTCTATTATTCTATTATCACGTTGTTAGAAATTAGAGTATAATCTTTACTGTATGAATATTCGTAGCAAGTATTTGTTACTTACAAGTGGCCGGCAGGACATTCAACGCATCCCGCATGCCAATATTGCCCCGCGGTGCAATTGCTTTCACTGCAAGAACACTCAGTCTCACAATCACAAGCCGCTTGAGCTAAATCTAGGAAAGAACGCAAAAAAATTATAACCAAAATCGTAATAAAAACGTCTCTTTAGAAAGAGCATTTAAGATCACACGAAATTTCAATCTCACCGGTGTAGCTCAGAAGAATTAAGTTTAACCCAAGCAATAAAACGAAACTGGCCTGCAGTTTCCCGCTCCAAGATGCATTACGGTTAAACATGTATAAAATCCCCATATTTGAGGCTTCCTCTGCTTTATTCTTGAGTGAGTTAGAAGTATCGAAGAAAAGTGATAACGTAGTCGATCAAAGCATTTGCTATCTGCAGAAATTCCAGCTGCACTTAGTTGAACGTAAAAAGTGAAATGTCATGTTTTACGACGAACTCCTCCAAACAACTCAGCTGGCATTCAAAACACACGAGCACAAGACACAGATTTCCACACAATCCACGGTACCAAACCTAACAGTTAATAATGAAGTGACCTCCTTGATATTATGTGATAAAATATTCCTCAATCAGAAGAATACGTTCCACAGTGTTCTGTAATGAAAATTTGTCCTTTGCGCGAGATCGCGTTGATTACTCCGCCGTGACGTCACGTCTAAGCTGTTGGCATGACAGCGAGCGGTTTGTTTGTGACAAACTTTCCGCCATTTCCAAAGTTGCAACTTTGGATTGGCGTAAAACAGAAAAGGGGTCGTTTAAAGGTCGTTGCATAATTGACACCATTGTTCGGTGAGCAAAGTAAATCAGTGAACCTTGGGATCGTAAAGAAACAAACTTTTGTGTTCCTCGGAGATTCTGGAATTTCAGAACGCCTGAATAGTATTGTGTTGCGGCGGTCAATGTAAAATTATTTTAGACTGAAGACTGCGGACCAACCCTTACCTTGACCTACTTCGTAATAAATGAAAATTAATCATAACTCTGTAACTAACTCCATTTCTAAAAAATAATCGCCAAGCTCGGCTAACCGTTAACCTACAAACCAATTTGTAGTTAGTGAATCTCAGCCATCTTCTCTTTTACCGTAAAGTTCTAGAGGTAATGATCCTCGTTAGTTTAGGCCGGATTTATTAGTTTTTATTTATCGCTACATTCCGCGAAAGCTTCTTTCAAGTAGGTAACTTCTCTGACCATTCAAATAAAGTGCTTAGGGTGAGATTACATCGCGAATTTCCGTGTGGTACGAAAGGGGTCTGGGATTCTGGAGTTAAAGGTATGCAGTTCATAAAGTTCATAATATATTTTGCGCAAAGTATATACGCATTCAGAAAGCTCAGATATATATTTTTATGGTGGTCAAGAGGAAACGCGGACAGCTAACTGCAATTTTTTCCTTTGGGGAGGCAGAGTAATTTGTGCTCGGACCAAACCGGAACAAAGAGTCCAAAGAAACAAACATAAGCTCCACAGAAGGAGTTAAGAAAAATGAGTTATGCTTATAATGGCGGGTGAGAGTAAAAACTGCAAATTACGTACTTAAGAATTTTCTTTGATTCTGAGCTGGGAAATATTTTAAAATATTTTGACTACATTTTATGAAGTAAGATACATGGGGTATTTGATCGCAAAAGCTTGCCTTGTGGTGGAGCATCGACAGTTTATTCAAATTGGTACTTTCTGAAAACGAAAGCTGGCTGCTTCATTGAACATCAAAAGGATTTACCCTATCTAAAGAACGTAGATGCAAGTGGTTTTCCTGAAATTTAACCCATTGGAAACTAGCGCGTACCCCACCACCAGCCCCCAAAATGCGAGTATGGTGTGGGTCGTTGGTTAACTCAAAAGGGCTTGGATGGTTCAAAAGAAACTTTCGAAGGTAAATTATTGACATTTTTGTAATGAAAACAGGTCTTATTTTTGTTTGAAAGGATAAGCCTTCTCTTATGAGTTTTCTCTGCAAATATCGTCTTTGCGGAGACCGGTGTGCATTACTTTTGAAAATCAATACGCTTTGTATAAGTTGAGATACTTTTTCGCGTTATATTAGCGCTCACACTGCAGTATCACTATAAAATATAATTTTGACGCTATCCCATGGGTGGGACATTTGTACTTTTCTCACGGATTGTAAGTGGCACATTTACCACCTTCTGAAAAGCGACAAAATGTCGAGTTGCAATTGACAGAGCCATTATTTCAGCGACCACTACTAAATTACTGGTTCATATGTTTGTATCTTCGAAACTGGATTACTGTAATGTTCTATTGTATGGCCTACCAGCCTACACTATAAAAAAGTTACAACACGTCCCGAGGCGCGCCTCGTTACCTTCACAAGAAGGCATGATCATATTACTGAAAATACTAAAATTGCCGCAGTCAGGGATGGACATCAGAATTAAAATTTGTGCTTGACACTGACTCTTGTTGACGTTAGAAACAACGTTAATAAAACTTCAAAAACGTTTCGACCAAACAACTTCGGCCTTCATCGGTTTTCTTTAAAAAGCCAACTGAGTGACGGCTTTCTAACGGGTTCACAATTTAATTCTGCGCGTGCTACGCCAGCAAAAATGATCATATATTACCTCTGTTCTTTTTAACCTTCACTGGCTTCCCGTAAATCAACGCATTATTTTTAAGATTTTGCTTATAACCTACAAGGCTCTTAACAATTTGACACCATCGTACATTTGTGATTTGCTTATATCTTACACTCCATCGCGTCAACTACGTTCTTCATCTAGGCACCTTCTTGTTTCTCCATCCTATAACCTGAAGACTCCGGCGCAAGATCTTTCTCCGTAGCGGCACCAACACTATAGAACGCACCGTATGTGTCTCTTTTTAAAAATAGACTAAAAACTTTTTGTAATGAATTTTACTATGTGCTAAGTTTTTAGTTATTTAAAGATTTTTCTTGTTCTTGTAAAGCGCCTTTGAACATTAGGATACTGGCGCGGTAGAAATCTTTTGTTATTATTATTATTATTCTAGCTGTCTTCTGGAAAACAACAATGACGAGATATGGAAGTGAATGCTCGGGTTTGACCAAACAGATCTGGATAGCAGCTACTATATGGCGCATATAATTAAATTCATATTTTACCAGTCGTCGCATTTTCAACTTCTTGAAGTGTTACACAAATCGGCTAACGTTGGTTCGTTCAGGAAGCCACGGCAAGAACAAGAGCGAGAGCCTGGAGTCAAGACCATGGTCCCAGTTGACTTGGCAACGGCAGCAGACTCCAAAAAGATGGCGGCCATCCGCCATGCAGAAAATGAGTTGTTATTTTTGTAGAGTTATAGCTCGTGCTGTACTCTATCCTAATTCTAGAGGATTCAGAAGTGCGCGCTAAAGAATGAGGTGACAAGATGCACGAGAAGAGGGGTAGTGTCACTTATTACCAATTTCATTTGCCCCTAGATCTTTCACAAGATTTAAACAACAGAAAAGGTCAGTGTTGATCAGTTTTTCGTGAGTCATCCAAGCATAGCGTTCTTACGGAGTTGATTAGCTTCTTTGGTTATTTTTGTTCCCATTGGTTTCTTGAAATTATTTGCTTTGTCTGTGAACAAGGTCTGTTGAAACTGCCAGAAATACTAGTCGACGATTTCTTTAATTATTCTTGCCCATCAACTATCTTCTTGTAAGGAAGGAGAAATTATTTTTATGTGTTTCAAGGTAATGTCAAATAAACTGCATATGTTAAAATCTCAAAGTGATCGTTTTAGTCTGCATCTCTGTTGTGTATTTTTGACCATTTATGACGTTATTTAGGTGATTGAAGGCCTCCTCTTTATAAAATATCATTTTATTATTATAGGATCAACTGAAAGAGTTGAAAGCCGATGCAACTCAAGAAACACGGTTCATTCCAGACCATGCAGTCAGCAAAGTCACAGCTGTGTTTCTATTGACCAAGACACTCACAATCAGAATTCACAGGTAGAATGTTTGGCATAACTACAGAATACAGGGCCAATTTTCTTGGTATATTTGTTGAGCCGGCTCGGTGGCTCGCCAGTCGCCTTGAATGTGTAAAGACCGAGTGGCTCGGTGGCTCGCCAGTCAGTAGTCTTTATGCACCAGTCATTGTTAAGCCCCAGGGAGGGGGGGCCGGGCATACCCCAGGGGATTTGACATTTTACCACTTTTTCATGTCAAATTCCCTACCCAGGGAGCAACAGGTGGTGTCAAATATCCCTTCCCTGGGGGGAAATTGCAATAACTGAAGATAACAAATAGACAAATTCGCCACCAACATTATGTTATTTCAGTGACCACCTCTACATAAGATCCTCCGCAATGCAGTGATTGCACTTCCAGTCAACATCATCAGCGCATACAGAGTCTGTGAATCCAACGCAAAACTGGTGATGCCATGCTTGGCATTTGTCACACCCAATCCAGTGGACCACTTTTACGTTCAAAAACTGTACCAATCTGCTTGAAAAATTTATAGTGTGCCATTTTTTATTGACACTACCAGTGATCAATCATATCAAAATCTTACCTCCAGTCACAAATTCTTCGAAGTGAGTTGCCACCACTGATTTTCTCTTCACTCTTTTCACGTCCCAAGCTTTGAATAGCGGCATTTTAAAACCAAATAAAGCCAACAGTACACGATCCGCGAGAAGTCAAGTTGATTCGCGACGAGTCAGATGGCAAAGGCCGAACACAGCGACCTCAAGTAGTGATGGGTAATATTTTCAAAATGGCGGACTAGATTCCAGGCTCTTGTGAGATTTTGTCAAACTCCCCCACCCACGGGACGTTGTGTTATGTCAAATGTTTTATTATTCCCCACCCACGGGAAAGGGATAAATGACAAATCCCCGAGGTATGCCCGGCCCCCCTCCCCTGGGGCTTAACATTGACTGGTGCATTACGTATACGTTGCGCTGGCTCGGTGGCTCGCCAGTCGCCTTGAATGTCTAAAGACCGAGTGGCTCGGTGGCTCGCCAGTCAGTAGTCTTTACGTATACGTTGCGCTGGCTCGGCGGCTCGCCAGTCGTTTTGAACGTCAAAAGATCAAGCGGCTCGGCGGCTCGGCAGTTGTCTTTGCTCTATTAAAATGACGAAATTCCGATTTCAAAGACCAAATTAAGTTCCTTTCGCTTTGTTTACCCACCAACGATTTCCTTGCGAATTGCGAATTCTCATATCGCCATTTTGTTTATTTTACTAGTGCCAGACTCTCCTTGATCATTTTATGAATTCGTGTCCAGGATTGCGCTTTTTAATTAGTAACCAGTTACCCTTTGGGTCAAAAAATTTTTACATTGACCAACTAATACATGATCAAAATTTTATTGATGCACTACACACTTTCACAAGGAGACAGTTTCTCTTTACATAAGATAACGGTAACAGTACTAAAAAAAAGGTTTTTAAGCCAAAATAAATACAGTTTGACTATCATGAAACATGCAGCCGCTATTACTTTGTGATAACCTTAGTTGGGATTATACAAACTTTTAACATCATTAAAAAATGTGACAAATAAGTCCTTGTCCTTATTAACATGCCACCACATGAATTCGGCAAGATAAGAAGAGTACTTATCCTTTCTCGTACGGAATACAGGCAAACTCACTTTCATGTGCCGCCAGTGTCCTTCAATGTTGTTCGTATTGTATCCGTCTTCATTAACAAACTCCTTTGAATGGTAATCAGTGCTGGACTACAAACGCGGACCTTGTCTGAACATTATGGGTCATTAATTGTTCATTAATCTAACGACGTAAGAACAAGAACTTTACTTATTAAGAAATATATTTTAATGATAAAATGTTTGCTAATTTCTTGAATTCATGATACAGTAGTTACCACTCTAGTCTTCCACTTGTCAATTACTAATTTAGTTCTCAATAATTGTTAAACTGCATTACTCTAGATATCTCCATTAATCCATGAGACGACACAAAAGCATTACAAAAGCAATACAAATCGAATATTGCCCGTTCTTTAATTAATCAATGAGGCGACAAGAACGCGCCAGACATAAAAAATGTTTCATCCTGACTCCATGAGGCGCCAAAAGCGTGTTGGCCTCATTCACTGAATTATAGACCTTACTCGTTTTTTCAACACTCAGTACCACTGGCGAGCCGTCGAGCCGCCGAGCCACTAAATTTTAGACCGTACTCGTTCTTTAAACACTTAACGCGACTGCCGAGCCGGCGAGCCGCCGAGCCACCAAAATATATACCTTACTCATTCTTTAAACACTTAACGCGACTGCCGAGCCGGCGAGCCGCCGAGCCACTAAAATATATACCTTACTCGTTCTTTAAACACTTAACGCGACTGCCGAGCCGGCGAGCCGCCGAGCCACCAAAATATATACCTTACTCGTTCTTTAAACACTTTACGCGACTGCCGAGCCGGCGAGCCGCCGAGCCACTAAAATATATACCTTACTCGTTCTTTAAACACTTAACGCGACTGCCGAGCCGGCGAGCCGCCGAGCCACCAAAATATATACCTTACTCGTTCTTTAAACACTTAACGCGACTGCCGAGCCGGCGAGCCGCCGAGCCACTTAAATATATACCTTACTCGTTCTTTAAACACTTAACGCGACTGCCGAGCCGGCGAGCCGCCGAGCCACCAAAATATATACCTTACTCGTTCTTTAAACACTTAACGCGACTGCCGAGCCGGCGAGCCGCCGAGCCACCAAAATATATACCTTACTCATTCTTTAAACACTTAACGCGACTGCCGAGCCAGCGAGCCGCCGAGCCACTAAAATATATACCTTACTCGTTCTTTAAACACTTAACGCGACTGCCGAGCCGGCGAGCCGCCGAGCCACCAAAATATATACCTTACTCGTTCTTTAAACACTTTACGCGACTGCCGAGCCGGCGAGCCGCCGAGCCACTAAAATATATACCTTACTCGTTCTTTAAACACTTAACACGACTGCCGAGCCGGCGAGCCGGCGAGCCACCAAAATATATACCTTACTCGTTCTTTAAACACTTAACGCGACTGCCGAGCCGACAAGCCGCCGAGCCACTAAAATATATACCTTACTCGTTCTTTAAACACTTAACGCGACTGCCGAGCCGGCGAGCCGCCGAGCCACTAAAATATATACCTTACTCGTTCTTTAAACACTTAACGCAACTGCCGAGCCGGCGAGCCACCGAGCCACCAAAATATAT
>OZ026599.1:7866929-7879429 GCA_964020085.1 Micromussa lordhowensis
AACTCAGAAGTGAGAACTTCACATAAACAGAATTACAATTCCTGGCACATCAACTATGTTGACAGATTTAGTGGACATTGATAGTCCAAACAGTTTCTGCATGGAAAATAGCTACATGCAGTCTGAGATAGGGCAGGGGTTTTTGGTTCCTAGCCTAGAATTGGGTTGCAAAATCAAGCTGATCATGGCCTAGTAAAGGGTAAGGGTTTTGCTGTCCCAACAGCACACCCTCACCCAAAGTTTTTCAGAGTCCCCCCCCCCCCACCCCCTGTGGGGGATGACACATCTGTAATCTACTGTGAATGTGATATGCCTGAATATAATATGATTTAATGCTAGCTCCAGTCACAGAATAACAGAACACTTTTAGCATGTTTTTTTGAGTGCCTATATCTGGATCATACAACTTCATTAAAATTCTGAGGATCATGGCATTTGCTTGTTTCCTTGTTGCAGGATACCTCCTCATGGGGAAACACTTCATGGTTTTCTAACTGGAGCTCGATACAACAGGTAGCAAAGTATCTATGATCAACTGAACTGTCAAACAGTCAGTGTCCCTACCCTTGCACTCTTCCAGCTGAAAAGGAGGCAGTGTGGCCGAGTGGTTAGGGCGCTGGACTTGAAAATCCGGAGGTCGTGGGTTCAAGCCCCGCTCTGACCACTAAGCTGGAGTTGTTTCTCGGTAGACTCTAGTTCAACTCCTCTGCCACGTTTGTAAATAGCCAACTGGTTTGTCTCCTGCCAGTTGGGACTTTTAACAATGTGATGTTCATTTGCATTATTTGTTTCATCATTTGTTTCCATTGGCCCTGAAAATCCCCATTAGGGGAGTGATCAATTAAGATATGTATGTATGTAATTTTATGAGGCCAGAAGGGTTGCTGGTTTTGAAATACCACCTACACTGTTTGAAAAGACACAACAATGTAACTTCAAAAGTTTGTTCTTTAGCTTGTTATTACCCCAGCTGTCAATTTCTAGTCTGTCCTCTGTAGTTGTTTTGTTTGCCCTTATTTCGTAAGTGTGCAAAGTGAGTGAGGGAGCGAGCCAAAATAAATGCGGAGTGGGCGAATGCGCTCTGTCGACCTCCCGCAGTTTTTATTTGACTCGCACCAGCCAATTTACATGTAACAGAAACCAGAAATTGCATTTTCCGTTTTTTTTTTCAAGGTATGGTGTTATTTAGCCTCCTACGCAGACGCTCTTTGGGCTCGTCACGCAATCTTCCAATCTGGGGGAGGAAGATTGCGTGACGAGCCCAAAGAGTGTCTGCGTAGGAGGCTAGGTGTTATTTGATTAGGATGACTTCTTTAATTTCATTGCTTTTCAGGGCCAGATACTTGGATTCTCGTGCGCTGTCTAAGTTAGGAGTCTATATTCCCAAGCCTGATCTGAATTCATTCTTTATCAGAGATGAATTTGACGGTAATAGTGATAAGTGTCACTAATAAATTGCTAACAATCTGAGCTTGGTTCAGTTTAGCTATCCCTACCATGTCATGATGTAAACTTCTTACCTCTTTTTGCACTATCCCCATTTTCTATCTCTTCCGCTCTTTTCCGTGTGTAACGGCGAACTTGATAAGATTTGTGTACACAGGACGCAGAGCGATTTAAGGTGGCTCAGTAGGGTAATCATTTATCGCGTCGCGCACGCTAGTGTTATGTTTTAAACGCTGTTTTTGCATTTGTTTTTACACCAAGACCTCTCGAAATTTTTATTTAATAAGCAATGATAAAATAGTGTGTTACTATCACCTCTGTTAGAATCATGGCTTTTAATCTTAAATTAAAAAGGGGCCATACAAATGCGTGTTTTACCGTTTATATAGCTTTGTTTGTGCTGTTCTCGAATTTCCTTTGGTGATATCTTCCAAAATGTTCACAGTACATCGAATCTGGCGGGATCCGAACTTTAAACACGAAAAAAGTAGGGTTAGTACAGGCAGTTTTTTTTCCGATTTTTGCAAAGTCATGCCTTTCCTGCTGTGGAAAAACTGGTCGGATAGATTTCCCTGAAAAACAAGCTCCAGCTAAAGTAAAATATTTATTAAAGGGGTAACTTTCTAAAGATACTGTGGTGCTGCGTCGGTGGGGAGTATTACAAGATAATTTGGTTTTATCAACTGAGTTGATAACGTGAATCAGTTGGCCACCGTAAAGAGTTTCGAAAGCTGACGTTTCGGACGTTAGCCCTTCGTCGGAGCCAATCGAGGAATTGTGAGTTGTGTGTCGTTTATATACAGAAAGATAGAGCTACGCTATTGGTTGGTGCATGGTAACGTGAAAAACAACAGAATAAATTAGTTGAATGAGTTTTGCGGCTTTCCGTGCTTCCTTGATGTAGGGAAAGGCCGCAGACTGCCATATGTTGCTTAGAATGATTTCCCCAATCGCAAAACTCTAGAACAAAAATTTAAAACTATAGGGAGCCACCTTAAAGGTTAATACCAAACTTTGCACTTGTATTTCAGATACGGATACCCAGAGCATCTTCTCCGACTCGTCTGAAGAAGAAATTGTGGAAGAGGAAAGTGGAAAGAACGAAATAGAAGACAGGGTGTTTGTAGCACGTGCAGCTAACACGGAGCCTCATTACCTCAGCATTGGACACTGGCACTCAGCAGAATGGAAAACAGACAGAAAACCATGTAGAGAACCAAGAGTGCAGTCAGCAACAGTCAAAATTAAACCCATACAGGCTTACTATTATGACTACGCCAAAACATAGTCATACGCAGCAAGCACGGACATGTTTGTTGATTTTGCTTTTTATTAGTACAGTAGTTAATACGGTAGTTGGGGAAAAGCGAAAAAAGAGGGCAATCGAGAGAAAAAAACGCCTTAGTCTTCCGTCGTTTTTTCTCTGGCTCGCCCTCTTTTCATCCCGACCAACTACCTAGAACCTGTAGCAGGCTATACGGTCATCAACCGGCCATGAAAATTTTGCCGCATTAACGCGGTAGGGTCAAATTTCATGACTGATCTTAATTGAGTGACGTCTTATAACAACTGTTCTTTAATAAGCATCCGGAACGCAGAACTAATCTTTAAAAATTTAAATGTCGGTCACTACGTACTGGATATTACCAGTAGAAAGATGAACATAACTGGTTTGAGTGACCGTATTGAACGGGGTAAATTTACGTAGGATTATACAGGTTGTGATTTCAGAATGTGGCCTAAATCGTATTAACAGGGTTTTCTTATAAGAAAATGCGTTTCACAGGGACAAAAAAATGTGGTCGCAATAACGAGGTGACGTGGGCTTCCACTGTAATGAAAACTTCAGTTAACAATTATTCTTTGAAATCGAGGTAAATATTCTGCCGCTATTCACCGAGAGGAAGTGATCTCAACAACATTTTCAGAAGGAAACTATTAAATATCGATTTAATTGACCTCTCAATTCATGCGTGTTTTTGTTTGGCTTACGCATTATTCACTCGGTAGGGGGTGAATAATGCTCATTAGCCAGAGATAGCGAACCAATCAGATTGCTTAAAACACCAAGATCACTGAGTGTGTATATTCTCGGTTTTCATGTGACGTAATCATTTTCCAAAATTAAAAATTACCTTTCCTCCTGAGGTTTTAGTTTCATCAGGTAAAAGACCCTATAGGAACTTGACGTTTCACAACGTTTTAGCTCGACAGGGTTCTTTCTTTTGTAATAGAGCACGTTTGAATTTCCAAGCTTTGCGTTGTGTGACATGAAAATGGCGCCCAAAGAGGGCTGTCGCGTAGGTAAAAAGAAGAGTTATCGCTTTAGTTTTTGCGAACTAAAAGGTGCTTGCACTAGAAGAAGCATTTATTTCAATGTGTCGGATGTCTAGAGCAATAATGTTTCGTTTCAATAGGAAAACTCAGTGACAGATGTTTCTGTTACGTTACGGCCGCCATATTTGTGCCCCTCAGAAGGGCACAAACATGGCGTCTCCATACAAAGCTCTATAAATTTGGGTGACACACTTCTGCAAATAACGCGCGAAGAAAACACAGCAGAGACCTGATTCTTGGCGAGGTTGTTTATATATCAATCATCTATCATATCCCAGATTCTTGACTTTATACATTGACTGCTTACGATTTTTAATTTTAGTCACATGGCTGGTGAAAACCAAGAATACTAAAAATGTTTATTTTAGCTTTCAAATTCTGTTGTTTATTTATTGAGGCTTGATGTAGAATGGAGTCACTGAGATACAGCCATTTGAAAATGTCAAAATTTACAAAGAAAAGTTTTTAAATCGCTGTATCTCGGTCAAAACTAGCCTGATTAACACCAAACTTAGGAATCTTGTGAATCTCGGTGTGCTCTTTCTGACTATGTGAATCAATAGTTGCTAATCCCATAATTTACAGACTCATACCTAGACCCTCACGGTTTGAAACCAGGCAATAGCGCGTGACATTTCCGTTTTATCTGACCTATCAGGTCTTTGATGGCGTTGAAGTAATTTTGGAGTCAGACCTGCAGGCGACAAAGCCTGATACGACACACATAACTTCTTGCAAAAATGGTATCAGTATTAAACAAGTGCTGTTTTTGTTGCTTTTTCTTTGGCTAGTTTAGCCGTTTAGAGAAAGAATTTTATATATGGTTAATTAAAAACATAGCATTGTATCAACATGCACACAAAGTTATCTCAGCCTCGGGTTTATATCTTAAAATATTCTTAAATTTCGCACGTTTCAGCCTCGATGTTCTTATTAAAAAGGATTGTATGTAAATGTATGTATCGGCACAATGCCCCCAGGGGGTTATGGCTAAAACTTAATTAAATGTATGCATGTATAGGTACAGATCAAAGACACCAAACTACATCCAGTTTTATTTATGTGCTTTCTCTTTCACTCTAACTTCCCCAAGCTAACAGATTGTTTTTTTTTGTTAGTTAATTATATTTGTCACTTTTTCAGTTTGATTAACTACAATACTATCTCTAAAAGCGATTGATATGTCTCTTCGATGTATATCTTGTTTCGTATTTGGATGATCAAATCCGCAGCAAGCAGCAATCGAAGCCTATGCTTGTTAATAGAAAACCGCCTCAATGAAGTCGGTAACTAGATTAAAATCCCCCTTGTCCTACGAAATCTAAGCAAAATGCACAAAAACAAGGCTAGTAAGACTACGTTCGCATGCAAATTAAAGGTAATAGAAAACAACTAATGAAACTTGGGTGTATATTGTGCGTGTTTCCAGGGGTTATTTATTGCCGAGCCCTTTGGGCTCACGTTCAAGGAGCCCAGCAATGTGGCGCGGTTTGTCACAGCCACGGAAAAAAAAAAAACATTCAGCAAGTGCTTTCTACTAGCCAGGTCCAGTGTTTGACTCTAAAAACAATTATTCCACAAGTTATTGCCCACCAACAAAACATCCAAAACCTAAACGGCTTAAGGTGAGAAAAAAATTTCTTGCCCCCCAAAATTGCCCAACGCCCCCACCGCACCCCCTTAAGAAATAATAATCCGTCCCTGAGATTAAACTTCCCAGCACTTTGCATCAGTGTACTGTTTCAGACTACTAGTGGCGCGCCTTTTGATTCAATGACATATTTCATGACAAAGTATAACCCAAAGAACATGTACGTGAATCTCTTTACTGCGACCCAGAAGCACTCTTCTGTTTTTCCATTTCCTCGTATTTTGGAGTCTTCTTGATAAAACCAGCATCGATCAGACTGTAAGCCATGTCTATTACGCTGCTCTTTAACTCTGTCGGTTGGTATCCCAACTGGTCTTTTATCTTGAACGAAAATAAAAATGCAGTAGTGAGAATTAGACCAATCAAAGGGCTGGCGCCAAAAAGCTAAGTTGCACTGAATGTGCACTGAGTGTTCAGAGGACTGGAGCGGGGATGGCGCAGTGGGGAGAGCGCCAATGTGGCCTGGGTTTGATTCTGGCCCGGTGCCATATGTGGGTTGAGTTTGTTGTTGATTCTCGCCTTACTCCGAGGGTTTTTCTCCGGCTTCTCCGGTCTTCCTCCCTCCACAAAACTCAGCACTCCAAATTCCGATTCGACCAGGGTAGAGAACCCGCATGAAAACAAGCTAAGGCTGATGTGGCTTCCTCTAAATATTGTAATTTACTTATTAATTAAAAAACGAAAAGACTCTTTAATTGGCTGTTCCTTGGTTAACGTTTGTCTGGTGAGCGATAAACATGGCTTAGATTATTATGTTCTGTTTACGAGTTAAGAAATGGAGAGCGATCTCTGATCAACTTAGATACAAAAATTAATGTCAAAACTCTTAAAATTATAACGGGGTCCAAAAGTGCATTTTTATGTTTCCAAAAAAGTAACGTTATACGTTCTCCTCATTTCACTTGTTTCCACTTTACACACTGCACATTGACATGTATAATATTGTTATAATTACCTTTGAGTTGTCAAACTTAACTTCGTGGCCGAGAGAAGGCAAAGCATCTTTAATGAGGGATCAAAGCACGCCAAAATCTTCAGCCCAAACGAGGGAGCCTGCGTTGTGGGAACATTGTAACCTTTGGAAGGAAATACAGGAACTTAGGTAACTTTCTTGAACGAAGTCCATTTATCACTACTGAGAGGTTCCAAATTTCCCAAGTCATCCCTCCTTTGATAGATCTTAAATGAAAGGTCAAGATTATTTTGGAAAGAGCCAAATAGTGTGACGCTCGCTTCATTTAAGGTGGCTCCTTATAGTTTTTTGACCGCACGCGAACCGATTTTGAAAACCGCGCGATGGCGGGAGCTCTCAAAACTCTACGCGAAAGTCGCGCGCGACATCACGCAGTAAAATGCCGACAAACACGGCGTCCACAGTTTCAAAATTTGTTCATCGCAAAAGTTACGTGAATCTCCTCCGGTTTCAAAACAATTATCGACCAAATAGAAGACCCTACCCTTCTCTGCTTGATTTGAAAGAGAAAAGTACGAGGTATGCGGGAGTTTCAACCTAAGGAACTGATTTTTGTCTCTGTGCCAAAACGAGTCTTTGTGCAAAACCATTGATATGAAAATGTGTTTCCCCTACAGGTTCATTTTCATGTTAATCAAGCTCATTTTCATATGAAAGGTTTTGCACGGGGACCCGTTTTGAATCAGAGGCACAAACTCGGAAATGGCCTATTTACATTGCTAATTGGATACCTTGGGAATTATTTAAGCAATAGAGCACTTTTTCAGTGTTTACATAGCCTCATCTAAACAAGAGGAGGGTTGGGAGAATTCGAGACAGTTTCGAGAATTCTCCCAACCCTCCGAGTGTTTAGATGAAGCTGTGTAAACACGGAAAAAGTGCTTTATTGCTTTTATAAAATAATTTTTACAAATACGCGTTAATCTAAAACGTCACAACCGTGTTTACATACTCTCATCTAAACACACCTATCGACCAATGAGAGCGCACGTAGTGGCTCAGTTTTTTTTTATAAAACAATATAAAAGAATTTACACGTGTTCCACCCCATCACTCTACGACTCTATTCCAGGCCGCGAAAGCGAAGAGTTTGGCGACCCACCCTCCCACCAAACGAGTAAGTCGGGCTTGATCTAGCTTTCCTGGTCTTAGGCTTGTCCCAGGCAAGAGCGATTCTCCATAACTTATTACCATATCATAATTAACAAATCGAATGTGGTTCAGCGTGGTATGTACTCTTATCGACAACGATACGCGTCATCACAGTGGTCAAAATGTTGTGGACTCACGAGGCGCAACACAATATCAAAGATAACGAAGGAAATCTTTGCTAAACACGGACTTGAAAGTGCACGCGCTGCATTATGCAAATGAGCTATTTGTACGCGTCATACTTCAAAAACTTTTGCAAACTCGCTCAACATACAGAAACAATTAATACGAAAAAATGTCTGGGAAACGAGTAATGACGCGTATCGTTGTCGATAAGAGTTTAGAGCACGATTAAGCGCATTTCGATTTGTTTTTACCACAATATCAACGTCAAAGAAAATGTTTTTCTTTTCAGAGCGCGAGCTGAAAAAGGCATTAATAGTTAACAATTATTCACCGAAGTGGAGGTGAATAGTACTTGGCTAATCACCTCCGAGCTAGCCAATCAGCGCGTTCGAAAGGTACTATTCACTTGTGTGGTATATACTAAGGAGTTTTAGCAAATCACGACGGCGACGGCAACGAGAACGTCAGCAAACAAAAAGGTTTAATGAGCAGAACAATAGCTGTGCACGTGCGTTATAATTCTTTGTACATTTCTTTGCCGTCCTCCGCAAAACAACAACGTGAAATGACCAAGTTCTACGTATTTTGGAGTACGAGAACCGCAATGGCTAATTTTTCGTGTCTTCCTTTGGAATTGAACGCTGTCATTACATATTTAGCCTGAGCAGGATTTTAGACCGATAGGCGAACTGAAAAGATCTACACAGTTGCGACATTCGAGAGTAAAATATAAATACTTTTTCACAAGGCGTCGTTCTCGGCGTCGCCGTCGTCAATGCTAAAACTCCCTATTGCGTGACACAATGACGAGAGCAGCGTGGCATGGACTCTTATCGACCACGGCAAATTAGCCAATCAGATTGCGAGATTAGCAGCAATTGTGGTAAAAATAACAATACCCAGGGTAGAATATTACACTATGCAACTTACCAAGAGGTCTAAATTCCTCATCAAGAATGACTGCCATGTCACGCAACCATATAGAGGTGGTGATTGCAACATAGCGGTTTCCTAGAAGACGCGAGGAATTATAATTAAAATAATCACATTTTGTATACAAAACAAAACTTGCCTGAAACCAGGCAACACGCTTAACCTCGATCCCAGGCTCTCTCTCCTTTGTCTCAGAGACGAGAGAGGAAAACGAGAGAGAGACTGGGATCGAGGTTGGTTGTCTTACCAGGAGCTTTAGGTGACGTCATTGCTGTGATATGTGCTCCTGCCACATCTCTGACGTCAGTAATTGGCATTGATAACTTTGGCACCATTGGCATTTCACGTTCAAGAAAACGTCTGTGAAACTTAAATAAGATCTTAAATATTACACACAGTTCTGTAAGCTCAAACAATGAACAATATCTGCAGTTAAGGTCGAAAATCATAACGTGCCTGCACTCTCTTACTTGATGCACCATTACAAGGAAGTACTTACAGAAATACTTCCAGAGAGTGAAATTCATTGCGAGACATACTTTCGCAACATTTTTTGTGTCTATTTATGACGATAAGCTGGTTAAAAATTGTCATCTCGTAAATAAAACATCTTGCAGGACGGATTAAACCAATTTTTGAAACCACACAAAGGGGACTATTCTACGAATTACCAACAGGTCTTTGTGTTTAAAAGACCCTTTTATAAAGTGACTAGAAAAAACACCGAGCAAACATATCGTTGCACGGCAAGTTCAGCACAAGGGAGTTTAAGGCAGCGTCCACACTATACCAGAGAAATTTGAAAACGCAACTTTATTTCTACGGTTAGGCCTACCGTCCACACTAATCCGTCACGAAAACGAAGCTCTTCGAAAACCCTCTACATGCCGAAGAAGTTTAAAAACTCTGTAACTTTTTATTGTGGAAGGAAAACATTTTAAAAAGGAAGCTTTTGATTTCCCTGACCGAATCTAACTCAAACACAAATCCAAAATGGCCGGTGATTGTTGCGTTTTTAAATTTATCCGCCGAATTGTGGATGGAAAACATTTGAAGTGTTTTCAGAGTAACACTTTCCTCCGATTTCAAATTCCTCCGGCCTCAGACTTTTGCTTTATGATAAAGCCACTTAATTCATCAACTTATATAATGTTTACCTCCATACTTGTACATTTAGATCCGTGTAACACAGGGCCAAGGATAAGGCCAGGATTGATGGTACACAGCTCAAACTTCTCATCATCTATTGAGAAGGATATGTGTTCAGCTACTTAACGTAAATTCTCGTTATTTAACTGAAGTCAGTGCTCAAATTAAACATGTTTGTGGCTTGGACAGAACCTCGTGTCATGTACGCTGATGCACACGACCAATTACACACGGTGCAGCAGCAACTGAACAGCGCTGTTTTGTTCTTAGCAGATCTCACCAGCAGGACATAGTACCAAGCAGTTGACGGGAAAACGACGTTACATAACCGCTATTCACTAACTATATGTTACCCTCTATTTTGTGTCGGCCTTGTAGCTATGCAAAAGACGAAACAGCAGTCCATGGCTTCCTAGCCTCCTACTGCACACGCTCTTTGGGCTCGTCACGCAATCGCCCTTCCTCAAGATTGCGTGACGACCCCAAAGAGCGTGTGTAGAGGAGGCTAATGGCTGCCCCGGCTACTCCGATAATGAGCTCAGCGCGTGCCTGTGAGTTGGCTTCTGCTAATTCAAACCGTCATGTGTGTATGGTTGCCGGTGCATAACAAACCTTTCGAGCCAAAAACTTTCAATTATGTGGAGATTTTCTTCAAATATAGAAGATATGCTGTACATAACATAAACAATGACTTAAATATTTTGTACAAGTAAACATTATACCTGGTAAGTCCTTGACTAGTTCCCAGGCAGCCAACTCAGCGCGGCGTTTGCTCTTCTCATATGGGACACTCTTTTCTTCAGATGCCCAGTCTTCCTCGGTAAAGACTTTGTCTTCCCCGACCCGACCCGCTACATATAGATTAAACATATCAAATCATAAAAACTGGCATAACACGACTTTTCACTGTACAACATATCAAGATCAATCACACAACGGTCGCTAGTGGAGTTAAATTTTGACAGGAAAAGCTTTCTGCTGCATGGAGAATAACAGGAAAGAAAATGTCATAATTACAACCATGGTTACAGGAATTTGACAAAACCTAATTTTACTGTCGATTGCATCTTCCTCACCTAAGTTTGAGATCCCATGGACATTTTCAAGTGTACCTGCAGATGTACTCTGTTATTTGAACTTTAAAAATTCAATGAAAATAGCCCCTTGTAAAAGATTGAATTGGAAACTTACAAACATCATGAAAAGACAAGCCAGTCAAGTTACTGAGTATTTGTTTTGTGGTCTATATCGAAAAAGTGTTTTTTTAATGCTACTCAAATATCCCGGAGGAATTTGAAATGGAGGTTTCACTCTGAAAACGCGTCAAATGTTTTCTGTCCACACTACGCCAGAGAAATTTAAAAACGCAACAATCACCGGTCATTTTGGATTTGTGCTTGAGTAAGACTCGATTATTAGGGAAATCACATGATCATCGTGGCCACATCGTTTTCGAAACGCTCCGTTTTCAAAATGTTTTCCGTCCACGCGCCAACGAACTCCGCCGGTTTCGAAAAGCTCTGTTTTCGTGACGGATTACAGTGAACGGTAGTGCTAACCGTTGCCGAGGGAATAAAGCTGGGTTTTCAAACTCCTCCGGCGTTTATTCCCTCTAGTTCACTTACAGTAAATTGCAGCACAAGAACTTGTCAACACAACTCTTTTCACACCGCCCTTGGTCTTGGCGCATGCTTCGAGTACATTTTTAGTTCCTTCCACTGCGGGTCCTATAACCTCCATCTCATCTCTTGGATTTTCGGCCGGGAATGGTGAAGCCACATGAATTACATAGGTGCAGTCTTTGACAGCACTGTCAAAGAATGAAAAGAGATACAGACGTTCACCATTGATGTTTTACACGAGTTGCTCTACACAAAAACACGGGTTACCATAGTGATCCCTAGTGGTAGGGTTTCCCTAACAAGAGGGCTAGGCCTAGTCCAAACGTTGTGCTACTGCCGTGCCGAACGCAAATGAATTTGGCCCAGCAGCCTCATGACAAAAGAACTTAACGGCAGTGGCCTCAAACGTCGAATTTAATTCAGTCGTGTCGAAGATCAGAAGCAGTTTACTCTGTTGAAGACCATTTAAATGCCAGGAAGCAACGGCTACTGCCGTGCTAAGGAGTCGTGCCGAATTCAGCCTGCGAACTGATGAGAACAAGGCAGACAGCACGACCTTCGGAATAGGCCTTACCCTAGCACTCCTACTTTCCTTTTTATCATGAACGTGTTTACAAGGCAGTTATTAGTGTTAGCCCTTCGTCGGAGCGAATCAAGGAATTGTGGGTTGTGTGTGGTTTATATACAGAAATATGGAGCTACGCTATTGGTTGGTGTCTGGCAACGTGAAAAACAACAGAATGAATTAGTTGAATGAAAAGCGTTCGTTGTTACCGTGAGGATTAAGAGTGCCGATTTGAAAAATAAATTTTTGTTCAAGAGTTTTGGGGCTTTCTGTGCTTCCTTGATGTAGGGAGAGGCCGCAGACTGCCATATGTTGCTTAGAATGATTCGGCATATTAAAGTGTCTAGCGACCGGTTTAGAAGCGTCTTTATCGTCTTTCTCTACGTCGCGAAGGTGTTCTCACGGAATCGGTCGCCTAGTCGTCTACCTGTTTCGCCGATATATAACTTTTTGCAAAGAGTGCAAGTTATACAGTAGATGACATTGGCTGAGGTACAGGTAAAATGATCTGTGATATTAATGGATCGCTTGGGCCCCGACAATTTC
>OZ026599.1:7881929-7894429 GCA_964020085.1 Micromussa lordhowensis
ATATTTTGCATCTTCTGGGCACAGACTTCTCAAAGGCTTGACTTTCTGCTCGTTGGCCAAACTCCTGACTGTTCCTCGAACGATGTATTCTCCGGAGTCTATCAATTGCTTGACAACGTGCATTGCAAGATAACCAGACGCGCCTGTTACAAGGACACGAGTCATTTCGACGGTGTAGTAAAACTGGTAACGTTTTCTCGTGAAGTTTCAACGTTCTGGGCTCAGGTAACTGTAGCATAAAATGAACAAGTAGTATGTCACGCCCAACTACTATTGTTTGCTTTGCATCTGAGCTGTGACTCAGTGAAATTTATTGTAATGAGTAGGATAGTAAAATAATTAGTTTCAGTTAGGTCGAAGAGGCAGGAGGGGTCAGGCATGAAGGGTGAAAACGTAACGATAACATAGTTAATAGAGGGGAATGGTACTGAAACACAACGTTTTTATTGTATGTTTTTGTTCGCTTTTTTCTCCGTTCTCCCTTCTTTTTTCGGCCTTTTCTCCCTCCAGTAGGTGCGCTTCAAGTTTTCAAAATGGCTTTAATTTGGTGGTGGTGTGTGTCATTGTTTTAGTCTTCTCTAGGAATAAATTATCCACGAACGTTTCTAAACCTTCCTTTGAAACTTCCAAGAAAGGTTCTACAACTAGGTTAGTTGGCGAAGGACCCAGGCCCTACACGACCATCAAAGTCGACAGAAAGCCGAGAGTGAGCCGTCTAATTGTTTTTAGCCAGCAGAGTATTTAACAAAAACATTCTTATGGCGGTGTCTCGCAAGGACTGGTACACAGGAAAAGTCGAACATTACCGGTCTCTGGGAAAACTGTAACGACATTAAATACCAAAGAGCTCTAAACAGGACTATGACTTTGAGCACCTTGTCTATACCCTTGACAAAACACTTTAAAAGGAAGTAATATCTCTTTTAACTGGATCATTGGTTAATGTGATTCAAGAGTGTCTATTGGCTTATCCGTCATGGTATCTATAGACAATAGCCTCCATTTGGCCCGAAAATATGCTTGGATATTTGTCCGCGGACATTATCTGTTTGCGAGGAAAACAGCATATTTTCGGGCCAAATTGAGGCTTTGTTTATTTATACCATGCTCTACAAATATGGTAAGCGTACGCGTAATTTTTATAGGACATTTTTATTAGTTAAGTTTTCTATATTTTGCGGGCGTTTTTTAAACAGTACAACAACAACAATTCAATTGTCCACTCGCCCTTGTTGGATATGAGATGGTCATAGCCAACGAGGGGCGTATATCTACCATCTCATATCCAACCTGCGCTCGGTGCCTAGCCGGGGGAAGCCGGCTTATTATCAAAAGGCGTTTTACATCTGAGAATTCGGGGGCTTTGTATTCAACTACGTACGTTTCCTTTTCCAGATTTGCAGTATAATGATTGAATTCATGTTCCAAGAAACAGAAAGGACAGATTTCCGTGTTGGAAAAAGTTATCTTTTTGCAGACACAAAATTGGTATTGCAACCTTTTCCAGATCGGAATAAATAGTAAGCAGATTTGTAGATTGTTCTTTTCTACCATTTAATCCATCTAATCAAAATCTTTTATTTCATATGTAAGCAGTAAATATATACAACACAGCGAAGCATTTAGGAAGAAAGAAAAGAAATAAGAACTTGGAAGAAATTCACACAATAGAGATCCAAGAAAACTGACCCAGAAAGAACATGGGATGACGTTCAGTTTAAGAAAAGTTGTAATTAGCTATTTTAAAATAGTGACAGGTAAAGGAACAGTCTGCATACAAGCCAAGTTGCCCATCAAGCAGGAGCTCATCCCAGTTTCTGTAGCATGAAGCGACCAGGAGTATTTATACTCCCCCTGGATGGGATGCTAGTCCATCGCAGGGTTACGGTACCCATTTTTTACACCTGGGTGGAGAGAGGCACTGTGAGAGTTAAGCATCTTGCCCAAGTACACAATACGATGTCCTTAGCCAGGGCTCGAACCCGGACCGTTTGATCCGGAGACGAGCGCACTAACCATGAGGTAACCGCGCCTCATACTATAGTTATAAAAAGTCATAATAAAATAATGAATGACGAAATTTAGGGACAATAATAACTCCGCCTGCTGGAGGAGCGAGCTGCTCTTCCACAGCAGCAGTTCCAGCCAGTACAAAGTTGACACAAAATAACATTGTCATCCCAAATTACTCAAATTCCTAGTTATCCTTTGCTTTCTGGTATCTTGCTGTCTTCTTGACGAAACCAGCATCAATAAGACTATACGCCATATCTATTATGCTGCTCTTTAACTCTGTAGGTTTGTAGTCCAGATCTTCTTTGACCTTCAATTCAAGAAAACGTCTCGTCACATTCTAACAGTTATTTAGCGAGGCTAAAGTGTGGTGATACGATAACAAAGCAAGCATGGAAAGCAAAGCGGCAACTTCAAAGTTCTCAATACAACGTTCTGAGATCCAGAACCCGAAGCGTGAACAACGTATACATTATTCCCGATACAGCACAAGTTAGAGAACGGAGACACTGAGCAAAAGGGTGATGTAGCAGCTCTCCTAAGGTCTCACATGATTGGCTTGCTACCCTTTGAGAGTACAATAGAACAAACAACAGAAAAAATGCCCCTATCCCTAATGCAATAGCAGCTGCTACAACGATAAAACAAAAGCAGCTTTGGAGAAGCTGCTACACTACTGGAGCAAAATGCCACGTGTAACCACAGGCGTGCAAAGCGTACTGGTATAAGAGTTTGTATAGAGTTCTAAAGGAGTTTGTCTCGATTTGAAGTCAAAACTCTGAAAACTATATCTATTTCTCCTTTTTGAGTGATTGTGATTTTAACTGTCTGACGCAAGTCCGAGAACGACAGAAAATGGATACCACGTAAGGTTTTAAACTATATATTACTGTAGCTTTTCAAAGGAAAACGAGATCTAGTTTTCAGAATTTTCGATCGAATTTAAAATCCATACTAACTTCTATAAAGCTAGGTACAGACTCTTACAGTAAGCTTCGGCCTCCTGTGGTGTGTCGCTGAACCTCGCTTTCTACTTTTGCAACTCTGAACGCGACAATTTGACGCTAATTTTGTGTATTTGGCTATACCCATTCTATACCCTGCTTGGCAATAAATGACGAGGTAAAAGAAATACTTCATGCCAAGTTTACAGGCGGCTCTGGCTTGGCTGGGGCACAGTTAATAGAGGGGAATGGTTATGAAACTCCACAAAGTTCTTTGTTGTATGTTTTTTTCTCTTTTTTGACCTTGACCATGCACAAAACAAAACAGTTGTTTACAACTGACTGAGGAACTAACCAATAGAAACGTTTTGGTTACGTAACTCATGCATGGTCGTGGACCTTGCAACCTAAATCTTGGCATCTTTGTTCGTTCCTATGATGTTTGCTGGGCTTCATAACCATCCCCTCTTTTAACTATGGCAATTTCATTTTCTCTTGACTATGGCTAGGGTGAGTGACAACTTGACCGCATTCTCCACATTTAGCAAGCAGTTATAGACATAATAGTTAGCGTAGATTAGTATAGTTTTCCCTGCTGGATACTCTCGAGGCCGATGGCTGGATGAGTGGGACCTGATAATGAGGCATTACCTTGGAATTATCGGTCTTGATTTCCTTGCCAACAGAAGGTAGAATCATCTTCACCGAACCATCAAATAATGCCAGTACTCTCAGCCCAAACTTGGGGGCAATTCTTGTTGGTACATTATAACCTGATAGAGACATAATGAACGCTAAAACAATTTTGACGACTTCTGGACAGCACAATTACATGCCTGACAAAAAATATAATTTCTGAGGAATGACGCACCACGAACTGATTGGAAAGTAATACTGACCGCACGTTGAGAGAGGCTCGTGGGGTTGTCTTGGGATATTAGTGACGGATCCACACCTGTTTACAAGGCGAGGGTCGAAACATTTGGTCTGTCATTTGGGCCCTTAATCCATTGACTCCCGGAGCTTTTTGCCAAAAACGCATTTTTTTGGACATTTTGGAGATTTTCAGCCTGGATATGAGCCAAATGAGCTCCAATCCACTCGAAAATGCGACATGAAAGCATGACTAACATCGCGTTTTACGACATGTTTGCTCGGGCATGTGCAGAAATCAACATTTCGAAATTTTATTTCGCCTTTCCTTTTTCTCCTTTTCTTATCTTTGTGCTGCAGTGATTGGCGTCCTTCTGGGCTTGCCTCCAGTTCAAAAATTTCTAACGATACGGGCAATTTTTACCATAGAGTAGCTATGTGAAGTCATAGGAAATTTTGCTCCGAGTCCACTCAAATTTCTGAGCAGTTTCCGTGCATATTTCAGGCTCCACTGAGCCGATCTCTCTTATCTGGGTATCATTGGAAGGATCTTTCCCTCCTGCAGAAGTCCAGTGCAGATGATACCAATTTTGGTCAAAGGTGATGACGTCAGAAGTGGAACAAAGGCCAATGCTCGTCACGGCAGGTTACGGCCGGCACAGGAATCAATGGGTTAATGAGAACTCTACTAGATTACCACTGGATAGTTAGCTAGGTCAGTCAGTTTTAGAGATCACCTCCTTTTTTTGATTAAACACTTGGCTTAAACAGCTTGTAAAAGTGATTGCAAAATGAATGCTGTAGTTGATTTATTCTGTAATCTTTATTTGGTGTTCCATGCTGCTGCATTGACGACGAATACTATTTTTGGCCATTTTATTCCATTGATGAGGAATACTATTTTTTCATCTAGCACAGGTCCTATCTACTTCGCTAAGAACTAATAGTTGTACTTTGCAAGGATGTAGATTATACTGTTAGGATATATTTGCATCACAGATGACTGACTGACACATTCTCAATAAACTTACTCACTTTTCACATTGAATGTCTAGTGCCAGTGTCATCAAAATTCAAAGACCATAGAATGCGTGACATAAACCAAACGCCAGTCTTAAATGCAAAGATACCTGTATTTGACAGGGGGGGGGGACTACCATATAAAGGATGGGGGTGCTAGTCAGAAATTTTGAAGAGAACCCCTAAGAGGTACCAAGATCCTGTTTTGAGATCATGGCTCAAAATATTTTCCAACTCTTACATATAACCAGAAGCTTATCACCTAGATAAGTGATAAGCTTCTGATATAACACATTATCTCCTGTCATATGTTTTTCAGCTCAATACCCTAAAAGGTAACAAACTGCGTTTTTAACCCCTAATAAGTACCACAAGCACCCTGATCCTTTTTATATAGGAGTGTACACATTTCGAGCGTTAGCCCTTCATTGGAGTGACTCCGATGAAGGGCTAACGCTCAAAACGTCAGCTTTCGAATCTCTTTACGGTGACCAATTCACATTATCAACTCAGTTGATAAAACCAAATTATATTTTCAAACCCACTAATATTATCTTACCAAGTGGCTTAAACTCTTCCTCCAGGATTTTAGCCATGTCAGGTGCCCACATTGATTCGGTAACCGTGATATACCTGTTACCTGGAAAACAAGATAAATGAGAAAGACAGATGGTGAAGGAAATCTGGTAAAATTCAAAATCATGTTTTTCAAAAGTCAGCCACATCATAAACACTCATATCCTGCGGGAAACACCCATATGAGTATGATGCTCGTTGGAAGATTTGAATTAAACCCCTCACCAACTGACGCGAAACCAGTGGGGTCTTCGTTTTGTAGATAAGCTTAAGGCCGGCTTAATCTACAAAACGAAGACCCCACTGGTTTTGCGTCAGTTGGTGTCTGAGGAAAAGCGTTGACTTGGCTTGACTGGCTCTGCACTGGTTTCAGGATAGGCCTGTAAAAAAAAATTGGTCTTTGTTTTTGGGTCTTCGTTTTTGGGTCCTAGGTCTTAGGTCTTAGGTCTTCGTTTTATAGACACCCTCCTAAAAGATACCACTTAAAATGGAGTGGGCTTGATTACCAGTGGCTGTTTGGGAAAGGAGCCTGGGCTGGTAGACCAGAATTGAGCAAGCAAGAGAAATCAAGCCTAAAAATGGAAATGAGAGTGTTTTTTAACTGTTTTGTCTTCATGTGCACCCTGAAAGCTATCCTGACAGTTAAAAATAGTGGCTTTTCATCCTGAACACCCCAAGTGAGACCAAAATAGTTGATTTACAACCCTAAGTGAGACGACAAGTGTCCCTGACCTTTTTCTGGGACTTGCACTCATGTTCTATTTCTTACCAGGAGCTTTTGGTGATGTCATTGCTTTTATATGTGCTCCAGCAACATCCCTGACATCACACATTGCAAAGCATATCTTTGGAACCATTGGCACTTCTCGATGAAGAAGACGTCTGTGAAACTGAGAATAATCATGCTGAGTAAAGAATAGCCCTAATATGCCTGGCTGGTCAGAGTTAATAAATCACATACCTCCATGCTAGTGCAGGTTGATCCCTGAAGAACAGGTCCCAGGATAAATCCAGGACAGATTGCACATAGTTCAAACTTCTCATCATCTACAAATAAACGTATGGTGTTTCAACAGTACTTTACACATAGCAAAAATACCCACTTCCTTGATCCCATTTCTGCCAAACTTGCACTAGAGAATGCTTGGTAAGGCTGGTAGGGGAGCTTTGAGGCTCTATTTTCCTGTTTGTTTCCTCAAAAGTAATAAAAGCACAAACACGCGAAAAAAAGCGAGGGAAAGCGGGAAAGCGTGAAAATGTGGAAACAGCTGCAGACAATAATAAATTATGACTTGTACGTACAAAAATGCAACAAGAATTTAAAAACTGAACAACCTGGCAAGTTTCTGACTAGTTCCCATGCTGCTCTCTCGGCACGAGCTTTGCTTTTTCCATAAGGAGTGTCCCCCTCTTCTAAGGACCAGTCTTCTTCGGTGAACACTGTCTCTTCATCAAGTCTTCCCCCTACAGATACAATTGGGGGGGTAATGACAAGTACCAGTAAATTTTTTTATTATTTCCTAGTTAGAAAAATAAATGAAATTGTACTTAAATTTCATTGTAACTACATTTTGACATGTCGATAATATTTACTGTAAGTTACAATCTCTTACCATAAATTGCAACCACAGAGCTTGTCAACACAACTCTTTTAACACCACCCTTGGTCTCGGCGCATGCTTCAAGTACATTTTTAGTTCCTTCCACTGCAGGTCCTATAACCTCCATCTCATCTCTTGGATTTTCGGCCGGGAAGGGGGAAGCCACATGAATTACATAGGTGCAGTCTCTGACAGCCCTTAATGAGTAGAAGAAAAGACAAAAACAAAATGCTATTTATTTTTTACAAGTATACAGCTAAAATAAAGTCAGTCTATTAATAGCTTTCTACCCATGATTTCTTCTAGACCTGAAGCGATGATATTACTCCTCCAATATATGGCAATTAAAAGTGACAGAAGAGATTGTCATGACTTTTAGGGGTTGAATTAATTAGTGGCCCGATACTACATGCTGGGAGCTTACATTTTACTAATACTGGCTGGAATAATTCAGCTGATGCCTTTTACAAAGATGGCGACCTAGAACAATTCCAATCTCAGAGATCTACAATTTTCCTTGAAATATGTACCTTTATTTGTAGACCACAAAAAATAATATTTTGCTGCAGAAGCCACAATTTTCGGGTTCCTTAATCCCTTGAGTCTCTAATTAGGATGTACTCTTTGCCCCTCGGGTGCCTATATGATGTACTGAGTACAATGAGCACTGAGTGTTTTCCCCATGGTTGGGGGAGGGGGACCCCTATATAAAAAGGACAGGGGTGCTTGTCATACCTTTTAGGGGTAAAAAAGCAGTCTTCATACCTCTTAGGGAAAAGGTCCACAGCAGGAGGTTTTGTGGTATCTTTAAGGGTATTGAGGAGGTAATGTTTTGTTTTTTAACTATTGGTACCTCTTTGTGGTGAAAATACTTTTCGAGCCACGCCCACAAAACAGGATCTTGGTACCTCTTAGGGTTTCTTTTCAAAATTCCTGACGAGCTCCCCCCCCCCCGTGTTTTTTATGTGGGAGTTCACCCCCGGTGCTTTCTACTTTGATGTCTGAATGTCCTTCTCTCATGTCTTGAAAAATTCCTCTTGCTTATATATAAATCGACTGCATTAACTACCGTTCCTTATTGAAGTTTGTAGTCTGCATAGTAAAATGCATGTTGAGACTATAATATTGTTTTTTGGTTAATACGTAAGGTTCAATTTCTGTCAATCAATATTTCACACAACTCACCGCTTTCAAATTCTTCCCCCCACTCGATCGGGGAACAAATCTTTTTAGAAAGAAATCTACCATGGATCAGGCTGCATAGATGTACACTGAATACAACTAAATCTAAAATACCCAGATACAACTAAAGCTGTTACCGGTATTATGTAATAGCTACAATTTGTGCTCACGTACTCTTGCCAAGATGCCTTGTTCATCAAGTCTGCCTCGACTAGTTCCAGCTCATATTGTGCGTTTTCAGGACACAGACGTCTCAAAGGTGCCACTTTCGTCTCATTTGCGAGACTTCTTACAGTTCCACGAACCCTGTATTCTCCAGCTTCAAGCAATTGCTTCACAACATGGCTCGCGAGAAAACCCGAAGCACCTGTCACTAAAACCCGAGACATGATTAAATTTTCCTGCTTGTAAATTAATGTCCTTATGAAATTGAAGACAACTAGTGTTTGCTTTCCAAGACACTACTAGATAAAGTGATAATCGCCACTCTTTTTCATGTTCTCACTTTGCTGACAGTTACTGACAATACAACATTTTGGTTCACCTATAAGAGTTAAAATTTTGTTCAGTACACCTGCACGTAATACACATACCAGTGACGTCACGAGTATTTCGACTCAATCCACTGACTTTTTTCAATCAAGCTTCAAAATGGATGCATTTTTCTCTATTTCTTTTTTGGCATATGTAAATGCTGCTGTTATTGACTGTCGCTTAATTTTTCATTCTGAAACTTGACCGAAACACTTATTTTGAGGACTTGTGAGCTGCTCACATGGATTATTTCTCGATCAAGGTTGGAAAAGAGAGAATCGTGGAACGGGGTACTCGGAATACCCGGAATCCTCAGAAAAGACCGAAAAATAATAAATTTTAAAAATATAAGTAAATAAAAATATAAATAAAATAATAAATTAATAATTCATAAAATACCAAAATTTTCTCTTGATAAATATCTAAAACAAAAAACAAGAAAACTGATTAACATTAGCGAAAAAAATGTGACTACTTCAGTGATTCTGAAGTGCATAGGCACTGTTTATTAATCTTGTTTAATAGATTTCTCTTTTGGTACGCCGCGCAAAATCAAGTAGTTCAGAGAAAGAACAGCTAAGTATTGAGTAGGGTCAGGAGCCCATGTGATGGACTCCTGTACGTAGGGTCAAGGGTCCAACCTCTTTCCCAGGGCCGTTTCCCTGGCTTGAGGGCGGGGGGAGGGTGCGGGGGGGGGGGGGGGGAGGCCCTGCCTGCTCCGTCCCGCCCCCAAGCCAGGGAAACGGCTCTGGGAACGAAGTTGTCGAGGGTCGAAGTAATTGTTGACAATAAAAAATGTTGCCAAGATATGTTAGGCCGCTAGAGGACAGTCTGAACTATCTCATACAAGGCAGAATGAGAGCAGTCTACGTACAGTTTAAAAGGTATTGGCGCGTCTACGCGACTCCTGTAATTTGCGAATAATTTCTCAAGCCTTCATATAAAGCTTAGCTCCTACTGATATGTCTGCTAAACCTCCTGCTAAGTGAATACATTAGCAAAACAGTTTGCAAAATACTTTTTTAAATATTACCAGCTTGCGCAACAGTTTTCGGACGTAACGAAAACAAATATCCTTTCCTGCCTTCGACTGTTGGGACTGAAAGCCAGTCATTACAAGCTATTACATGCAGGGGAAAAGCACGTGGATTAAAGAATACCGGTCGAAAAAGATTTCGCCCATACATATTAGTAAATACTGTGCCCTGATACAAAAAAATATAGAGTGTATAAATGGGTACCGGCGAATTTAAAACGGGGGTAAACAAGCGATGGACTAGCGTGCGCATCCATTAAGGGGGGATAGAAAATATTCACGTCGCTTCATGCCACAGAAACTGAGTTCATCTCAGGCTGTATGGGCCACTGGCCTGACACAGACTTTTTTCAGTTCTAGTATGTACATCTCCATGAACAGTACCATTAAACGTTTAATTTTTTTCTTGTTAGTTTCCGAGTTTTTATTTTTACATATTTTATCAAGAAAAACTTTGTATTTAATTAAGCTATTAATTCTTACTTAATTATTAATTTATTATTTTTCGGTCATTCTGAGGATTCCGCGTATTTTGGTTTCAGTTTAGGATTCCTTAAATATCTTTCCAACCTACCGTAACCATTCAAAACCCGCGCGCCGATTAGTGGCAAATATTAAAGCGCGTGGAGAACCAATCACGATCAGGAATTTTGAGATACGACTTCGTTCAGCGTTACGATGAAGACTCTGTCTTTGAAGCACCTTAGCGGATTTGGTTTTTTTACGAGCTCAAGCTGTGAGCGACGATCGTCTTTGTACAGGTAATCGTTTGAAAATTCTCTCAAAACTGCACGAGCCTAAATTAGGCGTGTAAATTGAAAGATTTTTAAATATAGCTCGAGCTTTCATACGATTACAGTAGAACCTCTGAAGGGAAACGAAAAAAAGTTCGAGTTAGCGGGGGTTCGAGTTATCGGGGTCGATTGAATATCCAACTTGCCAGGTTAATAATTGATAGTTTACTGATTTCTCAGCACTTCAGTATACACTCTATACAGTACAGTGTAAATAATCTCTTTGTGACAGCGAAGGCACCGCATCTGGTATGATTCATAAGATCGGCAAATCCTCGGGAAATGACCGTGGGGTAAATTTTGATCAAGGGAAACGAAATTTAGTTCGAGTAAGCGGGGAATTCGAGTTATACGAGTTCGAGTTGTGATTTTGGCCATGTGATCAAAAATAACGTCTGACATCTTCACCATTTATTTAACCTCTAGTTGGTCTGGAAAAGTTCAAACGATCAACAAGTGAAGTATGCATTTGTAAAGTGGCCTGAATATGAAAAGATGACAAACGTTTCTCTCAGGAACACGATGCAACCATTCATTGGCCGATAAGTTGTTTTTGGGTTGACACCCAGCCCTCCCCGGCTAAGCCAATTCACATGACGTGACTGAAGAGACCACCGTCACCCCAGCCGGCCACTCCAGCCCCTTCCCCTCCTCTGCTCAGTAGTAGATAATACTGGGAACTGATGTTATGAAACAAAATTACCACATTGATAAAACAAACCGGATAGACCAAATAAGTCAGACCGGCGATTTGCGCGCCGAGTATCAGACCAGGAAATGGAATGGTAGAAACCTGAAACTCCCAGAACAGTTGCTGATCAATTTAAGCGTAGCCAAGGAGTTCTACTCTGGTCCATCGAGAACAACACAGCCTAGTGGTCACAGCGGGTCTCCGGCGCCTTAACCACTCGGCCACACTGCCTCGAAAATCACTTCTGGTCACGAGACTGTCGAAGGGAGCACCTTTCCCATTAATTCATGTTAGTACTAGCCAATCCAACGCAACTTTTTGTATTGAGCCTTGCCTCCCCCCCCCCCCCCTTCTTGAGAAAGGCCTGGTGTTCAGGTTCCGTTGTTTTGCGAGACGAAAGAGGGCACAAGAGACCAAATTCTTCAGGTGTAGCGGGGGACAGTGGGAAGGGAGGCTTGCAACCCAGTTTCCATATATTTCACCCTTCATACTCTATGCTTGTTATTAATAGTGTTTACGGTTTAAGCAATAGAGCACTTTTTCCGTGTTTACATAGCCTCATCTAAACACGAGGAGGGTTGGGAGAATTCGAGACAGTTAACTTTCGAGAATTTATATCGATTTACATTATATTTTAATATTGACCCCCATCTGTTTAATTCGTTCATGAGAGAATAAATAGGTACATAAATAAAATATTAATACATAAACATAAATATTAATGTATATATTAATTATTTACTAACGTAAGTCAAAATGAATGCATCTTTTTTAAAGATGATTTTTGTTTTTAGATGTCTTGCTCTGAAGTCAAGCAACAAAATTGTCTCACAAATCTATGCTTCTGTGCAGCAGGTTATGAAGAAAGCGTCACAGTTGCAACAAACTGATTTCCAGTTTCACAGATATAGCAAAACCTAGTCAAATTTAACTGTACAGAATGTTTGCATGCAGGAATAATTTACTGAGAACATTATTTTGATTATACTTTGAAAAAACTGATGTGATGAGTTTCTTTTCTTGTCTGTCAATTTGTCCATGAATTTTACATTTCTTTTTCACTTTCTGAGAAGTGAAAACGTCAAAGGTTGATTATTTTACCTCAGATGCTCATGGTAATGACAATCATTGGATACAAAGAATGAACGTCTTTGACAGCAAATATGTTTATATTTTCATTTATCAGGCATGCTGTCTGAATATACATTTAGCGTCCTCTTGTGGACTTTCCAACTT
>OZ026599.1:7901929-7914429 GCA_964020085.1 Micromussa lordhowensis
ATATTAAACTTACCAAGGGTTGATTTCGAACCCGTGTCCTGTATTTTCTCACCATTATCTTCTCCGATATCCTCTACAAATAATTGCTCTTCTGATTTTTCATCTTTATCACTAACTTCTTTTATTTTTGCCTTTCCTCTCGTTGCTAAGCAAAGAGCATCAAAATATTCGAGGCGTTCTGAATAAAACTTTTCACGTTCCTTTACAAATTCTACTTTTTCGAGTCGTGATTTTTCGTCTTCTCTTTCAAGTTCTCTCGCCCACAGCTGTAAATCCTGATTTACTTTATCGTGAGCGTTGAATATATCTCCCACGAAATATTCGAGTTCAACCTTGAATCTCACGAGCTCCGCAGACAGAGCTTCATTTGGCCCCTGTGTTGCCGATAGTCTTCCTTTCAGGCTTCGAAGAACAGGGTATTCTGTATTCACTTCGCTGTATTTTGACTGAGAGCCTTCTATAGCTTCAAGAAGTAGTTTAGATTTGGCAATGGCTTCTTCTAATTTTCCTTCAAGACTCGTTACAACTTCCAAGACGGGAGCAACATCGAAAACCGCCATTTTGTTTCTAAAATAAAAAGTTCTGTACAAAGATTAGGAGTCACCGGAGTCAGCCGAGTCAGGGAAGGGGAGGGGAGGGGAGGGATGGGGAGGGATTTAGCTGGATATTATTGGTTTAGGCTAAGGCTAGAATTAAGGTAGTCAGGGTTACAAGCAAGACATTACTATTGTTGTTGTTGTTTTTGTTGTTATCCATGGAGATAGATATCCATGTAGGCAGTTAAAAGTGAAAATTCTCAATAAAACGACGTACATACGTGTTTTGTACCACACCAAGAACAAACAAAACACGTATGGAATAAGCTAAGTCATTTTTATTGAGAATTTTCACTTACCTCCATGGATATCTTGTAGAAAATCCCATATAAACCCTTCTAATTCGATGCCATATTGTGTTCACAGAGAGACTATAAAATGTTTTAAAAGCAAGCAACCGGAACGATGATCCTGCTCGTATACGTTGGATCAATAGTGATCTAATCGGCTTCACAAATAAAATGAAGAATATAAAGGCAGAAACCGACACAACGTAGAATGTTTTTTAGAACGTGTACTATATTTCGGCTGGCCAAACCAGCCTTCTTCAGGTACAATGGAAAATTTTGCATCGGGGCGTGTTTTTATGTAGCATCTCCTGACAGTGTAAATTACAGATAAACATATGAAGAAATAAAATAGTAAATAAACAAAGTAAAAACGATTTAAAAATGTTTCTTCGCGGATGTTCAGACCATCAGGAACAATAGACCTTTTTACCGATACGGCGGCCATCTTGAATTCCGAGGAAATTATGGGATGCCCAGGGGGCAGATGAGAAATAATTAAAAAGAATACTGTGGCGTGATAACTTTTAACAATAATTTTTCGATAACCATAGGAACCACTGCCAAATATCGTGACGGAAAGATGTAACGCTTGTAATATTTGTTATGGAATATGAGAGACAAGCAGTAAAAATTTATCCTGAAAGCTGTGTATACGATAAATTTTCCAGCGATTGCCACCTCGGCAGCCCATAATTTCTCAGTCAAAACAATAGAATTCAAGATGGCCGCCGTATCGGTAAAAAGGTCTAATGTTCTGCCTTTTTGGATTAAAAAAGCCTCCCTGGCCTTACGGATGAAGTCTCGGTTAGAAGAGATTTTTTCGATGGGTATTAGTTGCATGTCGTTAGCAGTGTGGTTAGTAGAGGACAGGAAATGTTCTGCGGCTGTAGTAGGTTTAGATTTGGTGTTAGGGTTATCTATGGTACGGCGGTGTTCATTAAAACGGTCTTTTAAACGTCGTTTAGTCTCTCCTATGTATTGTAAATTACAGCGGTTACATTGAATTATGTAGATGAGATTCTTAGTGTCACAGGTAAGGTTAGATTTTATGGGACGCGTTTCACCGGTGGAAAAGAAAGTATATGTAGTGAGGCCGTGAGAAATGTAGGGGCAAGTAGCGCAGTTTCTGCCACAACGGAAGGAACCAGAAGGAAGTTGGGGTTTGGCAGAGTTAGAAGAGAGTTTAGCTGTGACAAGTAAGTCACGAAGGTTGGGGGAGCGCCTGAAGGCTACTACAGGTAAATGCTGAAAAACTTTTTTGCAACGGTTTGAAGAGAGCAACAAATTGTAATGTTTTTTGATGATGTTAGAGATGTGAGGAGTGATGGATTAAATGTAGTTATAAATGGTATAAACGTATACCAAACCTAAACGTATACCATTTATAATATAACTACAAGGGGGGGTTTTACCTGAAAAATGCCCTTTTTTGTAACAATTGTACCAAGCCTAGATTTAAACAAAACCCTGACAAACTATATATCACTGGAAAGCGTGTTGCTTGTAGATTTCAAATATGTATGTTTTATGGCACTATTACCAACTGTAATTTGACACTGGTCTCTTAAGTGTACCACATGCTGCGCTTGACCTATATGTACTTGAGAAAAGATTTCTAAAGTTAATTTCAAGGGGAAAAGGTTTTTTTTCTATAATTGTAAAGCAAACAGATTGCTAGCTGGGATGAATGAAGGAATTTCCAAAATTTCAAAATGCTAGTCATTGACACTCATCTAAAGTTGTGCAATCAAAACCATAAAATTTTTTTCCAACAATTTCTCTTCTAAAAATGTTAAGGGCAATTCCTTCATTCATCCCAATCAACTCATTAAGAACTAGTAATCCTGAAAATTTCAGTTCAAAAGCTTAAATCCTTCCTGAGATATCTTTTCTCAAAGACCAAAATCGGCATTTTGAGAAAAACAGCCTCAAAGTTTAGCAATCAAAATAAATAGCAATTGTCAAAAAGTTTCAACAGTAATGAGTAAAATTTGAATACAATTTGGTTCCCAGAACACTAGGGTAGCATCTAAAAGCCTCCAGATGCATAAGTCACGCCTTCCATCTCACGAAGGGCTTCCTCCCGCTGCGTGCGCACAAGTTGAAGACCCTGTCGCCGTCTCTTCTCCTTAGCAGTAGCTTGCAAATCTGCCTTTCGCAACCGCTTCCTGTCTTTGAGGCCAAAAGCATGGCTGGTGTGTTCATCACCAGGAATAGAAAGTTTATCCATTATCCTCTTCCTGCTCTCTGCTCCTCTGTGAAAATGACACACTGCAGATGCTGCAGCACAACGGATTGCTTTAGCCCCATGATGTTTATGTTTTGGGCATCGAACCCAAACCATAGAGTTGATGCACTCATTTGGATTTTGAGTTGTCCCACGAACACATCTTTCTAGAAGCTTGGTGTCACTTAAAGTCATAAATGTGGGTCGCAAGACTTCAAGAAAGACTTCAGGCAAACAGTCAGCAGCATTGTAGGTGGATGTGCCTGTTGCTGAATCTTGCTGCCACTTACACCAAGAACTTTCTCCAGGAGGACAGAAGCGATGTTGTTTGGCAGGATCTCCTGATTGAACACTGTGGTTAAGAATGGCAATAATGTTCTTTTTCATGGAATAAACTGCCACATCAACTTCTCTATCTGAGGGATTTGCCTTTGATAGAGTGTTTTGGCGAATAGCCAACCCATAGTACTTCTGAAGCTCTTTAATTTTCACTTCAGTAAGCCTACCACGCCCTCCTATTGGCTTACCATCCTCCAGTTTACCTTTAGTCCTAGCCTTCAGATTTAGTAGGTGTTTGCCCATCCTCTTCTGGACATGACCAACACAGTCCATCTTTATGACTTTACAGTCACCATAAACATCCTCCACAGTATTAAATGCTTTGCTATCACCATCTGATACCATCCATTTGTAACGGATGTTGTGAAGCTCAATTGACCTCTTCCATAGCACAGCAGCTCCTTCAGCCTCCATAGCTGGTGAACTTCCTGTAAAATTGATGTCACACTCCCCAGATGCCTCATGCTCCCTTCTCCATTCTTCAAATGCTTCATCATCACCTTCACACTGAGATTGTTTGTAAGCACACTTTTGGCAAGCTTTGGATAATACATGGTAATCCAAAACCTCACCAGAGTCCACAGAAATTGCAAAAACCACTCCTGTTAAGGAAGTAAAGCCTCTCTTGGCCCATGTTCCATCAAAGCTGACAGCAGCATCCATAGTTGCGGTGTTCTCCAGTTGGTCATCTTCTTGCAGTATTAGTTGCCGAAGCCTTTGCCCTGCACTTTTTAGTTCTTCCCTTGCCTCATCCTCCAGAACTTCAAGAATGTTGTCAACCTGTTTGTAATAAGCCCTTGTGGAAATACAGGGCATGTTCATCACCCCACAGAAGGAAGCAAGGCCTTCGTATCCTGTGCCTGATTCTAAGGAGTGATAAACAGCCCTTCTATTCACATCATAGGACTTTCCCCTTTTGGCGATGTTTCCTGATGTCAGCAGTTGGCTGCTTTCTTTACAGGCACTACAGTTGAGTGACAGGTTAGACATCAGTCCTGCTTGACTAGAGGCTCTTTCTTCTAAAGTTAGGTTTGCTGAAATCAACATATAACGAGAAACATGTAAGAGGAAGAACCATTACTTGAATAAAGGCAATAAAGAAATGATATTAATATCAAGTGAAAATTGAAAATTATGAAGCTTCATCATCGGTGTATAATTAAGCATAAAACACTGCACTTTGATGACAGACTTGTAATTTCCTAAGCCAGGAATCATATTAAATACAGTATAGGATCAGTGAAATGTAAAATTTACAGCCTCAACTTTGATATAATCTCATGCTTTGTAAATTGTAAACCCACCTTCTTTGCATTTGTGTACTGTACAGAGCGCTGATGATAAATTCTTTAAATCGATGAGCCTGTATCCAACAGTATCTACTTCTGTTTCGTTGTCGTCATCAGAACTTCCCGATGATTCATCCGTAGAAATATAAAGCTTCATTTTTTTTCGAGAGGAACTAAGCGGTTGATCGCTTTGACCACTATCCTCGGAGGAATCCGACACATCGGATGTCTCGAGTTTGGTCGCTGAAGTGCCAGGTCTTGATCGATCGTTCAATTCACTATCTTTTACAGGGGCTTCTTTGGACGATTTTACACTTCTGCGTGATCCACCAAATCCTTTGCCTTTCCGTTTCTTTCTGTAAGAGCTTCGTTTCCTAGTTCCAACCATTTTAATTACTCGAAAGCTCAACTCGTTTCCAGGGTCTCTCTTCTCCCGTTTCGTATAGATGCTTCATGTAAGAGTCACAGAAAAGACTGGGTACGTTTTCAGAGCTTTTTTAGGTGTCTACGAAGTCGTAAACAAGAGGAAAATAAAAAATAACAACAATGGTTGCCATGACAACGAGAGCAGATGAGAATACCTGTTTCTAAAAAATGTTTTGTGCACATAAAAATATTGCCCTAAAACACCCCCCAGTGTAACGTTAAGTGGTTAAGGGTACAACTTTGGATGAAAACAAAATATCTATTTTTTTGGCCAAATTCAGGTAAAACCCCGCCTTAATCCATCACTCCCTCACATCTCTAACATCATCAAAAAACATTACAATTTGTTGTTGCAAGTTTGTGTCACAGGTGGTCACGTGACCAGTCGCAACCGCAATCTTGGACAAAATAAATTAAATGGAACATCGATCTGGACCACCCCTCCCCCCCCCCATTTCAATGATGCCAAAATGGCGCGCTTTGCTCTTCGCGCGTCTTCATCATTGCTTAGGGGGGGAGGGGGTTTAATTGTTCCATTTTATACTGTTTAAGATTGCAATCTTGGACAAAATAAATGGAACATCTGGACCACCCCTCCCCCCCCCATTTCAATGATGCCAAAATGGCGCGCTTTGCTCTTCGCGCGTCTTCATCATTGCTTAGGGGGGGAGGGGGTTTAATTGTTCCATTTTATACTGTTTAAGATTGCAATCTTGGACAAAATAAATGGAACATCTGGACCACCCCTCCCCCCCCCATTTCAATGATGCCAAAATGGCGCGCTTTGCTCTTCGCGCGTCTTCATCATTGCTTAGGGGGGGAGGGGGTTTAATTGTTCCATTTTATACTGTCCAAGATTGCGGGATCTTTGGAAGTTAGTGGAGAGAGCCTCGGAACGAGACTGATATCTTAACGGTCGAACCACAGGTAGCCCAAGCTCGATATATGAGAAGTTCAATTTTTTTGTCGACCTCTGCACTGTCACGTATTTGCCTAATTTACATATTTACAAGGGTTTGTATGGGGAGAGAAAAAAGAGCCAAAATTTGCGAAAAATTACCGTTGAGTTTTAATAAAAATTGCTTACCTGAACGTCAGTGGTGGTTTTCTAGCGGATTTGTAGCGTTTCACCATTTGCTCTCTCTTTGAAAATTATACCCTGTACATGATTCGCTTTCCGGTAATGTCGCCCACCATTCGAGCGGATAAATTTTCAACAGACGCGTAACACGATGCATATACACAGTTTGATCACGTACAGTGATTTGAATCAACAGCAGATCGACTCAAATCATTTTGCTGGAACTATGAATGCATGTAACTACAGTCAAATAGGACTCTTTTGCGCTAGTCTCCTTCGCAGAATGGGGGAGAAGCGTTGCGTGACGACTAACGGCTGCGATGCCCCTGTGCTTGCACGTGTCACGTTGACAACTGCACGTGCAAGACAAACCAATTACGTCAGAGACTTATAAATGGCTGGAATGTAGCATCTCTCGCTGAGTGCCACGCCTCAGATCAAAGGAAGAGTCTCTTGTGTTAATCACGTGGTACTGATCAAAATTTCCGTGTTGATGGCACTGATCAAAATCCATGCCACGATTCACGTGTTGCGCTCCCTGGAGTTTCTGTCACAAACCTGCCCTGTTGAACTGTGCTCTTTATTCCTTGTAACTCCGGGTGCAAATATAAGGCGACATTTTATTGCATTCTTTTATTTTATTTGTATTACGTCCAATCCTAACTGCGATTTTAGTGTTTTCTTGTGGAAATGTAAATGTTGAAATGACTCAGCCACCTGCAATAAGAAGATCAGGTTTTGCTAGGTTTTTAATGGGTCTTTGTTTAGGCGAACGGAGTATTTCGTTAGTCTGAACAAAGATCAACAAACAAAGATCAATAGTAGTCTGCGAAGGCAGAGGTATTTCCGGCTCAACCAATTGACAGCCGGAAATACGTCTGTGTACACAGGCTAACAAAATAGAAGCTGCATGTTGGACTTGGCTAATATGAAATATTAACCAAATGGCGGATTTTTTTCTCTTTTGTCGAAGTGATTTCTAATGTTTAATTAATTGTTTTTTCTTTACTCCGAAACTGAATAATAATTATCCACAATCGTTGTATTGAGAAGCTACTATTTTTTTCCAACATCGTTCAAATGCGGTAAAGGTTAAAACGTTCTTTGCCCTTCGACCAGAGTCCTTAATATGACGATTCGCAGACACAACCGTAAATTAGCTTAAATTTCTACACTCAAGACAAAACATGAAAAATGAAAAACTCGGCGTTGTCCGACAATACAAACCAGAAGCGCAGAACGAATAAAACAAGAGCTAAAAAAGTAAATGCAGTCAAAATAAGCGAAGTCTATAACAGTGTACCACGAGAGGCGTATATGCTAAAAATTTGCGCGGCAACAGGGCCATGAATATACCTCGTGGATTTGCCCAATCTTTGAGCGCAGGCCGCTTTTACAAAATGGACTTGATACCCGGCAAATGATTCCGGGTATAAATAAAGCATTTCGTAATTTTTGCTGGTAGCAATTGATTTGACACTCACACATCGAGGAAGGGCCAATCGAATCGCAGAAATTACTGGTGGCATGCATAGATGGAGACGTTTTGCATCAATCAACAAAGTTTTCTTTTTCAAGCATTTCTTGCGGGGAGATTGGAGAAGATAAAAACTCTCCGGTTAAACCAACGTTTTTTGGACCCACGTAATTCGAGATAAATCAGGAGCTCGTCACACGACTCTTGGATAAATTGAATTAATATGAATCCAGATTACATAAATGCGACGTCGGCGGCGACAACCCCAGCAGCTCTCGTAGTTTGCGGAGATTTTTCGACGGTTTCGCACGCACCTTTGGATCTCGAAGAAACGCCGAAAGAAATCCAAAAGGAATTTACAGCCTTCATTCCACCTCTACACAAGCGGTTTAAAGGAGTCAATCTTGTGATGGCTATCACAATTTCTGCTGTAGTCAACCAGCTGGAGTATGCGTTAACATTCCTAGTGTTTTGTATGGTAATCCCGTTTCTTCTGTTGGGCTTAGCCATTTTAATGGTAGGAAAATATCTTGTACAACGATACATTGCGTTTACACGAAAATGTATTCCTTTCCGTGAAGATGACGCTGTCTGGCAGCAAGATCGTGCGACAAACCGCCATATTGTTCCTGCAGTGATGGTTGTTGAAGGTCTTCCAGACATTCACAAGCTCCGCAAGATTATCTGCGAACGACTTGTTTACGGAAAAGATGAAAAGGGCGAGCGGATTTGTCCAAGACTGACGCAAGTTATTCAAAAACATTTACGATATTACGTTTGGAAGGAAGACGAGAACTTTAGCGTTGAAAAGCAGGTTTTGAACTGGACAGGAGAATGTCCAAAGCGTTTGGAAGATCTGGAGAGAGTAATTGCTGAAATTTGTTCAACCCCGTTACCAGAAGGTCTTTCGCCCTGGCAATTTGTCGTGGTACCGATACTCGAAGAAAATTGTTTCGGCCTTTTACTCCGTATTCATCATAGCATTGCAGATGGGGTCGCTTTAACAAGGGTGTTTGTGAAAAATCTTTACGATGTAGCGCCTCAAGGAGCAGAGCCTAAAAAATTCTCCACCAACCAGCGAGTGTACATGTGGTGTAAAGCGATACTTGTCGGCCCCCTAATGGTACTCACAAAGTTCTTTAGGAAATCTGACCGTTCTAGTATTCACGGACAAGAACTCTGTGGCAAGAAAGTTGCAGCCTGGTCCAAGAATGTTGACCTGTCGCTGGTCAAACGAGTTAAAAACCTGGCCGGCACTACAGTTAATGATGTCATGGTTTCGTGCCTGGCTGGAGCTCTGCATGATTACCTCAAATGCCGAGATAACTCGGATGTTGCGAAATTGGACGACATGTGGGCCTTCGTGCCAGTGGACATTCGGGGTTCAACACAATCTGTCAAACTCAAGAACAAGTTTGCTCTGGTCTTCCTTCGTCTACCGATTGAAGCTAAAACCGCCGTGGACCGACTTCTAGCGACCAAGCAACGAATGGACATTATCAAGACATCTGCTGAACCATTCGTGACGGCGACAACTGTGACGATATTAATGATGTTACCGGAATTTATTTCACGGTCTGTCATAGATTTCCTTTCCAGGAAGGCGTCTTGTGTTCTTAGCAACGTGCCTGGACCACAGCAGTCTCTGTACCTTGGTGGCCAGAAAATTGCTGAGGGAATTTTCTTGGTCCCACAAAGAGCAAATATTGGCGTGGGGCTTTCCATATTTAGCTACGGTGGAGGAATTCGCGTCGGAGTGTACAGCGATGAATACGTTATTCCAGAACCAAAGGAAGTCGTAGAGAAATTTGAAAAGAATTTCCGGCAATTAGTAAATGAACTCAATATCAACGAGAATCAAGAGGAAAACTGAACTGCGCAAATAGGAGCTAGGATATCAAGAATGTTTTCGTATCCGGAAAGAATGCTAGACACAACAGAAATTCTGTCTAGAGAACAAGAACCCTTACTCGCTTTGCTTCTCGTGGTGGTTACAAAAATAGCTGTTTTTAAGTCATATTAATTACTACTCTCTCAAAGTAATGTGATTTAATTTTGTTTAATCGACGTTGATTGGAGGAAGCTTTGACTTTTTGTCGCGGCCAGAAATTGATTGGGGTCGGCTAAGGGACGGGCCATTTTTTTTGAGAGGGGGAGGTGGGGGGGGGGGGCATGAACTGTTTTTCTCACCTTTAGGTTGTGCATGCTTTTTTGGTGGGCAATAGCTTTTGCAATGATTTCTTTTCAAGTCAAACACAGGACCTGGATAGTAAAAAGCCACTAGCTTGCATGATTTATTTCAGCCTTTTTTGCTGTGCTGCAATTAATTTTTGGAAATTGCCCACTCCCCTTCCCCCAGAAAAAAAAAAACAGTGGTTGGGGGGAGGGCGGGCACCCAGCACCATGTTGAAGCTTGACAAAAAAGGGGAAAGGGGTAAGAAAGAAGACTGTTATCAGTTCAACATAAAGTTTTTTACAGTTTTGTTAGTGTTTTAAAACTCATGCTACTTTCTGTTTTCCACGTTCAGGAAGGCAAAACAATGTTATCTCCTTTGATAATGACATTCATTATAATTTCGTAATCACTTTACAGAGGGATTATGAATTCACTCAAATTGGGGGGGGGGGGGTGGGTACTCCAATGTAAAAAGGAAAGGGGTGCTTCTTGGAAATTGAAATGTTCTTTTTACGTATGTTTTTTTTACCCCAAATAGGGTACCGACTCTAAAACAACACACTATCTCCTGTTAAATTTGTTTCAGCTCAGTACTCTTAAAGGTACCATAAAAGCTTCCGCCGTAGACCTTTTGAGGCTGATGATAAGCACCACCGTCCTTTTTATATGGGAATTCCCCCCCCCCCCCCCCAAACCGGGCTACTTTATTTTTCATGAACAATTTAAATGCTATATCCCAGTTACATTATTCTTTACGAGCATCATCCCATGTACAAGTGGGGCTGGGGAAAGTCTCAATCTGTTTTACTGAGTGATCCAGATCTTATTTCCCCTCACAATGGCAATAAAATGCCATGTGGACAATGTTCTCTTTTGATTTAAAACCAAATTTGAAAGCCCAAGTAACTATCGTTTGTTACAGGTTTTGGAATTATTTTTTTTCAGAGATATGAAGCATTGTTAGAAATTATTTCTGTCAGAATCAGGCCAGTATTTTATTACCAATCATTTTATGAGGAAAAAATTACAAGCTTTAAAGTTACCTTGAATACCACAGGCAAAACAATAGGTTACAATTGGTTTTTAACTCTCAACATTTAAATTCTTTTTTTTTAACCACAGTTTGATTAGTTTATTGAGGCTGCAAAGAAGAAATTCCTTTCAATTTGCACTCAAGCCTACTAAGTCCTGACAGATCCAAAGACCCAGTCAAGTATCATATTTGACAGCAAAATTGATAATATTACATTTGTTTATAATTTCTATTAAATAATTTTTATACAAATCATCTTCCTATTTCCGTCCGTCAATAAACCATACCTGTGTGTAATTGAAAGAACAGTCGTAGCTAAAGTAACATCGCATATTTTGTAATTGCTTTGCAATAAAAATTTTTGGGTGTTGATTATGTGTTTACTGGTTGTAAACCAGTGGAATTCACTTCTGTTCAAATAGGTGTAGTGTGTGTTTCTGAGATTGGTGGCTCATCTGCTTAAATCTGCTGTCATTAGACATATGATACTACAAGGAGTTTTGCTACTCTCTTAAAATGGAATGTGCTTTACCCCTTGCATTTCATCAGCTTATCCGTACCTCCATCAAAGATGGTTATCTAGTTTGTACCTGCTTCCCCACAGCCTCTGGAATTTCAATTTTTAAATTTGCTTCATACTTTCCCCTTGAAAATTTGCCTCTTCCAATGACCACCCTTGGTGTGGGTATGGAGAGGGTACTACGCGATAACCGATAACATAATTCAACTTTTCAATTCATTAGCATGATAATAAATACTTCATAAATTATATCAGAATATGATTATCTTTATAATGAAAATTCAACATAATCCCATGCAAAGATCTAAAAGCTGAAATATCTACTTCCTACACCAAAACTTTGTCTCCAAACTTCTTGTACTGTTCAAATGACATGAAGAACTGCAGAGGAGTTAAAGAATTGTAAAAACTGTTGATAACAATTTGTTTTCTTTAAATATATAGCAAAGAACATTTTGTCAGAATAGCCTGACAATTCCCAAGCACCCAATATACCTCGATGTGAAGACGCAAAGTGACAGCTTCGTCTTGGCATTAAATGCAGCACATGAACAAAATATTTTGTTGCAATGTATCCTATAGAAGATGGAAAATGGTTTGGAAATTAATTCTTTAACGACAAACAGAGAAATGTCTAAAGCTTAGAAGTTCATTCAAGGATACAATAACATTCCATGGGAATAATCGCAAAAACTGTGGTACAAATCCTCTATAAAGTGCAAAAAACCCCTCGGACTTGAAAGTCTATAACAAAAGAAAATGACAGGCACAATAACAATAAAAATTCACACTAGTTTATGGGGGGGACTAAAAGAAGAAAAATAGAACCTTGCAACCCAAATGGCTCATAGGTCTTGGTGCTTAGGGATGGACCATTCTTGTTATCATCATCATTATCATTATCATTCCTGTAGAGCAAAACCTACTGAACAAAAAAATTGAGTGGTTTCATCATGCATCTGATTGACCGCAAAACAAATACATTCTAGAAATTTTCTCCGACTGGTGTTTACGGTTTAACGGGAAAGGTTGTCAGTAATACTAAT
>OZ026599.1:7919429-7931929 GCA_964020085.1 Micromussa lordhowensis
CAAGGCCCTGTGAGACATCGCTAACAGCAAAAAAACTCTCTTCTGCAAAACGACCTCTCCTCTCTCTCACCCTAACCCAATGTCACAGTATTGCCAGGGCAAAAAACGTTTTTTTATTCCACTTGTCCATTGAACGAGTAAAATTCAGATTTTGGTTGTCCAAAAGTTAATTTCACTTGTCCAAAAAAATTTATTAAAGGGAATAACAAAATATATTTTAAAACGTAGAAATTGTATAATCTGTTTTGTACCAAATCTGGAGTGTTTATTTTAACAGTTATTTCAATTTCTGTTGTTCTTTGCACTTTTTAATACAACACCATTTCATATAGACACATTGGGGATCACTAACATTATTTATGAACAATACGCGACTTGAGAAAATGCAGCACATCGTGAGGCATCAGCGCCTTTTATACAGCAGAATGGCTTAGAGCGTTTCATGTTGTTTTAATTACGCTATTAGCCTGACTGCAAAAGCATTAAGAGGTTTTATTACTTCTTTAATGATCACAAAACTTGCCACAATGGTAATCGCTTCCTTCAAGTGTTGACGAAGCCTTGTCTCAAACAAGGTCGTCATTTCCATATATGGAATGTGGATCCCAGTCTTTACCGATACAACAGAACCAGATATTCTCAGAAAACAAAAGCTAACAAAGATGAAAACGAACGAGTAAGTTGCCGTGAAAAGAACCCAAACTTCGCGAAACTCAGGTTAGTTTACAAAGTCCAAAATGCTTAGGAACTCGGACCTCAGTAGAAAAGAACATCTTTTTTTCGGCAAACTCTACTCGTCCCAAGTGCTTTCTGCTGTAGGACAAGTGCTTTCGTAAATCCACTTGTCCAAGATAAGAGAGTACTTGTCTCGGATGGGCGGATGAGCGGAAGTTTTTTGCCCTGATTGCCAAATAAAAGAAGAAAATGCAAGACTAGTTTTTGTCAAAATTCACCTCTTTGAAAAATTACCTTCAAAACATCAGTTGGGTTACAAATAGCAGATGAGACAGCCCCAGCAATAACACCTGCAATTACATTGTAATACAGAGTCTCATCTGTAAAAGGGGAAAAATAAATACAGTCACATTATTTACATCATGTTTAACAACCCAATTCAGGGTCACAACATTATTTACAAACCTGTACTAAACCTGACCCATCTGCTGGCAATAACTCTGGTTGTTATAGCAACTGACAGTATTGCTGCTTACTTCACTGCAGCTTTTGTATCCCCCACAATGCAGACTTGCTTTCTTTTTTCCCCAGTTGAAAATTGGGGAACAATCTACCAAACAATTTGAAAATCGAGATAACTCTTGGAATCAGTGTTCGCACTAATTAATGGTTTTGCAACATAAAACATCCTGGGTCCCTCAGCTTCAAAATGTTTAGGGTCCGGACACAATTTTTTCTGCATGACAATTGACTGTCTGAGAAAATAACTAAGTCCTTTTTGGCGCCATTTTTCATCCGAAGGCCTTTACATCATGATTCTGACACAATAGAGAAAGAGGAAGTCTGCATGATACATGTACTTACCTAATTTGTCTGCCATGTTTAATTCTTTGCATGTTTATTCAAGTTTTTTAACTAGTGACTTAACACCTTAAGGCCAAGATTGTCTTTGTACAACTTGGTAACTTATTTTTACTTTGAATTCATATTTTCTTAAATATGCTATTTTATTTCATTCGAGTTAAATTTAATTTTGTGCGTCCCAAGGATGTGACATGCCCTGCATCCTATGGAAATTTTAAACATATATAATATTGCATTAATTTGTGCATAAACGCAAACTCGGCTTGGAATCAAAGAGGCCCTGTCCCCTAAAAATACAAGGCAGGGGGCTTCACAACTACATACATACATACTTTATTGAACCTCCCCAAAGGGGCTTTTCAGGAACAATAATAATTACAAGTTAATAATTTACAATTATTAGATTATTTAAAAAAAAAAAAAAAAAAAAAATAATAATAAAATAAAATAAAATAAAAAAAAAATATATATATATATCTATCTCAATCACATCCTAAAAAGTCCCTTAGGAGTTTGCTCCTTAAACGCTTCTTAAAGATTGATTCATTACTAGAAAGTTTTAAAAATGATTCCAAGGAATTCCAGATACTAACAGTTCGGTAATAAAAAGTTCTCTGTCCAGAAGCAGTTTTAAAGAGAGGGACATTCAACAATTGGGAACTCCTGGTTGTGTATCTATTTACATCACAACGTTTGGTGAAAAAAGTGCTTAGGTATTCAGGGGCGCGACCATACATACATTTAAAAGCCAAGATAGCATTTCGATAGTAGAGCTGACTGGATACTGGGAGCCACCTAAGGCGTTGAAGTTCAGGCGTAACATGATCATATTTCCGAATTCCACTTACTATTCTACACGCAAAGTTTTGTACCGATTGCAGTTTGTCGACATTTAACTTCGAGCAGTTGGCCCACACGTTTGAACAATAAAACAATTTACTAAACACTAAGGCATTCATAACTATGAGAAGGGTCCTTCTGTCGAATGCATGTTTGACGCGGTTAATCTGCCCGAGAGAAGACATGCATGACGAAACAGTTCTGATAATGTGGTTGTTGTACGATAAGTGAGGGTCCAATAACACTCCCAGGTCCTTTGCAGTTTTACTAGGTAATAAGTCCTTGCCCAATAAAGATAGGGTAATATCTTGAAGCTTGGGTAACATTTTTCTGGTACCAAACACCATAAGTTTGGATTTATCGGGATTAAGCAGTAAATAGTTTCTGAAGCACCAGTTGCATACTTTACGTAAGTCTTCATTCATTTCCGCCACGGCAATGTCTTTGTTTTGAAGCTTAAAGGAGATTTGAAGCTTTGTATCATCTACGTAGCTATGCGAAATGCATCTCTGTGGTACAGCGGGAAGATCGTTTACATAGATGCTAAAAAGGAGTGGGCCCAGAATGCTACCTTGTGGGACACCACTACATAACGGCAGGGGTTCAGACAACGTAGAGTTTATCCTTACAACTTGCTGTCGATCACTGAGGTAGCTACGAAACCACTGGAGACAGGTGTCAGAGGCACCGACATCCTTCAACTTAAGTAACAGGATTTCGTGACTCCATTGACTGTGCAGAAATTAATTTCAAACGATGATGACTGATTAATATTTATTAGTTTTAAGGTTTTATGAATATCATTAATAATAGAGAAGGGAAAGAAGCACTATCTGGGCTTCAAAATATATTGGAAATAACTTAATCAACTCTAAACTTAGAACCCTCAAACCTGCGCAAACACACCTTTTGGGTTTTTGACTAGTCTCCTCTTGAGAGCATGATAAAAGCCTAGTTTCAGAGATCCGTAGGTTGCTTGACGTAAGAGTGCTGGGGCTACCCTAGAAACAAACAAAGAGAGGATCGGCCTTACTTTTAGTAATTTCAACTACAGTACATACAATTGTGTGCCAACCAATTTGCTCTGGATATATTATTTTACCTCTAAGCATCACTAGTTAAAGTCCGGGACAAGGAGAGAAGATTTGTGGATCTTTGCTAGGTCATAATTATTATCATCATCACATCATATGGGTCCTAAATCAAGGTCTCATTGGAAAGAGTGGCCAGTTCTAAAAGAATCTTTGTCATCTATATGTATCTTGCCAGATGAAATGAACACACAACATTTGATGAAAATTGTGGTGCATGTATGCATTGTGAACAACTTTCCACACGCCAGCTTTCAACATGCAATGAGACCAGTCCTACTTCTAAAAGGTAAACACAACTAATTACATTTTCTTCGTAGTCCAACTCTCAAGGTTTTGTGATGATGTTGACTTCATATAATAATTATCAAAGGTTGGGGGTATTGAGAAGTCAGTCTGTGATTATTGATGATAAATTGACTGTTTTACATTTCTTGATTTGCCACATGCATAAAGTGCCTAACTCTGCCAGAAATCATAGGCAAGAAGATGCATCATGGCATATCAAAAGATGACAAATTCAAATGCAGGTACACATACACATAGCACCGGAAACAGCCTTAACCCTTTCCGTCCCAACTTCAAAACACTATTTAATTCCTCTTACTGACAGCCAAACAGTTCTTTCAATATCAGTTCTGAGAATTTGGTGTTAGATCAAAGCAGTACCACTTGGCTGAATAGATGATTTTCTTTATTCTCATTACCTGTTTTCTTGATAATGTATTGGTATTGTAGTGAGAAATTGGATCATGATAACTGCTGGGATTTAAAAAGGGTTAAAAATTAAATAGAATTTTAGCAATAATTATTACTTAGAATTATCTGGTAACCTAATTGTACAATGTGTATTTTTAAAAGCTGTACTGGGAAGTTGAAATTCAGAAAAATGTATTGATAAGTTAGGACATAAGATTTCACCACTCTTATCTTCAATGATATAAAAAAATTGTCAATGTGTGACAATCAAGCAAAGAACTTACCCATTAAACAAAGCCTTAATGCCATCTTCTCGAGCAATTCTCACAAAGGCATGAAGCATTCCACGGTATCTGATCTCTTTCTGTTTGACATCAATGACTTGACCCTGAAGCTGTAGCCGTGTTTTTGTGGTGTCAATAGGAAAGGTTCCTGTTAAATAACCATTTCAGTTCACAGTCAAAATAAATATTAATACCTTATTAACCAAGCTAGCTTGGGGCAGTACTGGGAGAATATTGGCCCACTGTCTTTTTTATGGACTGAGTGCAGCAAGCAAGTCTGTACAGAAAAGACAGAGGGCCAATATTGTCCCAGCACAGACCCAAGCAAGCTTAATGAGAGATTTATTACATGACTAAAGGGAATCAAATCTACACGTAGGCTATGACCTCTGCAACACCGGTACACATGTTCAAGATACAAGTGAATATATCAAAGATCATAAGTTTGAACTGTGGAGAAAACAGGTTCTGTCCATCAGTAGGTACCAATACCTTAACTGCAATGATCCTATAGCCTTCATGGTATTTTATTGTATGACCAGCCAGGCCCGTAGCCAGGATTTTTTACGGGTGGGTGCGATCAGTTGATTATATGGACCAACGAGCGCCGGAGGCGCTCTTTACTAGGGCGGTCCGGGGGCATGCCCCCCAGGGAAATTTTGAAAATTAAGTTGTCTGAGACTGCATTTCGTGCGTTTTGAAGGTCAGTATGATAGCAATATAGGTCGCTAAAAGCGAACCTAAAAACGTGGATATTTGTCAAATTTTGAACTTCAAAATTGATTTTTTTTGGCAAACAGAATGCTTTACGTATGTATTTTACAATGTAGAGAATAACAATGCCAATGTCACTATTTAAAAATAACAAAAATAGAAATAGAAATGTAAATCCGTATTGTTCACTCGGCTGGCTGCTGATCATCACGATCTTTCAGAAGTGTGCCAAGCTCAAGCCTCCTTGGGTGCATCTTGGCAAACAGAACAACACTATTATTTTTTTTTTACTATTTATTTTTTTAACAAAAAAGTGGACCTCAGCAGCCTGCGGGGGGGTGCGGGCGCACCCATCGCACCCCCCCTCCCTACGGGCCTGCCAGCTCCATGAACTGGCAAGATGAACCAAATTCTGCACTGTGATTGGCTACCCAAGTGGTCAAGATGGCCCTTTATTATATGGCTACAACCCCAGACAGAACTGTCGAGATGGGTTCTATATAATGTTGTCATTGCGTGCAATATTACCATGTCATCAAAACAAACAAATTCTCCCCCCTCCCCACCCCCATTCAATGTTGCTCGAGTCTGAAAACCAACGCATACAATTCTGGTGTTACCCAAGACAACATTGCAAGAGGGCAGGGGGGAGAAGTGCAATCCATTTGACGTTTGGAATTTGACCCAGAGGAACTTACAGCAGAATCCTGTTTTTTTTTTCAAGTTGTCTTAAGTAGTTTTGTCCAGGGTTGTAGCTCTGTGAGCAGGCAAGATGAACCTAATCCTGCACTGTGATTGGCTACCCAAGCAGGGAAGATGGCCCTTTATTATATGGCTAGCTCTGTGAGCAGGCAAGGTGAACCAAATCTTGCACTGTGATTGGCTACCCAAGCAGGCAGGATGGCGCAACTAATCTTAGCCTGTTCCAGGCTCTCGGTAGTTGGGGACGAGCGAAAACTAGCGAGAAAAAAACGAGGGAGGACTAAGGCGAGTAGCGGCGGGAGAGCCTGTAAGACTTTCTTTAACGGCCCTCTTCTGGTATAGCAGGAGCTGCTATACTCTCTGACTGGTCAATTTTGACAGTACTGTCAACACTCCGGCGGTTACCTCATATCTTGTCAATCCAAGTTTACCATCTCGCATTTTCATTCTCCAAGAGCTTGATAGCCAGGTCTCTGGACTCAAAATTGACCAATCAGAGGGTATAGCAGCTCCTGCTATACCAGAAGAGGGCCGTTAAAGAAAGTCTTACAGGCTTCCCGCCGCTCCTCGCCTTAGTCCTCCCTCGTTTTTTTCTCGCTCGTTTTCGCTCGTCCCCAACTACCGAGAGCCTGGAACAGGCTAAATTAATCTTACCTGCTTGAGATTGCTAGCTGAAATTAGTGTTCCTTTTCCATATACTAGTCCTTTATTGACCAAGCTTGTTAGGTCAAGATGGCTGGATATTGGCCTGGTTCTTTTCTGTCTCAGTTCGTGGCCACGCAAAATAAGCACTAGGCCAATATCCTGCCATCTTAACCTCACGCTTGGTCAATAACCCATATATTTTGCCCACTCGGCTGGGATTACCCACTGTGCACCAGAGGAAAAAAGTGGGTTTTCCATATTTGGCCAAGATAGCTGGTTATTAGCCTCGTTCTTTTTTTTCCGTTTTCATGGAACTCGGCTCCGTCTCGGTTCAGAAACAAGCAAAGAAAGTACTAGGCCACGCTTGGTCAATAGCCCATATGTATTGTAATATTGAACGCATTATTACAGTTCTTGGGTTAATTAAAGTATCTGTTGTTTTTCATTGAATTCTTGTGCCACATTCAGATGTTCCATAGGAAATAAGCGCCCCTCTCCCGCTACCAAAAATAACGCCGCGAGAGCCCAATCGAATCCCAGCAGGCCGTTGTTTTTGTTACAGTTAGCTAGTGGTATAAAGCATATGATCTCACCGAACTCAGCCGTCATTGAGGCCAACCCTCCATAGATAAATGGTCTGTAATCCATAAGAAATTATGCTTCCAATGAGATGAGAATAACTTTACCAGAGTTGTTCAATTTATTATTCGTTGAATTCGGGCATATATTGATCGGCTCGGAGAGGCTCGGATCGGCTCGTTATTAACTCGTTGCACTGTAAACTTGTGGTCAGCGGATTTGCTGACTTGGTAGCGAGGCTGACATCGCTGACATTCCGTTTTCATGGAAACGTATCATTACGGTATTCTGATTGGCTAGTTCTCAAATGTTTAACCAATCACACATCGCGTGGTTTAAACCCGCAAAATCCAAATCGTTTCAAAGACAACCAAGGCCCAAGCTGAAAAGACGACACGAGAATTGATCGAAAAACATAAGTTTTTAAGCTACAATTTAAAAGTTTCTTAAACAGAACTTCACGTCTCATTCATTCCAAAATGGTTAAGACGCGCTCCAGACCATTAAATGCGGTATTTTATAACAAATCCAAGGTTAGAGATGACGGGCATTCGACCACGTTTTCTTAACTTCTTTATTCCATTTGAGTCCTAACTGTTTACGTTCTCACTTGTAAGTCTTGCAAATCTTTTGATTTCTTACAAACAGAATAACGCTTCGGACGAAAATGGAGTACCAGCACAGATGACTTTAAAAACCGTTGAGCAAGGGAAGCGTTCAGCCGAAAGCTCTCCTGATAATGTTCCCTCGCGGAAGAGGGCTGCATTCGGAGACATCACAAACGTAAGTGAGCTTACTTATAGTGTTGAAATATGTGATTTGTGGCTTAAAACAGAACGGAAACCTTCGCATCGCTTTACTTAAACTCTGTCTTGTTCTTTTCTTTGGCGTTAAGGCCACTTTTAATCAGCTAGGAGTAGATAAAGGAGGAAAGAAGAAGCAAGCGAAGAGTGGCGTTGTTCGCAAGCAGTCACAACAGAGACAATCCAAAGCAAAGGCTGCTGTCAAGGCAAAACCCAAACAGAGGAAAAGTAAAGATAGTTCACAGCCGTCAGTCTGTGATCATGAAGAACAGTCTAAAGCCGTGTCTCCATCTGGTGAAATTTTAGGCTCGCAACATTCAATGGAAGAGTCGACATCATCTCAAGACTCTTTACAAATATCTAGGTTCGTTCAAAGTTTATAAGCTTTGTAGTTCACGACCTCGTATTCCTTATCCTCTGCTAGCACGGTACCACAAACTAAGTCTACACTCAAAAATTGAGTACAATTCGCCTGTTAAATGGTAGGAAAATCACTTGAAGTGCAATGTTAATTTTAAAAAAGTATCATTTTTTCAATTTGCTTTGTTAAAGTGTCTAGCTGTCGGGAAGAGGGACGGACATGCCTTTACTTGGATTTGGGGGGAATGGGTGCGGTAAGGTTAACCATTCAAAACACAGATTTCAATCTTAAGTCAAAATATTCAGTCTTGAAAGCATGTGCATTGTATGATTACCCCATTTGGTTGTCAACATGATAAAATATACTGATATGGCTGCTTATCAGTTTTAATTCAGATGCTGATAATAGCAACAATGAAGATTCCAAGCAACAACAGGAGGAGGAACTTGTACATGTACGAGTTTGTATTGGCGCTTGAATAAAGTGTATATTCATAATGGATATTTTTCTATTTGCTTGATGGAATCTACACGAGATCAAAAAAGGATATAAGTTTTTCTTCACTGTATTTTAGCCAACTGAAAATGTGAAATTTCACTTCAGGTTTAGGTCAGAAACCGTAATCAAACAGCTAGAATGTGGTTAAAAAACACAGATATCCAATTTTATGTTCCATTTCCATATCATGGTCTCGTGTAGATTCCTTTAAGCAAGGAGAAAAAATTCTCTCATAGACACTAAAATGTAGGGCTGAAGAATATAATTATGTAGATGAAAAATGGACATATTAGACACAATTTAAGAAAAAAGAATTTGAATAAATTTTGAGGGATCATTCAAAGGGCTCGTATGGGTCCTTAAAACCTGGAAAGTCCTGGAATTTTATTGTGACATTTTACAGGACTAGAAAGCCTTGAAAAAAGGCTACTGGCCCTGGAAAGTTCTGGAAATCTGTTGAACTGAAGTACAAAATATGAATTGTATGGCAGATGGTAAGGAGAATTAACATTGCGATCTTGAGAGTAAAAGAGTTAATGTGAATGTTAGAGTCCTAGAAAAATCAATTTGAGTCGTGGAGAAGTCCTAGAAATTTGTTCCTGAAAAAATGGTATGAACCCTGAATTTTACTACCAGCATGTGCTGTCATGCTACAGAGAAAATGGAGCAAGGCTTAAGATCAGTCTGTCTCGACCCAGGTAGAGCTTGTGTCGCTCCTCACTGAAAAGGCTACAAGTCTGTGTCTGTGAGTGAAATAATGTTTTTATTAAAAAAACGTCCCAAAATATAGAAAAATTAGTAAAATATTTGTAGAGCAATTGGTATAATGACTCTTGCACCATGATGGCTAAGCCAATGAAAACTCTTGAATTGCATTATCCAGTAATCCAGTTTTTAATAAATGTTATATTGTACATCATGCAAACTTAGGTATCCAGCCACTGACATGCGAACACTGTTGAATATATTATGTGTTTTACATATACTGGCAAGGGTTCTATGCTATCAGCCTACATCTAAATCATACTAGAGGAAAAGAAAGATGACTGTCTGGATTATTTTGTAGGCAGAAAAATCTGTGGAAGACCAAGTGATTGACATTGATGCTGACACGTCAGATCCAGTTACTGTCTCTGAATATTCAAATGAGATCTTTGTGAACATGAAGAGAAGAGAGGTTTGTACTATAACCTTATACTTGTGCCTTGTTCCTTTCTTGTTGTAACCCCTAAAAATACCACTCATTCTTTAGAGGCAGACGCATTTTTTAGCACTTTGGGTCCTGAGGAACAAAAAGACCTTTTTCACATTCCACTGAACAGTGACATGGAGTCAAGGTTGGCGTGAACAAAAATACAACTGATGTATGAACATGTCCACCCCAACCTAGCTCTAGTGCTTTTGCTTTTATGCACTGAAGTGGAATTTGGGAAAAGGTCTGTTACATGTAAATTAGCGATAAATATCCTGGAAATTATCTTGTCACAAAAACGTTAAGAGAATTTTGATGCTAATCAACTTAAATTTCATTTTGACTGCATTTTATAACAGACACTATTCCCACTAACAAATTACATGGAAGCACAACATCAAGACATCACGCCTCAAATGCGAGCCATATTGGTCGACTGGCTGGTGGAAGTTCAAGAGTGCTTTGAACTGTACCATGAGACTCTATATCTTGGTGTGAAACTTCTTGATCATTTCCTTGAGAAGAACACAATTCAACGCAGTGAACTGCAGCTTGTTGGTGCTACAACTCTAATTATCTCCTCAAAAATTGAGGTAAAAATACTTTTGTTTTTATTTAAATAGTATTTTTAACTTGGTACAAACTGATCGTCAAGAGAGCTTACACTGTTAACACAGGTGACTCTTAACTTTTGAAATGACAAAGTCGCAGGTGTGGCTGAAAAAAAAAACAAATAACAACAAGGTTACTAATTGGGCGACAAAAGACTAAACAGAATAATTAAAAAGGAATTAAGTTGAATGTAAAATTACTGAATCACAACATGCTTTTACATGACAGAATTTTTTTAGTGCCATGGAAGCCCAAATTTCATTCATGCAAAATATTTCATCATTCATCATGGTTTGAGGATGGGTGACCGTGAAATTATTTTGGAGTAGCCCAGATGAGGCAAAACTGTTTATACTCAACTAAATTTGTTTGTAAGTGAAATAGTAACAAGAAAAGATCTGACAAGAGAGATATTTGACTGAGACTGGGAGGTGTGGTGGCCTCCAGATCACGCGGTGGCTCAGGTTTGAGCCCTGGGCCTGGGGACATTGTGTTGTGTTCTTAGGCAAGACACCTTACTCTCAATTTAATGCTGGGGTTAATGCTGTGATGGACTAGAATCGCATCCAGGGAGTGTATAAATACTCGTAGTCACTTCAAGTGCCAGCCTGATGGGCCACTTGGCTTTTATGAAGACTCTGTCTCGCTTTTAATAGCACTTTTATTTGATGTTAGGAGCGACACCCACCCTGCATGGATGACTTCATCTACATCTGTGATGATGCCTACCAACAACAACAGTTTATTGCAATGGAGAGCAGAATCATTCGCTGCCTGGGATTTGACATAAACATTCCCATTCCATACAGATTCCTTAGAAGATACGCAAAGGTGAGAGGGTGTAGTCTTGTACACCCTAAATCTTTTGTACTGTCTTCTCTATGGTGCTGCGGTTAATGATTATAATGATAAAATCTCAATTTGAAAGAAGAGGAAGGCAATTATGAACACTCTCATACTATGCCTTATTAACTTAATTATTTTAACTATAGAGTCAGTGTTTCTGTTGAGGGACTATTGGTTGATAGCTGCAAACAACGCAAATAATTACTAAGTTTATTATGACATTTTATATAGAAATGAAAGTGTGAAATTTTTATTGCTTTCATTGCTACATATATTAATGTTATCAAACTTATCACTGTTTGCATTCATTTTGATAATAGTGATATGTCGTTGCAGAAACATCAAGTTTAAATATCGCTACTGTTTATTTTAAAATGTTTTACACAATCTTCTGGTCTTAGAAATAATATTATATTCATAATATAACAATAATAGTAATCTTTATTTATTATATGGCTACAAAAGTACGCGCACTCTGATTGGCTGCTGAGCGGGCATTATTTTCTTGTAATGACCGGGCATTATGAAATTTTTTCTCAGCTCGACGGCTCTTTTGAGTTGTGAGTAAAAAGCTATGTGCGCGTGGGCGAAAACGACAGAAAAGATGGACAAAGTACTACTATATTTTCAATAACTGAGAGAAAAACTAGCACACAGATACTTCTTTAGTATGAGCAACGAAGAAAGCTGTAGCGCGGATGTGGAAAATTACTTGCGGTGTTCAGTTTATTATATTCTTTTCAATAATAGCACTAAAAAGGCCATATAATAAATAACTTATTAACCTCGTCCGTTCGGTCATTACAGGGAAATCTCAGACCTCGGCCTTAATGTATTGACCTCGCTATTGCTCGGTCAATACATCAAGGACTCGGTCTGAGATTTCCCTGTAACGACCTCACTCTCGGTTAATAAGTAGTATTTATTATTATGTGGCACTGTGACTCCATCTCCATCTCCAACTGTTTCTTACCCTTTTTTCCAGGCTGCATTTTCTAACATTGAAACACTCACTCTGGCTCGTTTCCTTCTGGAATCCTCCCTTCTTGAAAGTCGCTTTGTTGCAAACAGAGCATCGTTCATGGCAGCCTCGTG
>OZ026599.1:7941929-7944429 GCA_964020085.1 Micromussa lordhowensis
TTCATGAATATTGACTTCATCAAGCGGTCACTGTAGACTGCTAAACTGGTTATGAAGCCCGGCAAACATCAAAGGAGCAAACAAAGATTCGGTCATGGAAGTTCCATGACAGTGCACAATCTTTTGTTTCGCGTTCATACACTGTGCATGAGTTTCATATCAAAACGTTTCTATTGGTTAGTTCCTCGGTCAGTTGGGACTATTGTGTTCTGTGCACGGTAGGCTCGATCGTGTCCGGTCGGGGGATGAGCGCGGGCTCGTTTCTCGAACAGCGGCTGGAAATCGAGCCTAGTGGACTGTCAAGGCCAAAAAAGAGAACGAAAAACTTTTTCAAGTTTCATAATCATTCCCCTCTATTAACTATGCGGAAATGAAGCAAAATATTTTCGACCACACTAGCGTTCTCATCCAGTCTACACTAATTCGTTTTCATCTAATCTAATTTAATAATCTAATCTTTTTTATACTTTTTCGCCTATCGTCCACAAAATATCCGAAAAATGCTGACGGAAGCGACAACATATAACGCTTTTAACGTCAACATGTTTTAAAGCCTCCACCCGAGCGTTTTCAAAAACGATGCATTTTCATACAAAAACGCATTAGTATGGTGGGGGCCTAAGCCCGAGAGTTTGACCTTTCATAGACATTTTCACGTTAGTCCGTCGTCTGTGACGCGAAAAGAAAACTGCGAGAAAAATAAGCAAACTGCTCGCAGTCTAGCGAACTGTAGAGACGTTTTAAACAGGCTAACCGGAGCGTAATTTGACTTTTTTAGGCTAACCTGAGCGATTTTCTGTTTTCAGTCTAACCGGAGTGGTATTCAATCTAACTTGAGTGATATTTACAGTATTTAGTCTAACAGGAGTTATATTCAGCCAACCAGATGGATATGTAATGGTAATAGGACTGAGTGGAGTACAATTCAGGGAGTAATCGGGCGAGTAATTTGAAATTTGAAATTACGAGCACGATTACCCTTGAATTGTACGACACGAAGTCCTATTACCAATTAATTGTGTCAATAACAAAATGCATGAAACTCTTTGTTGTTTCTGTCAAGGCAGGTCACTCGCTTGCTGTGCTTGTCGTGTTACTCGTATTGTTAATTTCCGTCAGTGTTTTGTTTTCTTTACTCTCAAAGCTTTCGAAATCAATAGTGCTGAACAGGTTGTCAAATTCTAAAGAAAACATATCTGAATAAATGTTATTGAAACAGCTAATTAATTTCGTCCATCTTTGTTCTCTAGCTGGAGCTGGGAAACCTGCTCAAATTTTTTCCTTGGTTTTGATTGGCTAGCATTAGCTAGGTAGTAAAATTTCATTGGTTACTTAGATTTGGTGCTTAACTTTTATTGGCTGTTGAACTGTCCGATTTGACCTGTCCGATTATAGACTGTTAGTAATCGGACAGGTCAAATCGGACAGTTTTGATGTTGCAACAGCCAAATTAAGCCATAAATAAGGGCTTTGAAGAACCAATAAGATTTAAGCATTTTGTTATTGACGCAATTATCAGCCTAACCGGATTGATATCCGGTCTAACCGGAGTGATATCCGGTCTAACCGGAGTGATATCCGGTCTAACCGGAGTGATATCCGGTCTAACCGGAGTGATACTCAGTCTAGTGATATTCATGCTAACTGGAGTTAAGTGTAAGACTTCGCGTGTGATTAGCCTGAATAATCCTGTTTACGATCAGCTCTCGATAATGGAAATAATGCGACATGAACTTACAAATGTAGAAAGTTTGTAGTCTGCAGTCTGCATTTTACTCCCGGTCTGTAGTCTCCAGTGTGCGTTTTACACTGACCATGTCCCTCAATTACATTTAAAAATTATTTATGGCAACATTTGTACACAATTGACTATGAATACCTGAACTACGCAGAGGTTAGTTTCGAGTTCTAGGATCTTAAAACTAAATTGCAAAGACCTTGCCTTTCATTTAGAGCGGCTTGCTAAAGATTACGACAAGCGCGTTGGTCAAGGTTATTGCGTTCTTAGTCAATAAAGTGGAGGTCGTTTTGAACTTGGAAGGGCTTGATATGGAGTACTCATTTTCACCTACATAGGGTTGAATCTGAATAACGCGGCGAAGATATTTTTGAGTACTAGGGGCCTTGTCTTCATTTCTACAGTTAGGCCTACCTTCCACACTAATATGTCACGAAAACGAAGCTTTTCGAAAACGCTCTTCAAACCCGAGGAATTTGAAAACCGAACTTTTTGAAAACGATGGCCTCACGGCAACCATTTGATTTTCCTGTCCGGCGTAATATGGACAGAAAAACGTTTGATGCGTTTTCATCACAGTGAAACCTCGTTTTCAAGTTCCTCGGACGTGGTGTGGAGGCGGCCTAAAGACAGGAGATACGATGAACAAGTTGCGACCTAAACACAGGAGATACGATGAACAAGTTGGACGCCCTCCCCCTGTCCGCTAAATTGAAGACCGAGATGAGCTGCCCTTTAAAAAGAACCGTTTAGAATGACTCT
>OZ026599.1:7951929-7959429 GCA_964020085.1 Micromussa lordhowensis
TAAAAAGACATCAATTAGAATAAAGCGCGCCACTAAGGAGATCACGATAACTTATCTCATTTGCTTCTTTGGAAGAAATAGTACTTTCTTAGCTAGATAAATTTTACCACGTGAACTGGCTTTGTGCTAGAATTAACTTATTTTTTTAGAAATAATGCTAGCCTCGATACCTCTTTGACCGCGCTTGGTAATAATTTCATTGAAGTAGCGATTATTGCCAAAACTGGGCTGTTTAGAACATCCCGTTTGTTTTTAAAACGTGATAGTTGCACTGCGTTATTACAAAACCCGACTACTCATGTTGCATTTTACGACTGGTATTACATATTTCAAGGGGGATTCGTATCCATTTGTCTGACGAAAAACGTTTAGCGTAGGGTGGGGGTAGGGAAGAAAAGGCGTCTTTAATCAAACGTTAGTTTGGGTCGCTCTAGTATTGTAAGTCCCTTAATTCCCTACTATACACAAAGCTAGTGCATTATTGTTATAACAGTGACAGTCCGTATCACAACAAGGGGCCACAGTAACATTAAGTGTCACAGCAAATTTGATAGTTCTACCATTCGCGGATGCATGGTAACAGATAGCTCCACCACTTCTTCAAGGTGTATTTGCATGTCGTAATGGTATGCATAAGACCAAGTGACGCTAATCTGTTCTCGCTCATCGTGCATCGCATATAGTTGTTTAACCTTCGCATCGCGCTGAAGGACCTTTAGCACTCGCAGCTAGTTACGGGCAAAGTGGATAGTATTTTGAGCAGAGTGAATTTGTTGGGAAATTCATCCTCGTCGCACTGCTTCAGGGCTGTGGCACACGAGCCCGGGAGCTTTTCAAAACAAAGTTATTTCAAATTAACAAAAGTTATTTCAAAAGTTACTTTAAAGTTATTTCAAAATAACTTTTCGTCACGCTTCACGCAAGCTTGCAAACGGTAGTAATCATGTCTAGCAGGGGCGAATTTGTCTTAATTTGCCTGGGCCGATACGGACCTCGCTGTGTTTTTCGTGTTTTTTTTTTCGCGGGCTCCTGGGCTTTCTAGTTTTTTATATAGTTAGACAGCAGCCAAAAAGCGTCCTATGTGGCAGCGTTTTGATCACGATGGCTCCCAAAACCGAAAACATAACAGTGAAAACAACAAATACTTTATTTTGAATAGGCTAGCGCAAGCTCAATCATATCCTGACAATCCAAGAGTCGGCGCTCGGTTAGGTCGGCAACAGCAAAAAAAAAAAAATCTTGGGCCTCAAGAGGGGTTCGTTCGAACCCCCCTCCTACGGGCCTGATATACGACGTTATAGTATTTCACGGCAGCAAGCATGATACAATTAAACTCTTGCGGGAAAAGATGGCTTGCTGTGCAGCCAATTGCTGTCTTCTTTTGTGTTCATCCTGATGATATGGGAATATTTATCTTCATACATTTTGTACTCATTACACAACGTATACGACGATACTAGATAAGAAATAACATAACAAACACAACAAGAAATACATGGCAAGCAATGCCTGTAGAAGCGATGACGTTTAACAATATTTTGGCTATCCTAGACTTTGCAAAGCAAACTAAACGAATAAAAGTAACTAAATTTGGGAAGAATCGGCGGGAGTGAAACGGGGTGAAGAAACAAGTATGATAACAGGTGTGTTGTGGGAGTTGTGTTGTACACCGTTATTTATTTTGTCTGTGATCCATACAAAACAGCAAAGTCAGCGAAACTTCCTGCATGGCACAAAAATAAATTTTTCCTTATTCCGACTTCAAAATATCCGTCATGTAGACATTGCATTGCAGAACAATTCACCATTTTATAGTCACCACCATATTTGGAGGTGATATGACCAAAAACAAAAAAATACATTCAGAAAACAGACCTCAAACACAAGTGTCACAGCTTACATTTCTTGGCAATGTATAATGTAGGGTTCGGGGGAGTCTTATATTTATATATTCATTTCCATTTTAAGACTCATTTTCCAACTAACAATTATTTTAATTGTTAAAACGCAAGAAATATCATTTTACAGAGAATGATATCTCAGTTAAGTTCCTTACATGACAACCTTGACACTTTACATGTGCAGTCTTGTAAATATATTTCTCCAGTTTTAAATGATTAATTGAATGTCTTAGCTTTTATTACAATTTAATACAGCCTAAAATGCGACATTACAGTACAGGGCCGGGTAAAGCTAACCCAGGGTTTGCGCGAATTTTGATTGTGAATTTGCAACTTTTTGGTGAGTTTTCTGTTTGTATTGTTTGTCCATCAAAACATAAGCAGTGAAAGACAAATTTATACAAGAAAACTTATTACTTCGGTTAACTTTTAATCCTGGATCAGTAGCTTTCGAACAACCCGGCACAGCAATATGCTAAACAGTCAAGTCTGCTTTAACTGCGTTTTCTATGTGCAGTGTTGCGACATCTCACATAGATCTAATTGTGGCATTCCAACAAGAAAAAGAATTGACAAAATGGCAACCAAAACATGGTCACTAATGTGAACAGTTAGTTTACTGAGCTTCAGAATATCTATTTTCCTTCGGTTAGGATATTATAACTGAAGGATTAAGTTCCGCGTATTTTAGAGAATGCAGACGGCGGCGGGAATTAAACGCTGGCATTAAATATTGAACAAACTTGAACAAGTTCAGAGACCGAGAGGCGCTCTGAACAGGTCTAGATTGTCACTCCAGAGTTCAACTCATGTACTCAAATTGAAGAACCCCAGAGGAGCCTCAAAGAATCACATGTTCAACCTCGTTCCCAAGTAAGGGAAAAAATCATGGGAACGAGGCTGAGAGGAGACCAGTTTATCATTAATTTTTACTTTGCTGCAAATTAACGCGCGCTTTGGAAATTTTCTCAGTCATGTATATTAAATGGGCAAGAAATTAAAAATTTATACTTCTCAATACCAACTACCCAGACTATCCGCTACCAAGAACTGTCCTCTTAACTGACTGTCCTCCATCCTCGTCCGGAAAATCATAGAAGACGAGGTCCTGACACTCATGGGCTCGGCTCATTTACAGTGTGGATTATGCTAAATTTTCTGAACTGGATAACGTTATCAAAACCATTAATAACCATGACTCCTCCACGGCCTTTTGTGGGGAAATGAGCTGTTAGTGACGTCACAAGATCATTATTGAGGTAGATTTTGACGCTCTTATCCGAAGTGACTTCAACACGGACCGTGAACCAAACTCCACCTTTTGGACTGCCCTTGGGGCATGAGTCAGTCCTGTTTGTCTCAAATTTCCCTTTTGATAGGTGACCAAGTTGGTAACACTTAACGGAGGAATGCAGCCTAAAAGAAAGAAGACATGAAGATAGTTTCACTCGGCGCTTCGACATTGCAGTTGTTGTTTGTTGTTTACTTTTTTGACCTCGGCGGTGCACAAATATAGTAGTTGTTAACTCCTGTCTAATCAGCTAACAAGTAGAAACATTTTGGTTACGAAATTCACACATAGTATGAGTGCAAAACAAAAGTCATCATAAATCTTGAAATCTTTGTTTGCGCATTTGAAGTTTGGTGGGTTTCATAACCATTCGCCGCCGCTGTTTTCCGTTTCGTAAACGGTCGATGCCATTTCCTAACGGTCGATGCCATCATTGGTAACCAAGCCTTTCAGAATGGACCATGCCATATCTGCTTTAGTTTAGGCCTGGACAAGGTAGAAACTGGTATAATTTGTTGATGGAGTAAAATGCACTCACCAAATGCTTAATTGTTCATATTCACACTGGTTTGCTTGCGGTTAGCTCTTATTTGATGTTTGGGGCAACTCTATTATTAATGTTTAAGAATGTCACGTTTTATAATTAAATTTTGGGGAAATTTGGCGGATCAACCTGGTAGTGTAGTGGTATAAGAGGGATGTCAGGAAAAAGAGGTTCCAGGTTCGATACTAGGTGGTTACTTGCAAATTTTCCTTTTTCTTTGATTTAGTAGAGAAAAATTCGTGTACAGTTGTAAAAAATTTCTAAGTGTCGCGAAAATGGCAAAGACCGTTTACGAAACGGACAACTGCTTCGCCGCCACTAGGTATCTCTAAGCATTGTCATTTGTCCAGCATGGTCGCATAACTAACAGCGTTATTGTTATATGTTTCCTGTCAATTGCTGGTTTTCAGTGTCACGCCATTCAAAATAAAAATCAAAACCGTTCAATAGATTAAGTCCAGAATCTGAGAAAAGAAAGAAGGTAAGTATGTAAAGGCTCTCGCCATGATTCAGGTCACAATAATTTTTCTTATGCAAGATATGCAGAGAAACTTTTTACCCAAATTTATAGAGATTTGTAAGGAGACACCATGTTGGTAAACAATGATGCAAGGCTGATACTACGTAGAAAGCTTAACGGGGCAACGACATGATAGAGTCCAAACTGAAAGCCAAATTGCAACCATGGACAGCTGTTTCGACCTTGTTGGGTCTCGTCAGCACGGTGTAGCAAGCTTTAAACGACGTTGGTGCCCATCCGGATGGGCACCAACATGGCGCCCGGTAACCAACAGAAACATCTGTCACTGAGTTTTGCTACAAAAGCGTGAATTTATCTCTCGAGGAACTCAAAAACATTAAAATAATACTTTTTCTAATACAAGAAGTATTCAGATAGCCAAATTCCCTGAAATAAGTCCTGAAATAAGTAACTTTTTAACCAACGCGGCCGTCATGTAAATGTCACGCAAAAGCTTAAGAACTTCAAGCGTGGTCTGAGCAAAAATGCTTTTGAATATTAGTTTTCAGCTGCTCTTATACATCATGAAAGTGCATCATGAAAGTAAAATATCAGGAGGATCAATAGTTTTGTAGTTTGAATTTTAGTGACGTCATGTGAAAACCGGTAATAGCATAACTACAAAGGGTTTCTACTAAATATGGTGGAAATGTGGATAATTAACAATTAGACCCGCAGCCCGAACGGGCTACGGGTCAATAGCCCATGAGGCGAAGCCGAATGGGCTATTGACCCGTGGCCCTTGAGGGCGAAGGGTCTAATTGTTTTAGTATCACCCAACTAGTCGGACAGAAATGGCAATAAGAAAATTAGCAAATGTAAGTTGAAGAAATATTTATTTGGGCCTAAAACGAAAGAAAGCGTCACGCTCGATGGCGCTCCGAGAACTATTGCTAATAGTCCTCGAGTAGCGTAGCCAATTAAAATGCAGGATTTGCATTAGTCCACTAGTTGGGTGATACTAATGTTGGTTAATGCTGATTCACTTGAATGTTGTTCAAGTGGATCACAAATTCATCCAGCAACTGCCCACCATGTTTAATTGCCTAGGGGGCAAAAGTGGTGTAGCTTAGTAACCAAGCTTTAGATTTTTTATATTCACCGGCAAGCACAGATAATATAGCGTCATAAGCAACGCTTTTCGACCAATCTGAATGTCCAGTTCATGAATTTAACTCTGGAAATTAAATTCTACTTAAGGTGGCCGAACACAGTTTTCAAGTGCCTATGTCTAATTCACCATAACTTTTAAACTTTTTATATTTTGGCGCCCATTTTTTGCAAGAGTCAAGGTTGATTACAGAAGTATTTATTCTCACATTTTGACTAGGGTGTGTGCTGTTGCCATGGCAATGGGGCTGGTTAAAAACAAGGCTTAAATAATGGTTTTTGTTTATTTAAAAAGGATCCAGTCGTTAGATTGGTTTTTATATTCGGCACTCTAAGAATTGATATTAAAGTGGTACTATGTCAACACGGTTCTAATAAAATTTTGACATAGGCGATTTCGGTAATTCGCCGTTAATCGTTTTCTGTATTATTAAAAATCCATTATGTCAAAATTAAGATTTATTTTGATAGATCATTCACGTGGTCTCTGATCTATTTTTCTGCCAAATTTCTTGAAATTCTAACGACTGGATCATTAGAAATCGGCATGTTTCTGCTAAAGCAATCGGTCTCAATTTTTCGAGCAAATGCGCATACGTTGCATTTAACTGGGTTCTTTCGGTAACAAACAAAACCTGAAAATTGCTGGGTTCTTTGCATCGTTACCTTTTCTAGAATATCTTTGTAATAAAAGACGTAAAGCCATCAATATACTGCGTTCACTTATAGAGAAAATTAACACAGATAGTGCGGGTGTTGAGTAAATAAAATGATCGCTCTACTGACAGCATGTTTGTGAAATCCTTATGCACGTGTTAAATATTGCGTCAGCAAAAGCACGTGCGAAAACTGTGTTCGGCCACCTTAAACAAAAGCCTGCCTTAGTATTTTTCTGTAATTTCTATCTTGCACGCTATTGCTAATAGAATAACAACAGCAAAATTTGTAAATGAAAAGTGACTGACTTGGTAGCGAGACAATAATAAAAAAAAGAATTTCAAAGATGACTATATACTCGGTAGAATCGTATGTCATTACATTTCTGAATTCAGAAAAAGAAAAGGAAAAAAAGTCATTCATTCTGTGACAATTAGACTGATTTAGCAAGAGAACGCGAACGTCACTTGACGACGGTGCGCGCAGAACAAATACCCAAATATGGTCAAATTAGAACAGAATCCACCGTAGGAAAAAAGATGGCGGCTGTACATTTTACCACAATACCTTGCGAACATAACACAGCGTAAAAGACACAAGGAAAGCCAAATTTTTACAATATTTGTCTCTGTACTAAGGACATTGTGTATCGTAGGTTTGAAGATTTTATAACCCTTCTGTACTTTTTTATGAACGTTGTTAAAGTTTTCGTGCGCTAAGAACTGTGGGTAAATGTACCAGTCGCCATCTTTTTTCCTACGGAGGATTCAGGTTATTCTGCGTGCCCTCCAGTCGTCATCTGACGTTCCCGTCCTGTTGCTAAATCAGCCTAATCTCTTTGTGCATGATCATAATGATATGGTAATCCACCATTGTCTCTGTTAGGTTTTGCAGAATTGGGTTTTGAAATATAGTGATTCAAAACTTTAGAAGGGAACATATCTCCTAAAAATTCTTGAACAAGGTTCACTCGTTATCTAAGCAGCTCTTGTAAACACTCATTTTGATTGGTGTCACGGTAACGGTAACAAATAGCACGTGACCACAGATACGCTAAATAACTCGGGGGGAACTCCGGGGGGAGTGCTCGTCGGAAATTTTGAAAAGAACCCTTAAGAGGAACCAACATCCTGATTGGTGGGTGTACTAATTCTAAAACAACACATCGGCGCAATATCCTAAAAGGTACCGAAAAAGCACTCGCTGTGGACCTTTTGAGGCTGAAGAGTTGAACCGTTTCACGAGCCAATCGCGAGCCCAAGTCAACCTCAAGTCACAAGTCAACCTCGAGTCAAGCCATTTTTCTTTGTCTTCTTTTTAGGAAAAAACAGATTGTAAGAACAGATTGTAAGAAATATAATCTATGACTAAACATTGTCTTAACAGTTAACAACAGGACATTTTAACATTAAACAGGCTCACCTCGATTGCGCCGCGCGTCATACTTTACGTAGTCTCACGCAACATATTACCCAGG
>OZ026599.1:7964429-7979429 GCA_964020085.1 Micromussa lordhowensis
CGACAATGGAGGAAAAAAGGGGCATCACAGACGCCCTAGCAAATGGTGTTCCTTTAGATGACCAATTCGCACCAATCTGATGAACTGAATTGCTGTTCACTTGACATTTTTTTGTTCTTTGTACAATGTTTTGTTTGCGTAACAGACTACCACATTATGTTTAAGTCCAATTTATAATGCACCAGTGGCCAAAGTCCATTAAAAGCAGAGTTTTTAATCTGGCTGAACGGAGATGATTTTTGCGGCATTTTATTTCGCGGTTTTTTTTTTCTGCGGGAACTAATGTTTGCGGATCGAGGTCAATCCGCAAAATTCGCAAAAATTAGAACCCGCAAAATTGTCATGCTACACGGTATTTCTTATCTTTTTTTATTGAAAGTAATACACCTTTAACAAATTACATGTACCACAAATTAAAAAAAAATATTATATTTCTTACCTTGCACACTTTGCGATAAATAGTTAAGTTATTTCTGCTTAGCTTTGTATTTTGCTTTGTTATGAAGTCTTTGTATTAAAATTTAGGTAAACAGTTTCAATCATTTCACCATTTTGTCTGTCCCAGTTCAGTTTTGTCAGAGCTGTCAATCAATTTTAATTTCACTTTTTTGCACTGAACACTGATTTGGGGTTGATTGAAATGTTCTCATGTTCTCTGTCCTTACGCCTTCGACATGTAATTATCTAACGACCGCCGTATTCTATTAACCATCCTGTGACTGAAAACAGCTTTATTGACGAATTTTCACACTACCTGGAATCTGTTATACTATCTAACGATCTTCCTTTGTCTAGCTAGCGATTTTAACTTCCATGTTGATGATCACAATGATCCAACTGCTTGTCGTTTCTTGGATTTATCGGAGTCAATGTCTTTAACTCAACATGTGGCGGAACCAACGCATGAACTTGGCCATACACTAGATCTAGTAATTACTCGAAATTCAGACCCGTGCCCGACATCTTATTTTCAGATCATCTAGCACTACTATTCACTGATTGAAAACAACTCGACCACCTCTTAAAATTGGCCGTGTCTCGTTTAGGGTCTTTAGGAAGCTGCGAGCAATTGATAAGGATGCATTTACGGATGAAATTTGTAATAGCGAACTTTTCCAAATGAATGCTGATGATCCTGATGAGCTTACTGCCTTACGATGCATTGCGTTCCTTGCTGGATCGTCACGCTCCTCTTAAGCATAAGAATATTGCTATTCGACCATGTGTTCCATGGACGAATGACGAAATTATATTGGCTAAATGACAAAGGAGGAAAGCTGAAAGGAAATGGAGAGCTTCTAAAGCACACATCGATTTACCGTCTTACCGTACCATGAGAATTCGAGTGACGTTTTTGAGTAACAAGGCTCGTAGTGATTACTATACAAACTTCATAATTGAGAACAGCACGGACCAAACAAGTCCACTATCTACTAATGATTTTAAAAAATACTTCGCCCAAAAAATTGCTGATATCAGGTCTGTTGCTACAAACCAGATCTGCCTTCCTATTACTATCAAAGCCACTAGTACTGTGGCTGCTTCCTGTTTTTCAGAATTTAATCTGTTGTCCGAATAAGAGGTGTTTGATCTAATCACAGCATCATCTAAGAGGTCTTGTCGTCTTGATCCTATTCCAACCAAGCTTCTCACTGAGTGCGTCGATTGCCTCCGATCACGAAAATAATTAATCTTTCGCTTGATTCCGGTTATTTTTCGCGCACCTGAAAGTGTATTCTAGTGCGGCTGCTGGTAAAAAAGAATGGATTACTCCCTGTCTTTAAAAACTTCAGACCAGTAGGTAATTTAGCATTCATGATCTCAAAGTTAGTTGAGACTGTCGTTGCCAAGCAACTACAGCATTATTTAAATTGTAACAATCTGTTCCCAGTGTTCCAATTAGCCTATAGACAGAACCACAGCACAGAAACTGCACTGCTTAAAGTTATGAATGACATTCTCCTTAACGTGACCAATCAACGTGTTATACTTTGCTAATTCTGCTCGACTTGAGTGCTGCCTTTGATACAGTTGATCATGACACCATGCTACGTTGACTTGAGTACTCATTTGGTATAAAGGGAAAAGCTCTCTACTGGTTTGCGTCCTATTTGACTGGAAGAACTCAGCGGATTGTGATTAACGAGTCACTATCTAAACCTTTTAAATTAGAATGCGGCGTGCCTCAAGGTTCCTGTCTGGGTCCGCTATTGTTCACGTTGTACACGAGTAAGCTTTTTGAGATCATTTTAAAACATCATCTGCCCACGATTCACTGTTACGCTGATGATTCTCAAGTTTACATCTCATTTAGTCCAACGACAGAGCTGAGCAACTTGCTGTGGTGAGGAATATGGAAGGCTGCATCAGAGACATTCGTTTTTGGATGTTGAATAATGATCTTAAATTAAACGACAACAAGACTGAATTCCTCATTATTGGTACAGCACAACAGCTGGAAAAGCTAGACGATATCAGTTCGGGTGGGTGACTCAGACATTCATCCTGTGCCAATCGCGAGAAATCTTGCGTTCTTGGTTTGATTCTAGGCTGTCCATGCCACACATATCACAAAAATCGGTGCCTCTTCAGTTTACTATATCTATAATATTCGTCGGATCAGAAAGTATCTTTCACAGCAGTCAGAACTGAGACTCTTGTCCGTGCATTTATAACAAGTCGCCTTGACTACTGCAAGGGTCATTTATATTGGCTACCAGATTGCTTGTTAAATAAACTGCAACAAGTACAGAATGTTTGCGCGAGACTGATTTTTAAAGAACATAAATTTTCCCGTGTGACGCCTCTTAATCATGAATTACACTGGTCACCGATTAGATACAGAATCGAGTTTAAAATGCTTTTGATTACTTTTAAGATTCTTAGTTTTTGCGCCTGCTTATTTGTCGTCTCTTATTTCTCTTAGGCTCCCATCCAAATATGATCTAAGCAATTCTAGAGATAAACGTTTAATTAGTTATCCGCGAAAGCTACACTAGGTGACCGTTCTTTTAGTTCTGCTTCACCGAAACTTTGGAATGCGTTACCTTTTGACATAAGAAGCGCCAGCACAGTTAGTATAGTATTAATAAAGCCAAGCTAAAAACTCACCTTTTCCGCCATGCATTTTTATCATAGTTGTTTTTATTATTGTAAGTTTAGTTTTTATTGTAATTTTAGCTTTCTAAATCATTGTAAGTTTAGTTTTAATTGTAATTTTAGCCTTTTAGCCTGTTTATTCCGTTTTTAATCTTGTCATGCGTATTTGAACATTTTACGAAATTTGCGCATTCTAAATGTCATCATCATCATCATCATCATCATAATCATCATCATCATCATCATCTTCATCATCGTCATCATCATCATCATCATCATTAGCGCCTCCTAAAAACGTTGGTCAAATGAACCTTAATTGTGTTCAGAACTTCCTTGGCTGAACATTTTAGGAGATGAAGCCTGAGGGATTTTTTAGCTTTCTGTAAGGACTGTAAGGAGCTTAGATGGTCAATTTCTTCGTTTAGGTGGTTTTGCTCCTTGTCATAATTGGTTTACTCTTACCATAACTTATTCAGTCACTCAAACTAATTTTAAAAGTTGAAGAGTTTAACTAATATAGACGGTCAAAATGACCTCTCAGTCAAGATCACTTTAACTGTTTCATTTAGTTGAAATTTTCGCCTTTTTAGAATGGTTAAAACGACTATTAACATTAGTAATACGACTATTTTAAATAGTTATTTTAACTAGTCAGTTTTGAAGACTCAATCTTTATTCTGGGGCCAGCAGCTTATTTTGTGATGTGTGGAAGATGGTTGCATAGCTGCCTAAACATGCCGAAATCTTCATACACATAACTTGAAACATTGCATTAAAAACCCTTTCCAGAACGAGAGTTTTTATAAAACCTATTTCTTGCTCTCAATGTATTGGCCACTGTGTCATTTTCGCGTATTTTAGTCCAGTTTCTAACCCTTCCCCATTTCGACATGTTGGTAAATCATCTTAATTCAACACTGATCCTGTGTTTGCTGATTATTATGAGGTACATAACAATCAAGTTTATGCGTAATGGCATGTTACCTATTTCACAGTTGTTACCAGTCAACGGCGGCTTACAGGCACACGTATAGTTCACTTGCGTGTTCACACACATTTCTGTGCCTGAACACTGATATTTGATACAGAAGTCGGCAACTACACAAAGGAATTAAAAAAAGAACATTTGAGTGACTGTGTAATTGCGACTTTGGTCAAGCTAAGCATGTTTATCAACAAAAGGCTTCTTTGCTTACTTCCTGTTTGCATGTCACACCGGGCGATAAGGGCGTCTCCAGATCTCGCAGAATCTAACCAGTAGATGCCGCTGACCGCTCGTCCTCCTTCACTGGCTTTGATCTCTGCGCACGAATCGGCAGGCAGCTCGGGAATGGAACCGAGGGGCGCTGAGAAAGCAAACAACAACGTATATGAAAGTGCAACCATGATCAAATTTTTACCCCTTGATTTTTTAGGTTAATCACATAGAATTCTACGAAAGATTAAAAACGCCGTTTACCGTTTACAAATACCTGCATTGGTTCAGGAGATATTTAAGTTTGCAAAATGAGTAAAATATGCAAATGAAATTTCTGATGACCTCATACACTTCGCCAAATATTACATGAAGTATATAAATAGCGCTATCTCGGTCAATTTGCAGCAGAAACCATTGAAATTTGGTAGGCCAACAGTTCTAAGTGCAACACATCTACAGCTATAACAATTTTTGTTCCCATGGCAACCTACTCTTTTCCAGTCCCCTCTAGCCTGATATCAATATTTAGTGATTTTAAGCTTGGAAAACATTAAACAAGGCTATGAACTCAACCTAATGTATTCATATGCTTGCTGGATTATGCAGATGAGGCACCATTGGCAAATATCAATATAGAACCCTAATACGTGGTCAGAAAAGCCTTTATATTGTGGAGGTCTGGAACCTAATATGTTGCTATGGTAACAAAAATTGTTAAGCTCATATTGCGGAGCACCACTAGTAGAATCTTGCTGTAGAAATTCAAACATTTATTATACAAATTGACTGAGATATCCTTGTTTATCATATTCAAAATGCGGTTGAGTCTATGACGTCATCACTCGGTTAATTTGCATATTTTAAGAACTTGAATATCTCTGGAACAAAAAGAGATATTTGAAAACACTAAACAGCATTTTTACTCTTGCACAGACTACTCATTTATTTCTTAAAATGGCTCAGATTAAAACTTTTTCAGCGAGTTGAAAATCAGTAGCGTTAACAAACTATTGGTTTGCGAAACATACCTATGATTTTCCTACCTCTGTTGGGGGCCTTCATCATGTAATATCTGTCCTTGTCCCTGACAAAGTACTCTGGTTTGGCCTCCTTCGTCCTGTTGTTCAGCTCACATATGTCTTTGAACATGACATAGTTATAGCTTTGACATCTGACGTCAGAATTGCACGCATGTCTACAGTCCAGTGAACCTGGACGAGCATTGAACGTCTTAAAGGTGTGCCCCTTTAACATCATTTGATAAATGGAGTAACTGTCGATTCCACATTCCTCCGCGGTAATGTTAAGAACCATTAATGACGCCATAACCAGTAGGGCGAGAACAAGAACCTTCTTCCAAGGCATTACGTAGAGCCAGATGACTTGCATGTTCCGGAAAACTATTGAAAATAGCGAAATAAAAAAGATTATTCTTTGTGCGAGGATAGAAAAACAATCACCCGTCAAAACGGTATGAAGTTGGATCGAGTTATAGGAAAAGACTAGTACTATCGCCCAATTTCAGCGACGAAGAAACCACTGACTGGTTATTTAGAAAGTCCATTTTAAATTGTCGCTATACGTTCAAAGACACCTTCGGGGGAGAATAGACTTGTGGCGGATTTTCACGCGTTATTTTTTTCCCTAATTTGACCTGCAATGATATCTTTTTATTTTCTTAAGTTTTATTTACAATCCGTCATTACACCTGCTCAATCTCCCGTACGTTCTACATTCAATCGATCTCCGAATTTTAACCATTTCAGCTACAAGTTGTTCTCGCTATTTAATGTTTGCTACTACAACCAAACTACACGCATAAACTACTTTAGTGTAAGATTCTCAAAAGGTATTTGTATTTGTATCAAATGGCGACGAGTCTGAAATTACGAAAGAATTGCACGCGCGTTACGTTTGTTTAACCTTTAATAATTTTCTGAGCCTTTACCGTTTAATATTGAGGGAGTGACAATTTTTGGACTGGAAAGAGCCAGAACATCAATTTTCAAGCAAATGCCGTGTAAGGTTGAGATATAATTACGATTTGCGAACATTAGAAGGTTTGTATGGAGCGAGGAATTCGAAGCTTTGCCTTCCAGAAACCTTTTCGATTATTAATGACTACAAAAGGGAGCTGCTGGCATACAACTATTAGAGATAGAAAGAGGGGTGGATTATTAGGAAGAAGAGAAATTCTCGGCTCTTAAGCCGAAAGGCAATGATTTAATTTCAGCTTCAAAACTTGCAAACTTACCAGGATTTGTTTGGAAAACCACTGCAGCGTGACTGGAGGGCAAAGCGTCCTCTTCCCATACAACGTCTAACGTCTAAAAAAATCCCTCGTATTAAAGGATATAAACCTGAAGCTTAATGGTAAATGTTCTTTTCATTTCTGATAACATTATTCTTTGCCAATGACTTAATCTCTGTGTTCGTGAAACGCACGTCACGTGACCAACTGTTGTGGAATGACTATAAACGCCGAAATTGCGATCCAAAATTAAGGAGTAATTTGTCAGCTATGACATTATGCCAATAATTGTCAACTGCATTGTCGTTGCGATGCTCAGAACATCGGGCCAAGAATTCCATACAGGATTGAGAAATGACAGTAAGATGTACGTTATAGTTACGATTAAAAAACACCTGACCTATTCTTGTCTCTAGGTCTAAGTCTATGTCTCGGAGATGTTAAATCATGGTAGCTTATGCTTTCAATACATCAACCATTTTGATAGCTATGTACACCTTCCGGCCAATTTTAGGTTCCTGATGTACTCTAGTCTAGATCTCTACCTTTTCATCCAAGAATTGTATATGTCTAATTTTTTCTAAATCATATATATGTTCAGGGATACGTAGTTACCAAAGACGACGTGAATACAACCTTCTGTCAAAGCAAAGTTTCGCTTAAGGCAGCCAACCCGTAGAGGAAAATTCTCACAGGTCGATCAATTGTTGATTAAGGCCATTTTTTTCCTATCAAGATTGCGAGGTCTTTACTTCGAATTATTTCTTTGTGACATGAAGAAAACTCCGAGGACTTATGATAGATCTTGGGGTCATTTGATTTAAGGTGAATCATTTCATTTCCTTTGAACGAGCTTATCCGCAAACCCTCTGTCTTTCAACTATTTAAGGTGGTTCAAAACAGTTTTCTGTTTTTTTGAGACTTACAGAGCTAGGTGCGATTTTTCAGGCTTGGAAGTGTTCTGTTTTGAATGGCTGTTCTATTTTTCTAAGATAACTCTCCACTGTTCCTTTCATGGCGTTTAAGTCATAAATTAAGGTAGCACTGTCCTGTTGCATAGCAACAAACTTGACCCACTTTTTACCATTAATTGCATCTATCTTAAAAACTAAGCCGGTGACCCCATATTTTTTTGATAAAAATCTTTTTATTACACACAGAAGAAGAAAAAGGGGAAATTAGAAAAAATTCTGCGGAGTAGACTTTGCTTAAATTAAAAAAAATGGAAATTTCCAAGTTTAAAAGTTCCACTCCGCAGTTTTTTTTTGTAAATTTCGCACATGCATTCCGCTTTTGCTGTTGAATAAGTTTTTGCATTAAAAAAGTAGGGTCACCGGATCCGTTTTTGAGATATTAGCTTCGTGAATAAGGAATTTTTCGCGCGCGTTCTACGCGCAAATTAAAATCTTGACCATGCAAGATCGCACTTTGCGCACGCGTGAAGGCAGTCCGCTGCTCAGTGAAGTCCGCAATTCCACGCAAAGAGATGTGAATACCCGCGAATAGTGTTTTCTTTTTCGCGGTTGTCGTTAGCAGCACAAGCGGTAGAGGAAGAGTACCACAAATACCCGAAGGTGAAGGTGGCCTTGTAGAACGAAGAAAACTTGAAGAGTATTTTTTCCTGCTGTGTTTAGATTGATAGCCGGCACGATCGATCGTGAACTTATCGTTCACGTTCCAGCACAGCAGTTTAAAACAATGTTTTTTCTCATTTGAAATTACCTGAAGGATGGATGTTTTCGAAGGTAAAAACAAGCGATATCGTAAACAGCTCACTAAATTTGGCGAAGCAAAGTTTTACAAAGTAAACCTCGGGCGCAACGCCATGTTTGTTGCGAGTTACCTCGCGCACTGTCTCGCGACCCCTCGGGTGATTGCGTCATTCCTCGCGCTGAAGTGCGCGTTAGAGCCCAGGCTTCTTACGGAAATATTACTGTTTTGAGCCACCTTAACTTCAAACCTGCCTTTTTTAAACAAATAATTGTCTAACAAATGAAACTGTTCGTAGGTCGCATCTGCAGCTGAGAGAACAAGAGGAAGTCCTTACCTGAGCTGAGCATAAGTTAAAATTAGTGGCCACTGCACCGAAAATTAAAACTTTACATCAAGAAATATTCATTTGTTATTTGCCGCGAAATTGGCGGATAACTACTAATTCTCAATTGAATGTCTTGCTAAACAAAATCGGGAAAAAACCCAAGATATATTATAACATGTACGCTTGTAAGTTTCCAAGACATGTTTTGACAGCATCTTTCATCATCAGTTGCAGCTGGTGTTATGTTTGAATAATGATGACTTAGGCTTCGTCCACACGGCACCGGAATATGTGAAAACGCAACAATCACCGGTCATTTTGGATTCTGTGCTTGAGGAAAACTTGCGCCGAAGTCACATGATTATCAAGACGCTATCGTTTTGGAAAAGCTCCGTTTTCAAAATGCTTTCCGTCCACACTAAAACGCAAAGCCGGCGATTTCAAATTCTTCCTGTTTGAAGAACGTTTTCGAAAAGCTCGGCTTTCGTGACGGATTATTTTAAACGGTAGGCTTGACCGTAGAAATAAAGCTGCGTTTTCAAAGTTCTCCGTCGTATTGTTGATGGGGCGTTAAGTACAGATATGTGACAATGGGTGTCACTTTTACAATGAAACTACAAATTAAATCGAGGACATTTAACAACCAAGAATAAAGACAGCCAGAGCATAACATGCAAAGCAGAAGTTGCACTATGTGATTAGAAAACACGACAACTGATGTTGCATGTTACGACTGGTATTACATATCACGACAACCGGTTGTTACAATTTGCGACAGATATTTAATATAGTTACAACGTTATAATATTCACGACAGTATAAGCATGGTGTAATTAAACTTGTGCTGAAAAAGATGGCTTGTTATGCAACTGTCGTCTCCCTTCGTGTATATCCCGGATGATATGTACATATTTTGAATAGATATTTTTTATTCATTACAGAAACTGTACCAGGATACTAGAAATAACATGTCCTGCAAACACAACCAGAAATAAAGGGAACGCAACGCATACAAAAGCGATAACGTTTAACGTAACAATATTTGGCTATCCTGAACATTGCAAGACAAAGTAACGGATGTATAAGCTAAATAAAAGTAACGGAAATTGGCAGATAATGTGTGTGGAGTGTGAGGAATTGGCAGGTGTTAAGCGGGTTGAAGAAATGATCGTGATAAGAGGAGAGGTTTGGGAGTAAGCGAAACACTTTTCTGCTGCAGATCATCTTCAGTTTTGACAGTGACCCGCGCGATAAAGTAAAACCTCCAGCGTGGCACCAAAATGAACTTTTGCTCTTTCCCGACTTCAAAATACCCGTCTTGTAGACCCTACATTGTAGAACAATTCACCATTTTATAGCCACAACCTTATTTGGAAGTGATATGACCACAACAAAAACAGACCTAAAACAAAAATGTGACAATTTGCATTTCTTGGCAATCTCAAAAAATAGGCTTTTAAGGAGTTTTGTATATCAATTTCCATATTGAGACTCATTTTCCAACTAATAATTAGTTTAATTTCAAGAACACAAGAATATCGGTGCGGAGTTTCCAGAAAATTCGGAAATTGCTGAATTTTCGAAAGCGAACCATGCAACCGAAAGTTCCAGAAATTCCTGTGGAAAGTCAGACGGAAGGGAAATTTCGGGTAAGAAATTACCGAAATTTTCCCTATACCTTTATACAAGGTTGTCCTCTTTTTTCACAAAATTTCACAAAGAAATTTCTCAGATGATTTCGATAAGTCCAATGTGTAATCTTGTTAGTAATATTTACGTAATCAATTGTTTTGGCTTAAGAAAAATCTAAACATACATTTTGATAGAGTTTTCATAATTACCATCTTTAATTATTATTACATGTAAGGAAACCTTTCCATGTGAAGTGACCATGATTTGACCGGCTTTGTGAGACATCACAGTTAGGACATTACATTACGCGGTTCTGATGTAATTAGTTTAATCCTTTTCGTCTCTATAAACTTACGGCAATTTTTCTTTAATAAAACTAGAATAAACCTAATCTAACCCAATGTTATGTTAAAAAAGTTATGAACAAAGCTCGAAACAAAAAGCTTTATAAACATGGCGGCATGCGGGAAATCCGAAATCCTAAAATGGCTGAAACGGAACACCAGCAATCAAAACAGGCAAACAATCGACTTCAAATGACTGAAACAATTTCACCCAACCACCAACTTGTGATTGGGAACAAAGTTGTTTTCAGCCAAGATTTTAGTTTTAAAATGTTATGTTTACTGCCATTGTCATCAAGATAGAACGTTACTATGATTTTTGGAGTTTGTAGATTTTGTTCAATAAGTGTAGTACACTTTTTTTTTTTTAAAATATGACATTTTCATTAGCATGACGTGACGCAATGAACATAGTGTGAGTAATTCCTTGATATGGCAATTATTTGTTAATAACATTAGAAAAGCCATTAGCCACCAAAACTCCTCCATGGCCTCTTGTATCAAATTTAGTTGTCAGTGACGTCACAAGATCATCGTTGAGGTAGATGTTGACGCTTTTATCTGAAGTGAACCAACCCCCCCCCCCCCCCCCCCCGCTTGGACTGTCATTGGGACATGAGCCTCTCCTTATAAACACGTGATTCCCGTTTAAAGCGTAACCATGTTGGAAGCATTCATCAAAAGTGTGTGACCTATAGGAAAAAAACACAAAAAAACGTTTTTCACTTGATCTACAATATAGTCAATAGAATTTCAAGGTTATAAAGCCCAACCGTCGTGTTTCCGCAACGGTTTCACATATTTCTTCCACGTTTCCGTTTACAGATTCTGTGATGGCGTGAATCATTCTGATTAATCAAATCTGCTTCTAGAGTTGACGAGAACGTCAATTTGCATAATGAAATCAGGTTGAGTTTAAATGGGAAGACTGTCTATAAGGAACTTAAGGCGCTTCGAAATAGAGTCATCACTCCACCAACTGCCCAACTGAATTTTAATGCCCTTTTTGTCAATGACATTTAGAATGGAAAGAGATTTACAGCTTGCCATTTCGCAGTTGCATGGACACAAAATCGCGAGAATTTCAGTATAAACTATTTAACAGGTGTCTTGTAACAAACTCTTTTCTCCGGCATGTTCCTTTTGTGGTGAAATAAGCGAATCCTTGGAGCACTTTTTTTCTTGTCATTATTCTAAAAATCTCTGGGCTGAGGTTATAAAATGGCTTGATAATCGAGGAGTTAAGAAAGAACACCTTTCTGACAAAGATATATTGATTGGCACTCTAAGGTGCGAGGACGAGTGATTTGTTAATCATATCTTGATCATTGCTTAACAGTATTTATATTCTTGTAGGTGGAACAAATCTCTTCCTTCAATTAAAGCATTTTATTTCAAAATCAAAATGATTCACCAGCTTGAAACAGTAATCGCAAAATCAAATAATAAAATTAAAAGCTCACAATATGAAATGGGGCAAGTACAAAAACAACTAGATTGATATAGAATCTCGTGTTGTTGTCGCGTTGTAATAGTACTTGTATTATATCTAAAAGTAGAAAAGCCGGAGTTGAGAGGAACTGAGGTGTGTGTATGTAAATGTATGATGGGCCGTTTCTGTTTGTTTATGATTTTTTTGTAAGCAGCTTAAAATCAATAAAATTAATAGAATACAAAAAACAAGGCAGGAGGTGACTCAGCTCAAATCATCGATTTTGCTCAAACTTGGCGCAAATGTTGGGTTTAGTGAATGAATGATTGTGGAATAAAGGTAGGCCAAAACATTTTATTCAGCACGCCATTAAGAAAAAAGTCCCCATTAATTTTATGGCTTTCTTCCGAACTTTATTTATTGCTGTCACTAACCATGTGATAATAATGCGTATTTGGTTTTGCTCATATTCAAGGCATAATACTACGAAATATGCATCTTACTTAAGATGAAGTCTCGGAGAGAAACCAAATTACCCAGTTCAAATGGATATCTGTGCTCTTAGACTGATAATTGTAGAGTATGATCCAGTGGATTGTCGTAGAAATACCAAACCCAAAAAGGGTAATTAAATATGCATACATTAGTGTCACGTGGCCACTTTTAAAGAGGGGCCTTCTAACTTGATGGGAACAAAATATTTTGACCTAATTTTTTGCCTAAATCATTCACTCACCAAATCCAGCATTTGCGCCAAGTTTGAGCGGAATCGGTGATTTGAGCTGTATCACCTCCTGCCTGGTGTTATGGATAAACTCTCAACTTGAACACCGCTCGTCTTTGAAATTTTGCGTGTTTTCCAACATAACAACATATTTCATTTCCCAGAATTTGAATTTATAGATAAAATTATAACTTTTTAATGTTTACAACATACCTTTTCAGTTTACAAATATTAAAGTTAGAATATGGGTTCAAGTAAACCGTTCGGTTTTCTAGTTGCCCCCCATTTTTAAAAGAAATAGTTACTTTTCGGTATTGCCGGTTTCCACATGACATCACTAAAATTCAAACTACAAAACTATTGATCCTCCTGGTATTTTACTTTCATGATGTATAGGGGCAGCTGAAAACTAATATATCCATAAACGTTTTTGCTCAGAATGGGTTCTTGGTTTTGTGATAGACCACGCTTGAATTTCTTAAGCTTTTGCGTGACGCGACATTTACCTGACGGCCGTGTTGGTTAAAGAGTGACTTATTTCGGGGAATTTGGCCATCTGAACAGTTCTTGTATTAGAAAAAGTATTATTTTAATGTTTTTGAGTTCCTCGAGGATAAATTCACGCTTTTGTAGCAAAACTCAGTGACAGATGTTTCTGTTGGTTTCTGGCCGCCATGTTGGTGCCCATCCGGACGGGCACCAACATGGCGTCTCTTTACAAATCTCTATAAATCTGGGTCACTCGCTTGTGGTTCTATTTCATTAGATACGACAGATATTCGAAAAGTTTCTCCTCAGTATCTAAGACTTACAACATCTCGTGGGGGTCTATAAATTGAAACAATAACTTATTAGTGAATGTAGCTTTATTAATTCGCTACATACTAAGAAGAAAAAAGCAAGATTTTGAAAGAAGCAAACTGATCTAATAATTGCAAATTTTGACAATGTTCCTTGATGAAGGTTTTCTTATTGCATTTTGCGGTCATTTTATTTTCTGGGTTGTCCCTTGAGTGCGGATTTCAAGACTTGAATCGATGAATAATTCATAAGCTTGGTTCCTCAAGTCTAAAACCAGACAAGGCACACAATACAATCAAAGAGATCTCTTTGCTTTTATGGATTCGAATTTGACGTATTTTCTATAAGATTTTACATTATGTCACATGATCTGTTTAAGCCTTAAGCTGGAAGTCATAGTAAACCATCATCTTGTCCTCAGATGTCCTAGGAGCGAGTCGCCCAAAAGATCTGGCCCCTGTTGTTCGAAAGCCGATTGAAATAACCCGCAGTTTGCGGTTGTTCCGCAATTTAAATTTCTGATTTCCGAGTTAACTAATCAGGGGATAAAATGGTGTTCCCGAAAACAGATTTAATCTTCGATTAACTATCCTTCGATTAAGCACAGATTAAGCCGGTGAAACCGGTCTGTGGTGGGAGAAACTGGTGTAGCACTAGGGACGAAAGAGATAATGACGGTTCCTACAAGATTTAAACGACCTTAAACTGTCGTTGAATAAAAAGAAGAGAAAGAAAGCCCAATTTTTACATCTCAACTATATTTGCTTTCTATAAGAACCAATAAAAATAAGAAATCCATAAACTAAGCAAGGAAGAGAGAGATCTGCCGAATGAGATAAACAACTTTACAGCGGCTAGTGAGCGACGATTTCTACCTCTGAGATCCCAGCTCTGAGAGCGGAAATGTTAAAATTTCTTGCTTCGCGCTCGTCGTGTAAACAATTTTTCGGATCAGCGGTACAAGTCCGTCCGTGCTGTGAAAAACCGCGAGAAAACCGGACGCGGGATGGCTTGTCCGTGAGAGAATAGCAACATCTATTCTGGAAAAGTCGTCAGGTAGCCCGAATTGCTTTTCTTTCCAGACCGGGCCCGACAAAACAACAAACTGTAAGTCCGCCATTTTGATTTGTATGTTTGCTTTTCCATCCGATTAGCGAGTTAATCCACCTCGCTATGTGTTATAAATTTAACCCTCGGTTTAATTCTTGGATAGTGCTAATCGAGTTTCGAGGAACAGAATAAAATCGAACGATAAATTTATTCCGTTGGTTTTGGGAAATCGATCATATATCAAAGCTTCGTAGTTTCCACAGCTTCTCGGCGATCTGTCGATTCTTCGCTTTGCTCGCTTTCTCCTTTCCTTCTCTTTCCTGCTACCGATCCAGGAGACTTTGCAAGTCTTTTAAACCGCAGGATTCTGGGATCATGATTTTCCTTGTCGAGTTTGTGGCCGCTATCCTTTGTTGTGATGAAATTCCCCT
>OZ026599.1:7984429-8001929 GCA_964020085.1 Micromussa lordhowensis
CGACTCGGGTAAACTTCCTAACACCACTGTGGCGAATTTCTTCGAAGAGATTTCCTCCTTCATTTCTCGTAGTTGCTCAGCGAGGGAAGTCATATGGGTTAAATGTTGCATCAAATCTGCATCTTCTTTCATGCTAGCTGCGTAAAACTTACGATTTATACGGACAATCTGTGTGACCGATACAAACTCGAACTGCTTCTGCAATATTTTCCATGCTTCGAGCGGGTTAATCACCGAAGAAATGTGAACTTGCAGATCTTTTTTCACGTTTAATGCAATTAGCGAATAGGCCTTGTCAGATCGCAATCGAAAAGCATTCTTCACAGCCGTAGTTGCAGTTTCTGCCGGGGGAGTTTCTTGACCTTCTTGTGTAAATCCCCATAGACCACGCTCCATTAAAACGAGCTTTATGTTGTACTTCCATGACTGGTAATTCTTCCCGTTCAGCTTCTCAATCTTTATAGTTTCCGACATCGACGTCATGTTCCACGGCAAAACAACGTTAAATAATAACAATTCCACGTCCTGGGCCCATAACCTGATAAGAGGATCTGTTCAAGAACAAATTATCTACAGGACACTTTTAATAAACAACTGTATGCGAACCGAACCGAACAGAAGTGAACAGCTTACAACACACGAGGCGAAAAACTTATTATGTAATCAACCAATAAGCACGTGCGGAGTGCTGCATACATTATCATATCTTAACAAAAACAATGAATACACATTTCATACAGGAAAACACACAGAAAAATCAAAAACACGTAATCAGCTTAAAGTACCTTACGATTGTACTTTACGAATTCATTTTTACATTATTTATAGGTAATCATTTGAATGCGAGTGCAATTAAGGATTTACACTACGAATGATTTGAAAATTATCTTAATTCTCACGAGCAGTGTAACCTTAATTATTATTCAACAAATTGTAACACTATCCAAATATGGTCATGATGCCCTCGATATCTGTCATCCGTAGGTAACAGATATCCGGCGGTATACGTAGCTTCGTACGTGGGAAGAAAAAGTGAAGTGAGAAAATGTCGACAGAGAGATTTACAAGGATTAATTAGGCTGTTTTGTTATCAATTTGTTAAATAATAAAACAATTATCCTGCTCAGTCTCGCGGAATATCGTCTGATTTTAGCCGACTCGGCCTACGGCCTCGTCGGCTAAGTATCAGACGATATTCCGCGCGATTTCGTAGGATAATTGTTAATTGTTCGAGCTTTCAAACGGCTAAAACATTTCCCTATGATTGCGAAAGTTACGATTGAATGAAAATTAACTTGCACTGCATGCGCAGTAAAAATGAAAAGTCAATGATCAGTTGGTCTGTTCTTAGCAAATCAATCACGGAGAAGCAATTTTCTCAGTCACATTACTAATTATATCTCCACATCAAAGGTAGGTCTGGTTCTTACCACGCTATAAAAGCGCCTTATAAACTCACTGTTTACAAAAGCCATCTACGTGCTAATATCTCACTTTAGACTATGTTTTCGCTGTGTGAAAAGGAATCGCTGAGATCTTCGAGGAAACAAACTTTTTTCTACACAGGCAAGCGACCTTCTTTAGCTGGCACTCACACTCTGATTTAACGGTCCAGAACTGCCAAAATGTGCGCCTTTATCTGAAAGGTATACGAAAACAATTTAGTATGCTATGTCATTTGAGTCAGAAGCTTTTTAAGGCATAAATTTTCAAATTTGAATTTCCTCGCTGCTTTTGAGGTTAGGAATTAGCTAGTAATGATTGAAACCACACCTTATAAATTCCTACTCCTAAAGTCTTCTCTTAAGAGTGTGTCCATGATACAGCTCCAATCACCGATTTCGCTCAAGCTTGGCACAAATGTTGGGTTTGGTGAGTAAATGATTGTGGCAAAAAAGTACGTCAAAATATTTTATTCCCTTCAAGTTAGGGGACCGCCTGCAAGCATTTGAGCAAAATCAGTCAGTCAGTCATCAATCAGCTGTGTCACCTCCTGCCTGGCTCTGCCTGGTTTTCTCATGGACACACTCTTAAGTCCTTATTCCATAAGTCTTGAAAATTGTACCATAATTACGCAAATTCTTGAGAACGAGATAATTGCATACATAGTAACTGCTTTTGTTTCGTTTTGGTCTCTTTTCCTTCTTTCTTTTTTCTTTTCTTTTTCGTAGAAGGAACAAAACGCGACTTGTCGTGATTGTAATATTGCTAATATTTTAACGCGCATCGCTGAGCCGTGGTCTACAATGAACCCCGCTATCGGTCAAACAAGCTTGCAAATGCCTGCACTTTGTAATTGTTTGAGCGCTGACTGAGACTAACTAGCATATTCCGCCTGAGTGAGAGGTGAAATTTTGTTCTTTTTCTGGACTGTTTTACAAGGAAATGAAAGGAATAGTAAGCTGCATTAGTGTAGGGTGCTGCCTTTACCTTTTAAGAAAATTAGAAACAGAAGTTTAGGCTACATTTCAGTTGCCACAAAAATCCGAGCTTGGGTGCTTTTATAAATAGCAATTACGCTTGATGTCAATGACACCTTGGAGTGATTTACAACGCTAGCAACGAAAGCAATTTTGATTATTTTTCCTTCAGGTTGGTTCTCCAAGGTTCCTTACCCTCCAGCAAAGCACTGACTTTGTTTCATCAATTTTTTTTCTTCCCAAAATTCTTGGCATCAAGTGTAAGAGTGTCAATCCTCCACGCATATCTTATTCCTAAGGTGCTACTTATTGAGGTTTTTCTAGCTCACCCCGGCTCCCGGTTTCGGAAATACCCTGAGCATCTAGAAAGAGCAATGATGTCACGTGTTGCAGATTTTGCTCGCGCGAACAGTCCAAGCAGTTTTACTCCCATTTTTGTCCTTCCCGAAACCATCCATGAAAACATCTCGGAAAACATCCATGAAAGCATCTACGAAAACATCCTGCCTGAGTAGTAGCAGCAGTCGAAAGAGAACCTGAGAGCGATTATCTCAGCAGTAAGGATTATATTTTGGATAAACTCTCTTACGGCTCCGTCCTGTCGTGCTACAGGTGTAGCATTTACAAAATTAGGACGTGTACCAGCTTTCGTAAACATATAATTATATACGTCGTCATAGTTTCGTAACTGCTAGACTAGGGCGTGCATTCTGTTATTTGTTCTATTTTTGTCTCGAATGTTATCGAGCCACTCTTGAGACCTTGCGAGAGATGCTACCCGCCAATTGATTTTGTGTGTAGCTGAACATGATTTGCAGCTCGTGGTGGTGCAGTGGTCCGTGCAGTGGTCCGTGTAGTAGGCTAACTAGCTAGTGTTTTATCACAGTGTAATACACGGCTTAGGCTTCTTTATTTGTTAATCAGTTGGCGATTTTATCGACACGTGGTCAGGTATTCCGAGAATTTCCAAATTATAGACCTGGTGGTCTTGGACTTTTTTTTTAACAAAGATAGTTTACAATTACAAGAGTAACAAAATGCAAACAGCATGGAATAAACAAGGAGGATTTAAGATTATCATTTTGGATTATAATTATTTATTAAGAATCCATCTAAAACACATTTAATTTTCTCTTAGATGCTATAAGAACCTCATACGTTTCCATCTTGTTGTCCGGTCCCTTCTTTTTGAAGATTGCTTTGTTCAAGTTACGGCGTAAACAACTAACACAGCAGAGTTACGTACAAGTGTAAGATATGGTAATTTATTGATTTTACTTGATTAGGTGAAGCTAGTCTCAGTTAAGCATATATGGTTCATGTTTTTCATGTAAACCTGTCGCGTAATTTACCATGCATGTTTTTGTTACTCTCCACTGAGTTCATAAGCTTTCAGGCCGCACGTTGTAGTAGGGGCTGGACTCATCAAGCCTGTTCAAGTCACAATATGGTACATCCTTCATCATGATCGTCTCCACTCGATCAATCAACTCCGAGAAACTGGGGCGAGTCGACGGATCCAGCATTCACACATCAACTCATATCTGTCATGAATTAAATGAGCTACGTCACGTTTACGCGCCTTTAAAAGTTTAGCCTTAATTTTTCAAGTTCGTCGTTTGTAATCTGTGTTGATCTTCTCCATCCTTAACCATCCTTGTTCCTTTATAGTTTATGATTATCTCTTTGGTGTTTTTCTATCTTAGTAAACTACTATTTTTAGGTTTACTTCAATGTAAAGATAATTTTGCACGTGGCCAAACTATACCATGACTAAGCTCCTTCAAGAGAGGCAAGAGTAAGTTAACAGGCTACATCTCAATAATCAATCCTATCCCAACAGAACGACAATGGGAAAACACACCTTAATTCAGTTTTTTACGATAACTGCAGAAATTCTCGCGCGCTCATTGGCTAATTTTTATCGTCAATATGCGGACAGACACATGAATTTGAAGTTCGTGCGACGCGTCAGCGAGCGAGAGCGGGCAATTTTCGATCATTTGTTATCGTAAAAAACAAATTGATGTCAGTTTTTTAATGAGTCTGTCCTGTTATTGACAATGAATTTCGTCATCACATTGTCAAAGTAGTCTGCGGATCCACTCGGCTATCGCCTCGTGGATCCACAGCTACTTTGACAATGTGATGACGAAATTTATGATCAATAACAGGACAGACGCATGAAAAACTGACGTCAATTTGTTAAACTTACTCTTCATCGCAACACATATCAGGCTTTTCCATACGATAACCAGTCTTCAAAAATCTACACAGCTCTGAAGTGGTCAACGTGGGATATGGCATACCGCCTGAATTGCATCAGAAAATTAGAATGAAAAATGCAACAAAGACAAATTTGAAAAAATGGAAGAAATTAAGTAAATTAAGTTGTTTTACTTAACCTACCCATGGTGGCCATTTCCCAAAGAAGAATACCAAAGGACCAGCTATAAGATAATACAAAATGCTAAAATTAATAGGCCCCGTTTTTGTAAGTATTTGACATAACTGAATTTTAAAAAGTTAAAATTTATTTCTTAAGAATTGTGCAATTACGACATTCTCTTATCTAAGTATTTCTAAACAAGAAACATAATTTGTTTTTAGACGACTTTAAAACATTTATGATTTAAGTTTACTTCCTGAGTTAATTTCTTTTATTCTTGGATTTCACTAGCAGACAGTCGAAAATAACATTAGAAAGGTTGAGAAAGTTGGATGAAGACCATTGGTGCAAATGGGTTCATCATCATTCAATCTATGCGCGCCAGTGGGTTACCATGTTAATAAAATACTCAATAGCATTATGCGTCCTACATACACTATACAGCCTATAGCCTGCGATGCAACACATCATCAAAAATAGTAATCTTGGATCCACCGTCTTTAACAATATTTATTCATACAAATATATTGTAAATAATTCATTGACTTAAGAATGAGCTCAAAGTGTTAAGGTAGTATTTAGGCAAATCTAAATATCAAACGATTGCTACAAGAGTAAGGAAAATATCGCGCAATGAAACTGTACTATGAACTGCTATTTATTTACATGTCACTCTTGATGGTGAAAATGCGATTCTGGAGCCATCCATTTGACTGGAAGCTTTTTTGAATTCTTTATGCTGTAAACGTTCCCGTAGATTTTCCTCATCAACCCAAAGTCGGACACTTTGACTTGGCTATCACTGCCAACAAGGATGTTACGAGCTGCAAGGTCGCGATGAATGAAGTCTTTTTCCGCGTGGTGATTCTAATAAGAAACGTGAAAGATATATATGAGCTTCCATCTTGTTAATAAATAAAGAGAATGCTATTATGTAGAAAGATAATAAAAAATCATCAAATTAAGCAAAGTCAAAATTTGAATAAATTGATTGCGACTCCTATTACGTGACAGTTGATTTGCCAACGGCTTCATTAACTACCCGCGACCACATAGAAATCTTCAGCAAAAAATCTTATTTTTTTACATCATTACCATTCCCTTCGCTATTTGCCAAGCAAAAGAAAACATCTGTTGAGTAGTAAAGCTGTCTGCTTCATCGTCATCAATATTTTTAGTCGATGGCAACATGACATTAGTTTTGCTGTTTCGCTGTGATGTTCTTGCCATCGGCAACAACTCGATGTTTTCCACATCCAAGGAATTTTTGTTGTTCTCCTGTATAAATAGATAAATAAGGATCAAAAGAGCGAGATGAATAACTATGCTATGGAGTGGTCAAACAAAAATAGTTAAATAAACCGCACTATTTTTAACTGTCAACTAGTATGTTTTAGGGCGCACTCGAAGAAATAATGACGAAAGGCTCGATTTACAGGTATCTCGAGTCCAGTCTACTAACGCGGGCTCCTTTCCTGAAAAAACGCCTGTAATCCAGCTTATTCCGTTTTAGGTGGTATCTTTTAGGGGTAAAATAAAGCGGGAGCCACTTCTAGATCATTCTCGTCCAAGCCCCCGGGGGACCAGCCTTGGTTATTTTTTTAGCCATTAATGGGAACGAAACTGGAGTACCGATTTTGTAAAGAACTGACCTCATGTTTCTTTTTTTCGTGGAAACCATATTTTGATAGACTGATTTACCCAATTTCAGCCATCTTCTTTCTTATCCTGAGTCAAAGTATTCGTTCATTTAATTCCTGTAACAACCCACCGACCCACCCCAACTTCATTTTTTTTCACTGACCTCTTTATTGATCGCCCAGCCATGTGACATCACTTTTGACACATTAATGTCGTGTAAACATTCGATTTTCGGAAGTACTACACGGTGTCGCAGTTTTAATGTCATAATTTACACACATCGTGTAGTAGATGGCTCTTGCCGCGCGCGGCCTTCCTAGGACCCGTCTCAGAATACCCAATCATGTCAGTCGGATAAAAATAAGATTGGAGGTGAGGCACCTACCTGACAATCTTTACTCTAATCTCTTCCGGCACTGAAGGTTTCTTTGTCTTGATAACAATGTCTCTGGCCTTTATCTTTATCGGCTTGGTTTTGATCGATCTAGAGTACAATGTGTATGATTGGCTCATAATTCACTTTTTTATATGACGATGTCGCGCAAGAAATGGGAACTACTGAATTCACGAATATGATTGGCTAAAATCGATATTGACTGCGGTCTAGATTTTTCCATCTAGATAGACCCGCATCTAGATCACGCTACCATTGGGTTGCAACCAACCATGATTATAGGCTACACTGCGTTCGGTATGTACGCACGACCTCGGTCAAAATACTCCCATACAGACCGGCGAAGCTTGGTAAATAAGATCCGAACCATAGTTTGACTGCAAGTTTACACATTCAATTTCAAGTTGAGGGGTATAGGCAGGGCACTTTTGTTATATCGGAAACCTGTAAGAACATCTCACCATGAAAGTACTGCAACAAAGGCAGGTAAATTGCAGGTTTTCAAGAGAGAATGAAGGGTAAGCAAGTTAATTCTCAAGGTAATTCCTTATGAGTCATTTTTAGATAAGTTATCCAGTCCTCCTCGTGCGTTGTCTAGAGGTTTTCAAAGGATCATTTTAAGAATAAAGCTTATATGGGAGATTCAGTCCCTGACCACACTACGTCGGAGGAGTCATCGGTCATTTTGGATTTTTGTTTGAGGAAAACTCGGTCAGGGAAATCACATGATTATCGTAACTCCCTCGTTTTCGAAAAGCTCCGTTTTTAAAATATTTTCCATCCACACAAACACGAAAAGCCGGCGTTTTCAAGTTCCTCCGGTTTGAAGAGCGTTCACAAAAAGCTCCATTTTCTTGACGGATTAGTGTGGACGCCTGACCTAACTGTAGAAATATACCTCCCTTACCCGCCATCCTCTTGCGTAAAATCCATTCCTGCGAAATAACTGAAGCAAAATGAAACAGCTCTTTAGAAAAAAACTTACCGATCGCCTCCTGCGTCGCAACCACTGCAACAGATCACCAAACGGAACGTATTCTATTACCAGGAACTTGCGCTCCTGCAGTGTGCAACAACCAACTAGGGATACAATATTCTGGTGTGCACCCAACACCTTCATCTGCTCTATCTCCTGCAAGAACTCTTGTTTTTGGTCTTCGCTCGGATGATCTAAATATGTATTTCCAAATGATTTGATTTCATTGCAGTTTTATTTACATAATGGTGATGTGCAAAGTACGAGTATGACAATAACCATTTGTAAAGGATATAAGCTCTCTTGCTTAAATAAAAAAGATATTACGTTTCAAGACGAAGATAGAAAGTGAAGAATGATCATCGCAGTATATTTTCCAATTTAAGCAATTGGAAAGAAGAAGCCTGAAAAAAATCAGGGCTTCAGCGGGATTCGAACCCGTGACCTTCGCGATACCGGCGCGATGCTCTACCAACTGAGCTATGAAGCCACACATTGGGAGCGAGGTCAATTTGTTGAATTCATATCTTCCCATGAGGAATGAAATGATGTGATGTATATACGAAGTAATTCATATATGAACTGCGGTTGTAGATGAAAGTGAAGAATGATCATCGCAGTATATTTTCCAATTTAAGCAATTAGGTTGCTGAAGTAGGTACATTTAAAGTAGGAACCGTGCCTGGAGTGAGAAAAGTGAGAAACATGTTCTACTAAATGTTCTACTCCTCACAGCATGAAAGACCTTGTCACTGTCACTGCTGGCGGTATAATAAAAACAAAGAATTACTTTTGGGTTACTATACTTCGCTAACTTTGATACATGATTCAGTGTGACATTGTAATGTATCTTGAAACACTTTGACAGCAACCACCTGGCATGGCTCCTCGGCCTTCAGTAGTTTTTCAGTGTCAAACAGGGCGTTTCTTTAGAGTTGCTTTATAAACTACACCAAATGCTCCTCGGTCCAGCTCTTCCTCGTATTCTATTTGCTCGGGAAGAAGTTCCCACTTGTCAAGCGGGATAATTTTGCGAGCTGAACGAGTTGATCTGCAGAACGATGGGAAAATAATAGTTTAGCCACCAAATAGTTGTAATGAAGTGCTATGCATGATGCAGTATAAGAGTCACTTAGTTATACTACTAGCTTGTTTTGAGACAGCAAAAAAGTGTAGTCGGGAGTTTGCTTCATTACTTGCTTTGTTATTTTGCAGCAGATAGAAAGACAAAACACCGAAAGCGGTAAAACCAAGGAAATATCATTTGAAGAGAGATTAAAAAGATAACAACCAAAAGATTCAAACTTCAACCGAATGAAAATGTCAATTTCTTGTCGATTCTTCATATCCAGTCAGAAAATCACATTTGATGAGCTGATGTAACTATCCGTGTAGTCCTTAAAAAAAGATAAATGATAAAATATTTATAGAGCGCTAGTATCCTTAAAGTTCAAAAGCGCTTAACAAGGGCAACAAAATAGTAAAATTATAAAAATGCTCTTTTAAAAAGGAACGTTTTAAGTTTGTTTTTAAAAAAGGACACTGAGGAGCTGTTCATAATGTCAGACGGCAAAGTGTTCCAGAGTGTGGGGGCTGCTACGGAAAAAGATCTTGCACCGTATGTCTTCAAATTAAAACGAGGAATCACAAGAAGATTTTTAGACAATGAACGTAGTTGAGGAGATAGAATGTGAGTAGATCGCGAATATACTATGGAGCAAAATTGTTAAGAGCCTTGAACGTTAACATGTTGGAAGCATTCGGCCAGCCGGCTTAGTCTGCGTTCTTCCTCAGATCTCCCTCGTTCTCGCAGTCGTCTCATTTCCCAACCGAAGAACTGGAACCACCACGTACTGCTGTACTTCGTCCACGAAGTACTTGTGCTATTTTGCTATAAAGAATCTTTTCAGTATCCAATTTATTTTCATATTTAGGCACTTGTATTATTACTTAGCTATTAGCTTCTATCTGCGACATAATCTGACAATCTTTCATGTAATGGTCAACTTACTAATCAATGAATTCATCACGCTTCGTGGTAAACCCGGGGGATGCTCTCAGAAACATTGGGTGGGGTGTGTAAGCCTTACTTTAATTAAGACCAAAATCTACGATTTTCCCTATCCTATTTATGACCATGACCAAAAATTCGATATCCTATATAAGACCTGACCCTTCAATGAATACGCCGTTTCAGATTTGCCTTAAAATTAGTTCCCTAGTTCAGACCAATGTTAAAGGCAATGTTGATATGTTTTTATTAGGTGGGATAGCTTCTTCTAAAAGCATACTCAATTCAGGACTTAAGTGCAAAAACCATACTATTACTATACCCTAAATTCAGACCAAAATGGCCAAAATCGATATACACTATTTCTGACCAAAACGGCTAAAAAGCAATTCCCTTTGGGACCGCTCATACCTACCTTTCTACTCTTTTGCGATGCAACCTTCTGTAGCAGAAGAAGCCTACAACGAGTGATGACACCAGTAACAGACTGAAGGCCGTGATACCAGATGCGATGAAAATTATTGTTTCATTAGAACCAGCGTTTCCTTGCGTTGGTTTACCAGTTTTCGTTGTTGTATGCACTGAAACCGCTGAAACTCTGGACGTTTTATTAATAACTGATAGACATAATTTACTTAGTGATAAGCAGTTTGGGTTTCGTCGTACATAGCCGACAATTTTTGCTATTTCTAGTCTCGCCGATGAAATTCTACCAAATATGGAGAGAGGTAAGCTGTGTGGTGCTGTATTCTTGGACCTATCTAAGGCCTTTGATACGGTCGACCACACAATTTTGCTACGCAAGTTGTCCTCTTTATGGCCAACTTCTGATGCAGCTAAATGGTTTAAATCGTATCTCAGTGGTCGTTTGCAGTGTACATCCTGTAACACCGAATTATCTGATATGTTGCCCGTTACACACGGTGTGCCCCAGGGCAGCATTTTGGGCACCCCCTTGTTCCTTATTTATATAAACGATTTGCCCACCGTCATCAAGCAGTCTAGAGTAGCCTCGTATGCTGATGAGCGGTACTTAATTGTTATACTTCAAACCCAGCTGACTTGGAAAGCGCTCTCAACGACGACTTGCTTTCTATTGCAAAATGGTTAAATGATAATAAGCTTAGCCTTAACGTTGACAACACCAAGTCCATGCTTATTGGTAGTGATTTTAGGCTACGTTAAGTTAATAGTATATCGGCGTTTGTTTGTGGCACTGAAGTTGAGGGTGTGGAGAGTTTTAAATATCTAGGAGTTGTATTGTCCTCTAATTTCACTTGGTCTGAACACGTTGATCATGTAATATCTAAGGTGAACCAAAAATTAGGTCTTCTGCGTAGAACTAAGCACTTACTACCATTTAGTGCATGCCTTCTTTACTACAAAAGTCTCGTCCTTCCCATATGAGATTACGCTGACACGGTGTGGGGCGACAAGGATAATGCTGCACTAATGAACAACCTACAGGTGCTACAAGATCACGCTGATAAACTTATTTTAGATAGACGTTTGTATTCTTCCGCAACGGAGGCACTTAGACAACTCGGCTGGTTAAGCTTAGAACAACGAATGATTTTTCATCGTTGCCTCTATGTTTATAAGTGCGTTAATGGACTAACTTCCCACAGTATAGAACTCCTAAGAAACAGCGATCGGTACATAGTTACAGTACACGCAACAAAGACGATCTCAAACTTTACTCTGTAAAACGAAATTGGGGAAAGCAAAGAACTTATTACTATGATTGGAACTATATATGTGACTACAATAGAAAAAAAAATCCTGCCCCTGCAATAACTGATTCGACAAAACCAACATATCCCTACTCCAATATGAAAATGCGATAATGTTTTGTCGAATTTATTCACTTCTAATCAAAGATAAGCTTACCATCTTTAACAGAAACACATGCTAGAAGTAACTGGATGGAAATAAAATTCGGAGAACTGACAGGCCTTATGGAATTCAGTTAATAATTTTAATAGGACTAAGTGGAGTCCAATTACGTCTGTAATCATACGAGTGATTAACAAAATCGCACGACCGCCAAGCGGGAGTTCGATTTGTGTATTTATCACATAGCGGGCAAAATTACCGAATGCTGATTGGCTGAGACAGAGGGCATTTTTTCTTAATCAGGGCACTTTTGGTAATCAAGAGGGCATGATTACTTGATCCTGATTGGTTTATAGTTGCTTAGCAACGCAGGTTTTTGCTGAGATTTTTTGTTGCCGATTAAAATTGTTCTGCAGCAATGGCTTCCCGTTTTGTTGAAGCCGACGAAGAATTTATCGAGGAACTAAAAAACACCAGTGAAAACAAAAACACAAAAAGAAGTACAGGCTACTGGACTAACATTTTTCAACAATGGGCAAGGACGAGAGGAAAAAATGAGCAACTTGAAAGCTACGAAGTACCACAGCTTAACGAAGCTCTCGCCCAATTTTTTGCCGAGCTGAGGAAGGGAAGTGGTAAAGAGTACGAACCAGACTCGCTGAAGGGTAATGCAAGCAGCTTTAGATCGCCATTTAAGAAGCAAAAATTATCCCAAGTCTATCGTGAGAAATACAGAGTTCCTGTCGTTAAGAAAAGTCTTAGAAGGAAAGGCAAGGAAGCTACGCGAGCTTGGGATGGGGAAACGGCCGAACAAAGCCCAAAGCCTGACTAAAGAGGAAGAGGAAATATTATGGGAGAATGGCCAGTTGGGTGACAAAAACCCCCGGTCTCTCATTAACACAGTCTGGTGGCTTCTAACAATGCATTTTGGATTACGCGGCCGCCAAGAGCACCATGATATGAAGGTCGAAGACTTCTCATTTCAAAAAGATGATGGTGGCGTTGAATTCGTCACCTTTTCCGAAGGTTTAACAAAGACAAGGGGTGGTGGACTGCGAGTTAAACCTCGGCTGGCAACTCCTAAAATGTTTGCGACCGGGAAGAAGAGATGTCCCGTTGCTATTTTAAAGAAGTACTTAGATAAACGTCCGGCAGAGTTGAAGACGACTGGGCCAGTGTACCTCAGTGTTATCGACAAGCCACAGACCAGCGTGTGGTACAAAAAAATGCCCATGGGTAAAAACACCATAAATAACATTATGAAAACAATGAAAGAAAACTCACCTCTGAAAGATGTTTGCCCAGACAAAAAGCTAACCAACCACAGTGCAAGAAAAACGGTTGTAAAGAAGTTGAAGAGCTCCGGCATTCCGAAATGTGAGATAAAAAACATCACTGGCCACAGCTCCGAGCAAGGATTAGACGACTATGATTCCGGTGATGAAAACGAGCAAAGAATTATGTCCAACATCATCGGCAATGCCACAAATGCAAGATCAGCACTCCAACCTCTCTCCTCAGTGCAAACAGCTCCCAGTCAAGTGTACAATTTCAGTCATTGCAATGTGACGCTCAACATCGCTGGAAGCCATTCTTCACAATCAAGTCTCAGCCAGAGCAAGCGAGGCTACAAGAGGATCTTTCTGCCAGATTCTGACTCTGATTTAGCTGAATTTTGTTCAGAGTTTGACCCTATTTTTGTTGACAGCAACGGGTGAGACTAATCTGCGGAACTGCAGACCGCGGAACCTGTGGAACCTGCAGAACCGCCGGAACCTGCGGAACCTATATTTTTTGTAATAAAATTAAAAAAAAAATGAAAATAGTAATAATAAAAATGTCTAAGAGTGGTTAACGACAGCTAATATAGTTTTAGAACCAGTCTAAACCTTCAATTCAATCACCAATCTTACACGCACGTGGGTAAAAGACAACCGTAGTCAGTTCATACTGGGGTCAAACTGATAAAAAGACTTTTCTAACCTGTTAATTTTCTCAATGCTTGACATTGTAACATCACTGCATACAAAAGAAATGCAAAATTAATAAATGAAAATCACTTCTGAACATAAATAGCTCAGTGAAGATGCTGTCAACAATTCACATGCCATGTGCGTAACTTGAAGCAAAGCCCAAGTTCCCTACCTTTCCTTCGTTAGATCAATCACTTCAGGCTTCTTCATCCTGTTTCAAGCAAGGTCAGAGGCATTCAGTCTATTTGTGAAATGCAACCGATGTAACTCAGCAAACGACTGTTGTACTTACCTAGCATTGAGCTGCAAGCGCCATTCGGCCATTTTGGTGGCACTACAGTACCACGTGACTATGATACCGGAAATAAACCGCCGCCTGGTTAGATCAGTTGGTAGGGCGTCAGTCTGCTGTGCGGGAGGTCGAAGGTTCGAGCCCTAGACCGGACCAACACTCAGGGTCTTAAAATAACTGAGGAGAATGTGCTGCCTTTGTAATTATATCTTCAAACGGTTCGACATTCAAGTCTTCTCGGATAAGGACTATAAACCGTAGGCCCCGTCTCCTGCATCTTCAGTGTTGCATGGTTAGCAGGGGACGTTAAAGAACCCACGCACTTGTCGAAAAGAGTAGGGGACGTAGTTCCCGGTGTTGATGTGGTCTATCTCTACATGTATGGGTCGGGCGGGTGAGATCAAATGGACTGATAGCGGCAGCCTGAGGCGCCTTATATAAGCTGACGTCCGATCTCACCCAATAGCCTGAGGAAATATTGTAAAATTGGTCCTGAAAAGCCCCAAGGGGAGTGTCCAATTCGTGAAATTACAATTACAATAAGAAATTGACCGGAAACTTAAACGGAACACTTGTTGCTAATGTTTGTTTGTTTGAATTTTACAATTTCTAGTAATTTCTCGCTTATCATTTTTTCTTTCTCTGTTGTTAAGAACTAAACCACTCTTAGACATTTTTATTATTACTATTTTCATTTTTTTTTTAATTTTATTACAAAAAAATTAGGTTCCGCAGGTTCCGGCGGTTCCGCAGGTTCCACAGGTTCCGCGGTCTAATTTTGCCCAGTATGTGATAAACAAGTAATCGCATGTGTCCTCGTGCAATTAAAGATTAATTTCACTTGTATTTTCAAAGTTTTCCAAATTTTGTGAAAACTTTGAAAATACGCGTGACATTAATCTTTAATTGCCCTCGGCCCCATGCGATTACATATACTAACCACGAGTGTGATTAAACTAGTAACATTTCATGTAGTCATATCACTAGTTGTTATTTATATTAAGCGGCAAAAATACTGAGATTTGGCAGATAGTGGGATAAGATATACCCTTTACTAACCGATTTCAAGGGCCGTAATGTAAGTTACCGACCGAGTTCTTTCCCCATCATAAATCGAAGGGGGAAAACGAGGATCCGTAACTTACAGTACGGACCGAGAAAACGAGGTTTGTAAGATATCTATTATATCTCTACTATGTGTCTGACGGGTTTGGGAATGATTTCTATTCACGCGGAACGGCTTGAGTTCAATTGCCTGACGTACCTCGAAAGCAAAATGAGTCAATTTGAAATCGTTGCTCAGTGTCTCTAAAGTCGTTACCAGGTTTCAGTACACAATTTTAAAAGTAAAAGAAAGTTATAAACTTTTTCTTCCTAAAAAAGTTAAGAACACTTGACGATAAATCACGAAACATTTTGGCAACAAAAACAGCTATAAGTTTTAGCGGGCCGTACGGCAGAATACAGCCCGTTGTATTCCGAATACTCGAATACTGCCTACTAAATACAGTCCGCTGTATCACAGCGCGCGTACTAACTGAGAGAGATAACAAATTAACATAGAATCTAACTTAATTTTGCGTAATTTCACAATCATGGCAAAAAAGTTGCCCACTTACGGCGAATGTAAGTGCAGTTTCAGCTGAAATAGACTGCAGGAAATCTAGACTACAAGAAGTCGTTCTTTCGCTTAGTCAATCGTGTGTGACGCGAAAGATAACAGCGAGAAAAAAATGGCCGCGCGAAATCCTGGGGGTAAAAATATCATGCTACCAAAGAGAGATTAGATCTCTAATGCGTCAAACATGACTCACCCCGGGTGGCCTATGTTGAAAATCCCCAAGGACTATGTTGAACGGGCAGAGAGAATAACAAGCCGCGCGCGGGGGTGGGGTGGGTTCTCTACAAAGCTCTGTAGAGGGAGGTTCCGTCCCAAGCTTCCTGAATACGCCATTAAAGGTAGTACGGCCCAACCAGATAACAAGTCAAAGATGTGAAGACGAAGTTAGGAATATGTTAGAAGTAAAAACAATCCATCTTCGATAATTCTTATATATTTAAATTGTTCATTAACATATGGCGATCTTCTCATAAAAGCCCAGCAGAACGGCTTGCTAAGATCTCCAGCCATTATATTATACGTTTTAGTGAGGAAATAAAAAAGCAATGGTAAAAAAAGGGAATTCTTAAAATTGTGATTCATTATTTACAAATACCTTGATTTATCATTTGCTTTATCTGGGCCTCGTTCAGTGCAACATCGAAAACTTTCATTTGCGTGATTTTTCCTTTGAAATACCTTGAGCCGCCATCTCTTGCACCCATTCGAACTTCTTCGGCGTTGGTGAAAATCTCATCTCCTTTACCAATGTTTAACGAGTCACTTAAATGTTCATTGACGAAAATGAATTGGAGACCGGTATCATGTTCGTAAGTTGCCACAACACGAGCCCACACTTTACTTGATACACTAGGAGCTTTACCATTATTTCTGATGTTTGTTAGAGTGAATCTGCTCCTGTCAATCCATATCTGCAGTCCCCGGCCATCATTTCCATAACTGAACAGTGGTCCATCTTGACCTCCGGGTTGAACCCAGCACATTAGTGTGATTGAGAATCGAGTGTCCAGGCCCCCTCTATTCGGAAACTTGATGAAACTGCTAACGGTGCTATAAAACATGTACGCTCCGCCTGGTTGATTGTAGGGTCCGTTTGCAATCGCAACATCCCCCGGGATCCCCTTTGGCTGCCTGTTCTCTTCTTCTGCGGCTTTATAGCGAGCATTCAAAGGGTAGAAGGCGACAGGTTCTGGCACCGCTAACTGTAAAACAATAACAACAATTAAACCTTTATTCAAATCTTTACAATTACATGAAAGGACGGTAGCAGTAGAAACATACTATAGTATACTAGAGTTTGTGTATGTTCTTTGTGGTTATTTTGATAACGGACGTTGGGGTCGGTTTATTAGCCAGTCATTTGTCATAAAACTTTAAAAAAAAGCTAGGAGGGATTTAACTTTCCTGATATAGTTCTCGTTTAAAACTTGCAGAATCGAAGGTAAAGCTGTTGAGAAAATTACCGTAATCAGAATACGATTCGGATCTCATCCCGGAGATACGTTTCACGTCTCGCCAATTATTTTAGTGTAACGTCCATGATTATGTACTGACGACCTTCTATCCATATTTTTTGGGTCCGATAATTGGAGTCCTAATTTTTATCTAAAGTTGAGGTCAGCAACGTGGCGCGATGACGTCATATGACGTGGCAATTACTTGTGGGCTGGTACAACTCAACCCCGTGAATACTAATAACAGTTGATAACATCGAATTCACGCACAAAGGAACATCCCCTATCAATCTTAAATGGGGTTTTACCAATATGTACGTAAATGGCGCTGAATGGTAAATGCGAGATTATTCGAGAGGGCAAGACAAGCGTGTTTCTTTGCAAGCTCTCTTGCAAAAAAAAAAACACGAAAAACCAGACTTTGAGACAGCTTTCATGTGGAAAAAATCGACACTGCGAGACGCCCCAGAACCGCTTAGAAATGAAACCGTAA
>OZ026599.1:8009429-8024429 GCA_964020085.1 Micromussa lordhowensis
AAACTGAAATTTTAACATGTAAGTATTTCAAATTTGGCAGAAATACTACTGGTCTTAGCCAATCGCATTTGAGAAATTTCTTAGCCTGTAGTATAAACTTAGAAACAGAACTAGCACTAGGTGTTGATGTAATAGATCGTTTTCACTGTCACGCAATAAAAAAATAAATCGAAAACTATCCAGTGGGAAAAGCTAAGAAATTGTGATGCTATAGAAAATAAAAAAATAACACATTTCTCCAAGTTTTAGCCCTGTGCGTTTCCCCAAACTTCAGATATTCATCGAAATGTTTCGCAGAAATTTACAGAGCCCAGTATGAAAACGCCATGTTGGTGTACCTCCATGGTACACCAACATGGCGGCCGGAAAATAGTGTAAACATCTGGAACTTACTTTGGCTTTCCAGGCGACTGATTATCAGTACTGAAAAATCAAGTATTTACATAAGCACTTTTCCTAATGCTCTAGCTTCTAACAGGGCACAAAATCATGAGATAAGTATATATTTTTAAAATATATTTGATCGCACGCACGCACGCACCTCCATAACAAAAATCGCCAAAAAAAAAATCATGTTCTACTATCAAACTTTTTTCCTTCTTCAAATATGCTCTTTATTAGACTGTTCTTAGCAAATACGAAAATAAAAAATCGGGGGTCACCTTGCTCGTTTAATAGAAAAGGAGCATTTATTTCGCTATCGAGCTTAAGGCCATGTTACACGAAGCAATTATTCTTGCAACTTGCAACGCAACGTTTGTTTCGTTGCAACTGCAATTGTTGCGTTGCGAGTTGCAAGAAAAGTAGAACGACCCTCTACTTTATGCAACGTTGCGAGACAAGTTGCTTGCGTGTAACATCCCCTCAGCAACTCCCCTCAGCAACTTGCAACGCAATTTTATCAGGATGGGCCAATCAGAGCTCATCTTTCGCTCGCGAGAGATTTCAAGGTGGCGGCACTCGTAAACAATGAAAAGAAGTTAAGTGATAACGAAAAAATTGAATTGCTAAAAGATTACAAAACATTCCCCTGCTGTGGAATCAAAATGAAAAATCGCCAAAGAAAACTGACAAAGCTGAGGAACCAACGAACGACTTAAGCGAGTTATATATTCCTTAAAACAAGAGCATGCTACCTGATGAAATTTTGTAAAGCGTTTCTATATGCAGTTGTCTAAATAATTGCATCATGTTCTTCGCCGTAGTTTACTTGCAATTCCCTCAGCTCGAGGACGCCATGTATAAAATAATCGTTTGGAAATTTATACCTGATAAAAGTACATCTGAGAACTAAAGTGGATTGGTACTGATTACACCATAAGATGGCGCATTACAGTATTAATCATAAAAATTACAATTTCCTCGATTGTGATTGGTTTAAAAAACTCCTATTTTCTACTAATTAACTTGCCAAGTTGTTATCGGACAGTTTGTTATTGGACAGTTTGTTATCGGACAGTTCAAAGTTGTAGTTTAAATCAACCAATCTCAATTTGAGAGCGACATGAAACAATTTACGCCTCCTTTTATAACATGGCTATTCTCCCTTTCTCGGAAATTGAAATTTTTGTGATAAATTGGTAATAGACTTCGTGTCGTCCAATTCGGTCTGTAATCATACTCGTCCGATTTTGTTATCACTTGTATGATTACAGACCGAACTGGACTCCACTCAGTCCCTGTTCATGTTTACCCCCGCCTTAAGATGACTGATGACGCGTACACAGTTATCTAACTAGAATCTCAGCGCAAATTGCGTTTGCTGAATGAATGCATATCAACTAAAAAAACTGAGATGTTTCAAACGAATTGGACGAAGCATTTCCGAGGTATTGGAATGAAAAATCGCTGTTTTTCTTCATAATCGTAGCGGTATGGAATGTCGGAAATAAAACGTGTGACGTCACTGTTGCTGAGCTCAAGAAATGCGGGAAAATTTGAAACCGTTTTGGTTTCAAGTTCGCAGTGAACTTCAGAAGAAAACCATTCAAAATCCAAAGTTAGCACTTTCAGTTCCCCCAAGTTCCAAAAGTTAAAAGAGAATGAAAAGCATTTGCGCATTTGTGCAGAACACTTAACCGAAGACAGCTTCGAAGAAAATATTGAGATAGCGAGTTTTGTTGGGACTCTCTTTCAAGCTTCATCAACTTACATTCAAGAAAGACGCCATACCGACGACCCTATGGACGTTGTAAGCCGGCAATTGGACAAAAAAACAAAGAAAAACAAACGAGTAATGCCCGCCGAACAGCGGGCGAACTCCTCGGCCATTTCCCAAGTAAGATAAGTTTTGTATTTAGATCCAAAACCTTCCCCAACAACTACACACCCAGTAACGCAGAAATGCAGCAATGTTCAAGACAACAGTGACGTCACAAAGCAGATGAGCCTCAGTTCCATTCCTCCCATTAAAGTGGGCGGTCATTTTGGAAACGTTTTCGTGAAGCCAAAGTACTTTTAACGTTTTTTACTCCTTTTCACGACCCAGAAAGAAGTTGGAGAACTTCAGCTATTACGGGAACGGTGACGTAACCACTTTTCTATGTGTTTACCGGTACAATAGAACATAGGCTTTGAAACTCTATTGACCATTCAGAGCGCGCGCAGTATGTAAGTTATTTTATAAAATGATATAAAAACTATAATTTTTATAAAAACCGTAAGAAACGGTAAATTTTGCTAAGCACATGGTTTGAAACATTACTTCCATAGCAGCGTCAAGCCACGAGGACAGTGTGTTTTTCAGGAAAAGCTACAAAGTCTGTCTATTTTTGTTACCATTAAACTCCCAAACTTTCTCCAAATATGCCGTTTTAACCGCTAAATCACTTTTTTGGCCACCATGACGCTAAATGGGCGTAAGTTTTGCTGAGAAAATCTTTTTTTACTACAAAGATAGATTTCCGAAAGATTAGGTACAAAAATGTACAATTTTTTAATTTGTAGCATGCGCATAAGCCAGTTATTTTTTGTTATTGCCCGTTCTTGCCCGGTTCCTTTCCTTTTTCCCGGCCCTTTTACTCTCACTACTTTTCGCGTTTCATATTCTTTCTGGCTGACGTAAAAAGTTGGGTGTTAATTATGGGCAAAATCTGGAAATGGGACGTTCATCAATAATAGGTGTAATACGCCAATTTACCACCATTTTTGCACCAAAACTGATAGCGTTGTTTTTCAATTTGCTACGTTAGAGTGCCGATCTATCCTAGCTCTACTAAATGCTTGTCAAGAATATCTGGTGACATTTCAATTGACGACGTCACAAGTGTACAAAGCACACGATCACTCAGGGCTCAAAGGGTTAATACTTTTTGAGTAAAACAAATTGGACGTAAGCGGGTACACACCTCCCTTCCCCTCGGGTCAACTTGGCAGACAGTTGCTGCCAGGTATCTAGCTGTTTGAAACACTTCCCGGCTGCCGGGTAAAAACAAATAAAAGAACATGATTATTCAAGTTGATTCGTTGAGTATCCTCTTTATCCAATAGACCATTTTACAGTTGTTGGCAAAGTGACCTGGCCTCTGACTGGCAGCGAGGCTGGAGTTGACCTTGTTTTGATAAAGACCTCTCTGCTTTTATTGTGCAAATCAAGTTGTTCTCATGCTAACTAGTTTACATTTACATGAGAAAAGCTTGAAGGTCTATATCAAAGCAAGGTCACCTCCAGCCTCGCTTGCATTCATGGCCAGGTAACTAAGCACACAACTGTAAAATGGCCTATTGCATGTTGTTTGCCAGGTTGTATCGTCACAGCACTTCTTCTCGACCATTCAATAATTTCATGAGAACTAAGAGATCAGAGAACTTTTTACTTTTAAATGTTCGTCATTTATGTATCCGTCCGTTTAGTAGTATAACTAATACATTGCTTTGATATAGCACTATTGTTAGTTTCAACCGCTTGTCAATTCAGTTATCTGCAAGAACGTGGAATAAACGATATCTATTTATTTATTTATTTTTATATAGGTCCATAGCAGTTACCAATTACCGTGTAGAACAGCAGCGAAATATAGTTCAAATCCTCTTCTCTCTCCAATAGAGTCGGAGTGGAATGTTATCGATACCTGGTCTCCTGTTAAGAGAACGCTCCTTCCAGACTCCTTGCCACAGTACGTACCAACAACTTGTTTCTTATCAATTATAATCCGGAGATAGTCAAAACTGTCAAAGAAATGATGTTAATCAATTTGACCCAACTGGATCTGTTAGATTTTTTGAGGATATACCCTCATATTCACTATGTAGAAAGTCTATAACCCCGGGGGGGGGGGGGGGGACTTCCGTATGAAAAGGTAAAAAATGCTTGGTTAGTTGTGTAAATTAAGGAGTTTGGTCTTAGACTGGTCTCCTTTAGGGGTTCAATCAGACGAGCTTCCCCGTCCCTTCCATACGGGAGGCAACCCCCCCGGGGGTCTGTCATTGGCAGATTCTTAATCAGGGAAGACGTAAGATGGCCCCTGATACTTTTATTTCCCTATTTTGTCTTTTCATGACGATGTGTTTGTAGAAAGAACCAAACCAATGCTTTCGAGATAGCAGATAAGCACTTATTTAATTACTTCCCATGAGAAGCTTTATCACACAGCTATGGGTTTACTTACAGGCATCGGGGATCATTCTCCAGTTCAAAATAAATAAAGGCAATATTCATCGTCATGTTGTACGGAATAGGAACTGTATAACTGCAGTCCATATTACTTGGGTAGTTGTCAGGATATCCAGGACTTTTCAGTGTGTTTTTAATCACCGAACCACACCGATGTACAGTATTCACAGATTCTGTTTGAAAAGAAAGCAAGCACCGGTTACCAGCCGGCTACTCATCCTAAAACTAAAAACCTGTTAAACGTAAAACTTAAGGACGTTCGCGCGGAAAAATTTTCCAGTCGATGGATCTTAAGCATTAAGGTGTCATGGTAGGTGGATTTTGACGAAAAAATAGATTTTATTTTTTTGTTGCCGTTCGAATTGAGAAGAATGTGATAAATATTTTGCAAAAAAATGAGCAAAAAAGCTTTTTTACTTTTTGAAATACGAAAAGAAACTATTTTTGAATCTCATTAACCCCTGACGGCGCGATGACAAGTTCCTGTCATCGTCAATTAAAATTCACCGCCGGTTGTCACGTGTAATGCGAATTGCGGTGTAATTTTCATTATACTGCAAACTGATCCGTGCCGGCATCTGTCAATGCCTCATCAAATCTTCTTACATGCGGTGATTTTTAACACCTCATTATAGAAATCGCACGAAACGTTTTTTGCCTTTTTCTCGATAAAGTAAAACTGCAGGGTAAACATTTTTAGTTCGTTTACGTGCGTCTTCCGACGGAATTAGCTGAAAATTGGAAGCCACGTTCTAAGATAATTCGTTCGAAAAAGGGTTCCGGGCTTTGTTAAATTTCGCTTCCGTTTCCAAGTTATGGCCTCTTTTGCAGAAAGGAACGCCCTCATTGACAATATCAAACTTTAGGAAGTTGTTAAAAAAAACCAAACCACATCTGGAAAATCGCAGACACGCTTTTTGAGGGTGATGTGTGAGAAAACATTTCCGATGTAAATCTCGCCAATCCGATAATTCACGCGCGGGAGCGAACCAATTTAAGCGAAGCAGTGTTTCTGGGGATTTCTTTTAATACCACTTCGTCATTGTCTTTTTAGAAATTTTTAAAGATATGATCGTATTCTATAACTATTTAGCTTTCAGAAAATGTATAGGTTGATAGGGTTTCTTTGAAAGCGTCAGCATAAGGGTGCGATTTCCAAACACTGTCAATCCACCTACCATGATACCTTAAAAAGTCATTGGTGATCCTCGTCCAAGACAATTATAAAGAAAGAACGGCTTCTGGTCCGATCAGCAAAGCAAGTATAATCGGATTCTCACTTCCATTCCTAATTTTTTCGTTCTTTATTTCCCCAAGCGATATCAGTGATTTTTTTCTTTCTTTGTTATCTTTTGAGAGTGAAAAAATTATCAAGAAGTCATAATACCACAAGGACAGTGCCGCGTCTCGTCCGCACAACAAAGTTCGGCGGGGTTCAAGCTCGGATGGGTAACCAAATACGACTACCCCGTGTTGAAATAACTCCTTTTTTTTCCATTTCCAAGGCGATTTTAGTGACAACTGAACTCTCAGTCTTGTGTAATGTTTTTTTTCCTATTTATCAACAATTTTGTTCAAATCATTTGAAGCATTTATTTACAATACTAGCTGTACAAATAATAGCGAAACGCTTCGTTCGAATTCTCCTCAATTCTCGTGTCTGTTGATCGTCCGAAACTTTTAATCACAGCTTGAATGATAATTCGAAAATTCATACAGCTCATTAATTTTTTGATTTTCAATATCCCCAATATCGAAAACAAATTGTGTCCGATACGCGCATTTCACGTATTGGAGTGTTAGTTGTAAATGTTTTAGTCAGGGCAGCGAGACCATTGGAACTAACGTTCATTACGCATGCTGAAAGCACAATACGCACTCTCAAATGTGTGTCATGTTTCGATCGCGATAGTTGTCGACAACTAAATCAATGACCGCTCGGGACCTCCCGCCGTGTTCCGCAAGAACAATTTCCTCAAAAGCCATAAAATAAATCCAAGCTGCTTTGGTTAAGGTGGCTGGATATTGTCCTCGTTCATTTCTTTTTCGCAAGTTTATGGACCTCAACTCCTTCTCGCTCCATCGGCCAATACCCAGCCATTTGGACCTTACTCTTGGTCATTAGTAAATTCTCAGCTCCGACTATTGCATTTCTAGCTTTTTGATTGGCTAAAAAACTCCGACTATGAGCCAATAGTCGGAGTTTTACGTCATATGGAAAATAGTGCGCCAAGTTTAGAAATTTTCCGCACGAAGTTTTCAACTTCAGCCCTCTATAATGGCCGAAATAAAAATCGGCGGCAAATTCCATTCGCCCTTGTTGGATATGAAGTGATTATAACCAACTCGCGCTACGCGCTCGTTGGTTACTTTATCACTTCATATCCAACTCGGGCTCATGAAATAATTGTTATATAACCCATATATATGTCTTAATTAATTCTAATGGTACTTACCACTTGGAAGCATTTGGTAAGTTATCTTGAATCCTTTGTCTCTATTCTTGTTGTCCGTGTGGAATGTTAACTCCGCATACCTGTGGGTTTCGGCAGCTGGAATCTCTTCATTTGTCCAGTATGATTACCACATAATGTTTCTTCAAGGTTGCCTTTCTGCTCTGGTTTAATGACGATTTTCAAGTAATCATAGCTACAAAAGAACGTGTTAGTTGGTTTTTGTACTACATGAAAGGTCATCGTACTTATCAAATAATAATAATAATGATAATAATAATTAAATAATAATAACTTAATTTGCACCCATATCAATATTATTGCTATTTTCATCAGCGCTTAAGTCGTAAAAAACTGCATAAAACAAAGTACGTAAAATTGCCAAAAAGCTTTCTGAAATAAAAATGTCTTGAGTGTCTTTTTAAAAGATGCTACTGAGGAGCTGCCCCTAATGGCATAAGGCAATGAATTCCATAGTTAAGGAGCTGTAACAGCAAAAGATCGACCTCCTAAAGTTGAATTTCACAGGGTTTATTAGAGTAGCAGCCCATCACAGTCGGAGCGTAGCTTGGGCAAGCTGGCAACTTAGGTAGTTGGAAAGATAAAGCTTGAAACAAATTCAGACTGTACTTGAACGGGGTACGAAGCCTTGACCTCTGTTACATCAATGCAGTGGTCTACCAAGTTAGGTTTTAAACCCACTGAGCGCTGGTAAATTTGTGTGTTCGTAATATACACTTTAAGAGTGAAAACAAGATTGTAACGTAAATGTTAATGGCAGGGAAACATATGTTACATGTTGTACTGAATGACGAACATGTCCATTTTACTCTTGAAAGACAAAAGAGTTCTTGGTTTGTTTGCTTCAAAATACACAAAATGATTACATAGAGCGATAGTCGACACAAGTTCAGTAGCATTTGAATAATTTTTTACTTTCATTGAAGCCCATACATCGTCCACTCTGGAATTCACCTTCGCTTGACTGTCTGACCTCGGCCGGGAAAACTAGACTAAACTTTTCCAAGTTTGCTGGAGATTGATTGAAAGTTTCCAAAACCGTAGGTTTGATTGTCACCGCCGCCTGATTAGCTCAGTGGGTAGAGAGCCAGACTGCTGGAGGTCGACGGTTCGAGCCCAAGACCTGACCGAGACTCAGGGTCTTATGATAATAGGAGCATGTGCTACTTTTGTAATTACATCTACAAATGGTTTAGAAGTTCAAGCCTTTTCTTCGATAATGACTATAAACCGTAGGCCCCGTCTTCTGCATCTTCAGTGTCACTTGGTTAGCAGGGGAGGTTAAAAGAACCCACACACTTATCGCAAAGAGTAAAGAACGTAGTTCCTGGTGTTGTGGTCTTGCCATGTCTCACGGATTGGTGCTTCACATAGGGTTACCCTCATTGCTTCTTTCCCCCTTGGACAAAATTGTCCAAGAAAAATTGCTATTTTTACGTCTATGACACCAGTGTTGCCGGTGTTAGCAATTTTCCATTCATTTCAAACGACCTAAACTTGCAAAACGACCTATTTACGGTCTCTTAATGCATTGCTAAGAGGTTAACCAGTCCTGCGGTACCAGCCGAAACAACGTGCACTGCCTCCTAAAATCTCTATTCAACAATGAGATTCATCCAGTGTCCAAGCTTGTGCGAGCAAAATGAAACAAATATAACATTCCGACTAATGCCTGTATCCCGTTTGTGGGTCCTTTTAAGCCGGCCCTCTTTACAGAGTTCCCACCCGCAATAATGTAAAGAACCGTTTACCTGCACGATTTGTGATCCTCCAGTTTAAAATACTCAAATACGTATTTAACCTTCATGCGTGGGGGAATGTGAACGGTATAAGTACAATCCATATTGTTTGGGTAATCTTCGGGATATCCAGGACTTTTGACTGTGTTATTTACCACCGTTCCACATTCTGTTGAGGAAAAAAATGTATCTGGGAATTTTCTTTACAACAATGAAATGAGAATGACCTATCCCATTCCTAGGGCTTTCCATCTGGATGCTTGACTCATAGGAATGTAAAGGTTATTCCTCGCGCTAGACAGATCGCGTAGTGTACACAGAGATACGCACTTAATAATGAAAACATCTGGTTACTTGAAACTCCTAGACCCTAATATTCATTAAACTTACTCCGCACAAAGATATTTGGGGGAAAGATAACCATAAGATATCACAAAACAATGCATGGAGCATGAATACGAAAGCCACTCACCTATAAAGTATGCAGTTAATAGAGCCAAATTTACAGTGACTTCTTGCGTTTTAGCGGGGCACGGTTCTAACTGCAATCACATTGGAACACGCTGTTCTACCCAAATTCGGTACTTTTTTGTTTACTTTCTCGCCCCTTATATTTATAGTTGAAGAGGTCTCTTCGCTAGGTTTATTTTTTAAGAAATTTTATGTGGATTAGTGTCCAGACTTTTCTGGGCGGCTCAGTTCAGTTCATAGTAGCAAATTAGAGAGAAAGACCTGTCCTTCTTAAATGCTCTCTTAAAATATGCTACAACCTTCAGAGTGACGGCAACAGTGAGAAAAGAGTTAGGGTCTAATTTATTTGCTTACCTTGCATTGCGCGGACACCCTCCTTATTTTTCCATATGAGAAAAAGCAGCAAGACGAGCATTAAGATGCAAAAGTATTACTTCTCCTTTACTGCGGAATTACCATTTCTGTAAAGATATCAAAACTTTAAATTTTTAACGTGTTATTTAATGTAAGAAGCGTGGTAAAATTTACGTCTTTTAACCCGTGTTATAGAGGAAGCAACTAAGCCCTGTAGATTGAGCATGCGCAGAGCCAAACGGTTAAGAGAGTGATTTATCAAAAGAGAATTAATGTCCAATGTCCCTACATCTATGAAAAGTTGTAGCCCTGTTGGATGCATGCAGAGTTCAGCGTCGGTACCAGCAACGAATTTAAATTCCGTTATTTCTAACTCCATAACCACGTCTTATAGAGCGCTCAATTTGATATTTAGTTACCTCAATTCGTATCGTTAGTTTGGGCTGCCTGTGCATGGTTTAGGTAGTACATATGAGAACGGTGAACTTTTTGCTGATTTCTGCGTCAGCAATGAGTTAGTAAGTTGGGACACTATCGTTCCCTGACAAACCATGTCACAAAGCTACGTGAGCATTGCCCGATGCAAGAACGGAGAACTAAATTGATCAGATCACAATTAACCGACGGTGGAGAAGTTATATTCAAGATGTGAGAGTAAAGGCGATTGCTGGTGAGGGTTCTGACGGCCATCGCGCAACTTAACCTGAAGCTGGCTGGTTCTAAGAAAAGGAAGAATTTAAGGAGGTGATATGAAGTTGCCGGAAAACTGAAATCGGAGGATAGAAGAAGGGAATTCAAGCTAAAGCTGAGGAATCTCTTGAAGTTATTGGATCCTAGCCAAAGCAAAGAAGAGAGAGAGGTGAGTGAGAACTGTAACAAACTGAAACATGTGGAGATGAGTTGAGGAAAGTGGAGAGGAACACGAAGGAATGGCTCACGGGCGATGCTTGGAGGAAGATTGAAGAAAGGTGAGCAGTAGTTGATAGGGCCAGAACGCGGCGTGAAAAACGAAATGCTATGCAACAGTGTGGAATCAAAAGAAAGCAAGCAAAGGCAGCTTGTCGAATAGACAAGAGGGGCTGTATCAACTAGGTGGCCACAGATGTTGCAGAAGCTGCAAGTGGGGAGATCGTAACAGGTTGTATCAAACAACGGAAATTTAGTGGAAGGAGACCTAATCTAAGTAAGACGATTCTCAATAAGGGAGAAGACATCCTTAATCGTTCCCCGTTCTTAAACCATTTTAATATTTGCCAAAGGTGCCTCATCTGCATGACCCAACCAGTATATTAATTTATTTGGTCGAGTTTAATGTTTTTCGAGATGAAGATCACTAAAATATTAAAATAAAGTGGGCGGAGACTGGAAAAGAGTGAGTTGCCATGGGAGCAGATATCTTTATATCCTTAAGTATGTTGCCTGTAGAACTATTAACCCACCAAGTTTCTTCGGGTTTTGCTGTAAATTGACCGAGACCTCTATTCATATACTTAATATAATTTTGGGTTGAGTGTATGACGTCTTCACTCACTTCATTTGCATATACATATACGTTTTCCAATCGTAAATATCTCCGGAGCAAATGCAAATATTTGTAAACGGTAGTATCCAATCAGAGTAACGTCCGTAAATTGGCAATGTACGCATGTTCCTTCTAGAAAAACAAATCAAGACAACACAAAATTTTAATTACGAACACAAAACAAAATGATTGAAATGTTCGTTGACTGAAATGGTTCAGTTTAAGCTAGATTGAAACAAAGCGATGTAGAAAAATACAAAGGCATTTTCCTTTTAGCGTTGAGTTCTATTTTGCCAGAAAATTTCTGCTGAAATTTACAAGCCGGAGTGCGTAGCAACAAAATATGATACTGTGTACCATTTCAGGGACATTTAATTTTGCCTCATACGAACATAGAGATCAAAGCTTGAAATGCTCCTTCATAGCTATTATTTTCCAAAACAAACCAGCGAAAAAGAGTTTTATGATTAACTTAAACATGACTAATCACCCCATTAAGTCTTGCCCTGTATGCGCATGCGGCTTTTTCTACAGTCTTCCAAGTCTTCCTACATTTCCCAAAAAAATTTGGTAGAGCACTGCACCGGTATCACAGAGGTTATGAGTTCGAATCCCGTTCAGGCCTAATATTTTTTTTTCAAGCATTAATTTCACAACTGCTCAGGTTGTGTGTATAACGGCGATGATCAATCATGTCTTCATATCTTTCTCCGCAGCTCAAATATATGATCTTTCATATAGTCACTTGTTTAAAATAGAATAGAACTTAAAAAAGTTCATGTTTTTACCTCGTATCCAAGTACGATTTCATTTGATTTGCCCAGTGTCCGTAGAGCTAAAGCCCATGCAGTATCCGACAGCAACGATATAAATACAATATCAACGTCACTTTCGGCAGCCAACCGATGGATAAGAACTTTTGGCAGTTGCAATGTTGCTTGTCCTTCAATCTGAAAAAAAATTAAAGTTGCTTGCTAGAAACCGAGCCCTTGGGCAAAGAGCTAGCGGAAAGGTTCGAATTCCAGCTTTCTGTTTTACAAAATGGATACATGAAACAAACGCACAAGAAAAGAAAAATTCAATTTCAGGTAAAATGTATTCATAAGTACTTGAACTCTTCGAGTATCGTCGCTCCAAATCTACGAACCTTGTTTCTGAAAACGTCGCATCTATCAGACACTTTGTTGACCAGTAGTTCTACTACGTAGTGAAAAAGCACAAACATTAGCCTTGGAAATATCACTCACCTAGACAGAACAGCGACTTTGTGGAAGTAGTTTTCAAGCTACAGTGTAGCTACAGTGTGGCAAAACGTTTTACATTTATTCGACAGCTAAACTTGAAAGGTTCTTGCTTCATGTCGGAATATTTCGTTTTCCAGAAGTCATTTAGTACCACGCAAAAATTGAAATTGTATTTGAATTTTCGTTTTCTCATTTGCATTACAATGTAATCCAACGTGAATGCGAGGCAATTTCAATTCGGGCATAAATTTAAAAAAAATGCCCGACATTTCCTCACGTACATGTTGGACTACATAAGAGAAAGGCCTACCTTAAAAAGGGCTACTGCTCGCGCGAAGCTTAAAAATTAATAGAATGCAAATGATTATATCCCCCACGATGCTCATACAACATCAACGTATAACGAGAGAACTAGAGGGGATCTAGGCGAAGTTTTCGTTTCAAAAATGTGTTTTAGGAACACCGGCTGTTTTAGAAAGTGTTTTAGGAAAGTCGTCCGCCATTCCGGTTTGTTTGTCCGAGTCTAGTCTGAGTCATGACGTCACTCGCGCGCTTTGCTATTGGTGCCTCTCAGTGACTGGGCAACATACTTGACATATAAACATGCAGACAATCCATTTGGAATGTTTAAAAGAAGCATGCATTAAAGTACGAGGCAAATATTTACTTGCGCTGATAGACATTTAAGGGACAGATTGAATGACCATCGAAAGATCGTGTTTGTTTCGAAACACCAAGAAGAGAGTTGAAAATGCGACAGATAGTGGAGTAACGATTTTACCGTAGTCTAGTTGTAATAGAGACCTTAAGCAGCTTATTAATGAGTAAAACAATAGCTGTGCGCGTGCATTATAAATCTTTGTACATTTCTTAGCCGTTTTTTCTGTAAAACAACAACGTGAAATGACTAAGTTCTGCGTATTCTGGAGAACGCGAACGGCGGCGGCTAAATTTTCGTATTTTAATTTGGAATACAACGCTGGCATTACACATGCATTTAGCTTAAGTACGTTCCAAGAGAGATAGGTGCACTGAACAAATATATACAGCTGCGAAATTCGAAGGTAAAATATAAAAGTCGTTTTTACCGGACGTAGTCATTGCTTAAGGTCCCTAAGATATCAATCATGAGAGACCGTGTTTGACCACATCTCAAAACACCGAGAAGAGAGTTGAAAATACGAACTTCGAGGTTTTTGGAAATGTGGTCAAACAGTGTTAGATATATGTTCTCAATCGAAACTAAATCTGAGTAGAAAACGGAGAACTAAAATCGTTAAAATCTATGCAAATTAAGATCAGGTACATAATGTCCTTTGTTCAAACTTGATGAATTATTAATAAGATCAACTTAAACTACCAGATACCGAACACGTTTTCTGTCCGCAATCATACTTCTACTGAGACATGAAACTCATTCCGAATTGAAAAAAAACATATTTTCTTCTAGAGACTGTTCGCAAAGTTAAGGAGTCTACCTTATTGTCCAAGCTAAACCTGAATTAAATGTGCGTGATGAAACCTAACAGTTGAAGCTACTCAACAAACACGCCCACGGCTTGTCAACTTATCCCAAGTTTGTTCTACACTGCATTTGACAATAGCTTCTTGTAAAATTCGCGCGTATGAGATATTTTGCAATTTTCCTCTATATCTGAAGAAGACTAGTGGTGGCCAACCGAAATATTGCATTGAATCACGTTAAATTCTTTATTTTGCCGGCATTAATTAACGTTTCACATTTCAAAAACGTAAAACGTGCATTTACTTTAAAAGTCCGTGGTCTTTTAAAAGCATTCAATTAACTTTTTGGCAAATGTGTATACTTAAGAGACCATCATACTTGCTTTGGATGTAATAGATCGGCATTTAAGAATAAAATGCTTATTCTGAGACTAGTAAACGTGCCAGTGCTTTTTCAGTGCATGTCGGGTTTTCGTGTCTCTGGATGATAGGAGAGAGTAACACAAACTATTAGTGTAAATGAAAAAAAACTTGTGAAACATTCGTAAAATTCCGATTAAGTGGTGAAGTAGTTCCGTGTTCTGAGCTTCTGTTTACAATCTGATTCCGAACAACTTTGAATTGCGGGATGACTAGATACAAAAATATCCACTTCCAGATCCCATGATGGTATACAACAGCCATGTTCTAAACACCCGTAAATGATTATGACCGAAAGAACAAATGAAAAATTGCGTCACAATTTAAAAAGAGGAAAAAAACTGACATTTGATCATTAAACACTAACTACTTTATGTATTAAGACTCAATTTTCCGTACTCATTACCCCAAAATCGTTGAATTTGTAACATAGAAATACATAACTTTTGATTTGAACACTTTTAGTAGTTCAGTCTCGTTATTATCTAGGAAATGTATTCCAAACAGTCGTTTGAGTAACTCGGTTGAGTAATCTTTTTAACATAATTCTCGTGAAAACATCCGAAAATAAAAGGCTACAAATATCGGCCATGAGAGAACAAGCAAGTCAAAAGGAAACTCGTGATAACAAAAGATGTATTAACTTTTGAATCCATATACAGGAATCAAAGAACGATGCTCCCCTCAGTGCTCGGTAACT
>OZ026599.1:8029429-8054429 GCA_964020085.1 Micromussa lordhowensis
GCGAAATAAACTGGAGCGACATGGCAAAATATTATGTATTATTTTATACTGGAAAGCAATAAGCTTCGTTTCGTCTGTAACTAAGAAAGGGAGTAAGTAGACGTCGTGAATATTCTCTTTGGTAAATCCGTAGTTTAAAACTTTGTTTTCATTTGTTGGTGGTATAAAAGTTTTATCCAAGATATGTTTGTATGCAGTTCGAGTGCTAGGGTATATTGTTGGCATGGAAGTTTCAAGAGAAGTGATTTGTATAGGTCTGTTTAAATTCCGAATTGATCTTTTCCACTCGTATGGAATAGCATTTTTAAGACCCTGGTACAAGGTGAATGGTGTATCAATGTTAAATTTTTGTTTGAAGTCGGCCAAATAAAGAAACTCCCGGTTTACATTTAGTAGGTCCTGGACCTGTACAATATCATAATGAAACCAGCGTTTGTAAAATATATAGGCTTTTTGTCAACCAAAATGTTTTGGTTGTTCCAGATAATTTCATGTTCTGGGGGTATTCTATTACCTGGCATCGGTAGTTTGTAATCTTGCCTGTACCTCAGTACGAAATGGTAAAACGTAGGGATATTTTTAAGGTCGAGTAGTTTAAAGTCGGAATCACAATTTGTTAAAAAGGACAGACCACCATATTGAGTTAAAGCTTGCTCCGGAATTATCTTCCAAGAGGCGCCACTTTCCTCTTTTATTCTGTTGACCCAAGCTATTTTTAAAGCCTTCTCCATAATTTCAAAATCCATCATTTTCAATCCGCCATGTTTCCTTTCGGCAATTATTGTTTTCTTCTTTATTTTGGCAGGTTTGCCTTCCCAGATGAAGTAGAAAGTGAGTTAATTAATTCTCTCCGGCAAAAGTGGGGGGATAGGGAGCACAGACGTGCTGTAGATAATTTTAGATAAGCCCAGAGACTTGACAATTTTTATTCTTCCGATCAAAGTGAGATTTCGTCGCCTCCATGCATTTAGAACTTTTTCTATGTTTCGAATCTTTTCTTCAAAATTTAGCCTGTTAGAGTATTGTTCATCATAAGAGAAGTGTACACCGAGCCGGGCCTGCACAGACTCCTTTGGCCATTTAAAATTGTATGGGGTTTCTCGGCAGTTTCTCCAAGAACCTAGCCACAAAGCCTCGGTTTTAGAGGTATTGATTTCCAATCCACAGTTTGTTTTGAGTTCTTCAGAAAGTTTCAAAAGTTCGGTTACTGACTCCCGGTCACGGACAAAAACCGTGGTATCATCAGCATACTGCGTGATTTTAATTTCTTTTGGGCCAACGTTTATACCGTGGATAGTACTAGCATTTTTAAGGTCCTGGCAAAAAGCTCAATTCCGATCACAAACAGAAGGCCCGATAACGGGCAACCTTGTCTAACCCCCCGTTGTAGGGGGAAAAATTCAGGCGCGTGGCCGTTGTTTATAACACAGCTTGAGACTTGGTGATATAATATAGCAAACCAGTTTAACAGATCAGGACCAAAATTGAAGAGCTTTAGGGCAGCGTTGATATGATTCCATTCAATTGTATCAAAAGCCTTCCGAAAATCTAGAAAGATTGCGATTCCTGTTTTTTCCATAGTTTTTTTTAAGGCCTACATGGGGGATTCACTCTCTTACCTTGCAAATCTCTTGCATTAAACCGAATACATGACAATGGCGACGAGGATGAACTCGTAGAAAACACGTCGAAAATATGACCGCTATCGGGAAGATAGATAAACTCAAGAGAAATGGGAAATCTATGTGGATGTGTGATACAGGTTTTCTTAGCAAACAACATAGACGAGGACCACCCAGTGCCAGCCTTGTTGAGCTTGATCGGCGGCAAAACGTAAACATTATTGAGAGATCTTCTTACACCAGACACACCAGCTACGAAGAGTTTCCAAGAGATCGTCACAACCCTTGAACAATTAAGTCCTAAGCTACTGGAAATAGCAGTACAGCAATTCATGACGCGAGTTCCACCCAAAACAACCTAGAGTTGACAAGATATCAGACAACAGCAGAACAACTTCAGTACTTCCCCCACCGCCGTACCCCACTGGTAACGGTTCTTATCGGTGCGGAGGAGACTCCCACGCAACAGGCAATTGCAGATTGAAAGATCAGAAATGCTATCATTGCGGAAAGGTGGGAAACATTTCAATAGCCTGTCGGTCGAAACAACAAGGTAAGCCCAAAGAAACGTCGAAAACATGTATGTATGAAATGAACAGTAAAGGATGGCCGTGACCATGATCCTGAAATCAACCCCTTCTTTTATTTGCAGAGATGAGACCACATTACAGTCAGCCTAATGTGGGGAATAAAAGTAATAATACAAAGATCTTCATCAGGGACATATGGGAGTCGTGAAGATGAGAGCCATTGCCCGGAGTTATATCTGGTGGCCTGGTATCGACAATGAAATTGAACTGACTTCGAAGTCCTACCCAGGCTTCCAATTAACGCAGAGAGAGCCTAATACAGTACCAGTGCACCCATGGGAATGACCTGGCATTGCCCTGGGAACGAATTCATATTGATTTTGCAGGACCGTTCCTTTATTAGCATGTTCTTGGTGGCAGTGGATGGGCATTCAAGATGGCTAGAGGTAGAGAGAATGAGTTCTACCACTTCAGAGAAGACAATTGAAACCCTTCACATTTTATTTGCCAGGTATGGTGTGTCAGCCCAGTTAGTAAGCAACAATGAGCCACAGCTCAAAAATCAGAAGAGTTTGAGCAGTTCCTCAAGAGAAACGGAATCAAACATATCACTTTAGCGCCCTATCATCCTGCCACCAACGGTTTAGCAGAACTTTGCGTTGAAAGCTTCAAAAATGGAATGATGAGTGAAACAGATCTGAAATCTTTGAACTTTAAGTTGGCAAAGTGTTTTCTAGCTTATAGAACGCTCCACACTCAACCACTGGAGAGCCGTCATCCTAGTTGTTTTTTTGGGAGGAAGACTACGCATTCGACTGGATCAGATCTCAGCATTCAGGTAAACAAACGTCAGATAGCACAGTCTGTTGCCAAGGGTGGGCTTGGGACGTGACATTTTTCCATATGCCAAAGATTGATTGCACGAAACTACTCTGGACACTCAAAGTAGATACCGGGTACCGTCCGTACGCAACTAGGACTCCTGGCTTATGAAGTGGAGATTGGGCCTAACCTAATTTGGCGTCGACACACAGATCAACTCAAGGATTGTAATGCTCCTGTTACAGACCATTTGTCAGCTTCCCACCCTGTGCCATCTCCAACCACAGTCGACAACTATGGCGATCAAGTAGCTGAACAAAGTGAGCAGTCCAAAGCTGTTTCAAGGGAAACAGTTGATCAGTCAGCCAATTCAGTAGCAGAATATTCAGTTAGCACCCCACCAAGCCAAGTTGAACATGTTCCTGTTAAACGATACCCTACCATGGTGCGAAAGCCTCCAGCTCGGCTGGACCTTTTAACATTGGCTTTGCCTATTGAACATTGAACATGACATCTTGAACATTGCGTTAGTTTAGAAACTTTAGAGGGAGTAAAAGACTGGCCTAAAGGAGGAGGGGTTGTAGTGTATTTGGCAAGCGGTAACATGTGCATGTGCACTTATGTGCATTTCGGTAACCATGTGCTTTGATTCGTATTAAACCGAATACATGACAGGATCAGTTTCTTTTTTTTGTTTGAGAAGTAAGCATTACCTCATTTACAGCTGAACCGAATACATACGATTAAACTCCACGATTACTTCTCATCAATATGTTAGAATCCCACGGGTAGTGTATTAAGCAGTTCTATTAACAACACAGAAAAGCCACGCTTATCATAATCCTTGCATGGACATCCGTAGGAAAGCCAAAGAGTCAGAAAATGCAGGCTGTTGGTTTTCTTGGTCACCAAACGGGGAATCAGAGTGCAAGGCGTTTCCAGCGTAGAGCGCGAAAACTGGGGATGAGGATGTGAGAAATTGCCCGCTCCTCATGAACAACAAAATTTACAGATTGCCGTGGGAAGCTTTGGAAGAATCTCACCTTGTATGACCTTATATGTTTATTTCGCATAAAATGATGTCGAGCGTTTTCTGACGGGTTGGTCCACGAATTAGCTATAGCTCGAAAGCTAAACCAATTAGCAAAGCTATCTCGAACAAATCAGATGTTGAAAAATATGCTCGTGATCAGAATTTCGAAGGTTTAATAGACAGCTAAAAAGCAATTGGATAAAGAGGATACTCGACGGAGCAACTTGAATAGAAAACATATTATCTAAGTATAATTAGTAAATATCAAAGCTAATAATACACATGGAAAAATTACTCGATTCTGATTGGCTGAGAGCAGTGCAGTTCAAGTGTAACACCAGTGCAAAAAGTGTAACACCGGTGCAAAAAGTGTAACACCAGTGCAAATTACACATCGTAATTCTGGATAATGACTGTCAGAAAGACAATGAGAAATTTTGTAGGCCAAAGATATTATGTTAAGCAGTGACAAAACGTTTGTACGGAAACTCTGAAAAAAGTTTTCTCGAATGCGAAAAAATGGCTTCAAGAAACATCTTCCGGCAATTTTTCTGCGTAAACTTTTTCATGTTTGTATTATTAATAAGTAATCATACGGTTTTCTCCTTCAATTTGAAATTAATTTGCACTTGTGAGTTTTTCAAAGCTAGCTGAAATTGCACTCGCCGAAGCGGCTCGTGCAATTTCAGCTTTTTGAAAAACTCACAAGTGCAAATTAATTTCAAATTGAAGGAGAAACCGTAAGATTACCTATATTAACTCTTATGTTATTTGATTATTGTATTTTTGTGTTAGGGGGGGAATACTTCAACAAATATTATTATCTTGTTGTTACCTGCCAGACATTGCTCGATTGCTAGTTATTGTTAGTTAAGTTAAATTTTCTAAACTGGATTATGTTTTCGTGGCCATTTAGAGCGTACACTCCTCCGCGGCCCTTTGTGCTAAAATGAGATGTCAGTGACGTCGTAAGATTATTGTTGAGGTAGATATCGACGCTTTGATGTGAACTGACTTCAACACGAACAGTGAACCAAACTCCGCCACGAGGATTGCCGCCAGGACAGGTGCCTTTTGTGGTCTTAACCCAATCTCCATCTAAAAAGTAGCCAAGCTGATAGCAAACATTTTTGCCGTGAGTCCTAAATAAATTGAGGGAGGACAAAGATTACTTGCTATTCTTGTAATAATCCAAAATCTAAACTAATCTTGGTCAGCTAGTTTGGAGGTAGTCAAAAATCTTGTCAAGGGACAATTTTGATGAAAGAACTGGCGTAGAGATCGGAAGATGGTGAAATATATTTTAAATGTTATTTATCCTCAGTTTACATCCTCTGGCAACTGCTGTATCACCGTCATAGGAATGAATCATAGACATTCAACCAGTCAATAAACTACTTCAAACATCTACTCCTCTCCTCATTCAACTACGAGCAAATTGTCAAAGAGCACTCCTTTACGTGCGGTCGAAATTTGTTCCCGAAAAACGGTTATGTCTTTCGGACATATCACCTGTGCTAATGTAAATTATAGTTATGATCTACGTGTACTTATTCCATCACTAATACTGCATAATAAAGGTAAACATCAGAGTATGCTTTTTTTTCCACGTTACAAACCTTAAGTGCATAGTGTCGAAGTTGTTCTCGTCAATAACGTTGTACGCCACTCCAGGGTGTCCGTCGTTAACGCCGCTCCTTCCAATCACATTCATCAGTTCAACTGTCATTGTGTATGGGTTTCCACCCTTGAATTCCTCCTCGGGAAGAACGAGGCAGAAAAAGGGGTCATTGCCGGCAAGAGTGGCGTTCAGTTCATAGCTGTTTGCAGCTTCTGATCTGGTCAAACTGACACAACCTACCGCTGGCGGAAGTACAGCTGTAAGATAAGGGTAAAAAATAGCACTGTTAAGTAAAATTACTATTCATGCGTTCATTTTAGCAACTGGGAATAAGGTGTGCTATCCACTAATTCTTAGCACACGCGGGGCTTAATCAAAATGGTTCCTTGTTGTGCTGCTGCAAAAGAAGAATACATTTTAGCAATCTAAAAAGCAGCTACCCCTACAAACAATACAACATCTTCAAAACTGCAAAATTGGGCTTGTCGGTGTTCTCGCCAAAACTCAGGCACGTGACACGTTGCGTTACACGAGATCGATTGACCTTTGTATCGTTTTTAGCGGTCGTGTCGTATTACGTTGTTGTCGTTTCGTGAAATCGTCCTGAACATCTGGTAGCAGAGCGAGTTTGCTGGTACGTAACATTGAACGTTTGCTTCGATGAATTTTCGTTTGATATGAAGAATGTCATCGAAAGAACTTGATCGTGAGTCTGACCACGTACAATATGTTGACGAACAAGAAATGCGTGTCGTCGTTGGGCCCAGCCGTTCTGACAACTAGAAGTTGCTGGAGCCTTCACGAAGACTGTACTGTACTTGATCACCTGATTGTTTGCGAGGGAGACGTAACACAGCTTTGTTCATTCTACAGCACGCTACACAATGCAGTCGCCATGATGAAGAGTTTGGGATACTCTCATGATTTGGCATCTTCGACTAACACGCGCGCTGCGTTACAAAAATTACCTGACCGGTTAAAAGAAAAGTGGAGAGAAAGGAAGATTGAGATACATCCCACCATTCCTACACTGGTTGATCTTTACGAATGGCTCCACTGAACCCTTGCCAAGCCTCGGTAAGCCGTCGCAGACGCTCAACCCTAGGTGCAGGTGCCATGACAGGGAATGAGAGCTTGCCCACAGCCAACACCTATCTGATATGCAACAAGAAATACAAGATTGAGAAGTCTGTCAATTTAATAGCGATGGATGTGAATCAGAGAGGTCAGTTAGGGAAGGAAAAGAGGTTGTGCTTTTCCTGCTTCGATTCAGCAGACCACCAATCACGTGACTGCTTGCGCTAGAAACGATGTAAGATGGAAGGCTGTAACAAATACCATCACCCGCGAATCCACGGCGCGGAACCGGTTTTCGTTGCTCAGCCACCTTTGAACAGCGCGCCACCCGTCTCGACTTTGAACGCCGCAGCACCCGTCTTCGTCGGAGTTTTGTCTGTGAACTGCGCCCCCTCTGTTGTTCTGCTGCAAATCGTACCCATAGCAGTTGCGACGTCCAGTGAGGTTAAAGTAAATACATTTGCGCTGATGGACTGTGGCAGCCAAACTTCGCTTATCTTGGAAACATTTTCTGACGCAATTGGTTTGTGAGGATACCCTTTACAACTTGGCACTATTAACTCGTCTAGTGAACCAGTACGTTCGAGAAAAGTGCCATTCCACGTTGGTGCCATCGAACGACCAGAAACAGGTGTCCAGATAACCGTAGAAGAAGCCTGTAAAATACCACAGTTGAACCTGCCCCGCAAAGAGTTAAGCGTGCAATGATGTAGGAATTCCCGCAGCTGACTGATCTTGACATCCCTGAAGTCGATCCCGAAGACGTGACAATTTTGCTGGGAGCAAACGTATCGGAGGCAGTGTTAAAGCATGATGTACAAAGAGGTCGTCCAGAGCAGCCCGTTGCAATTCTCACAGCCTTTAGTTGGACCCTTGCTGGTTCAGTTAAGTCAATCATGAAACCCGAACGGTATGCATATGCACGAATGTTATGCATAAAGTTGAAGAGTCGTTAAGCAAGCAAGAAGAAGACCGGTGGCGAACAGAATCTTTTGGTACAAAGTATGAAGACGTGACACCCCGTTCTCGTGAAGACAAAAGGGCTCTAGAGACTTTAGAGAGCACTGCGAAGCATCCGTGCCACAGATATGAAGTCGGGATATTATGGAGAGAAGGAGAAGTCAAGTTTCCTGATAACCGCCTCATGCGGGTGAAATACGATTCTACCGAAAGGAAACTAAAGTGTGACGAGGAGCTGGCAGAGAAATACTGTGACATTATTGAGGACTATGTTGACAAGGGTTATGCGCGAAAGCTAGCGCTTACCCCTGAAGAGGCATCTGCCCCAACCCCGAAACAGTGGTTTCTGCCGCATCATCCAGTTCGCAATCCCAACAAGCCGGACAAAGTCCAAATCGTCATGGATGCAGCTGCCAAACATGACGGAGTATCCCTGAATGACAAACTTTACACCAGGCCCGATCTCCTGAATAGCCTAGTGGGTGTGTTGTTGCGATTTAGAGAACAGCGTGTTGGCTTAGCCGCTGACATCGAAGCCATGTTTCATAAAGTCCAATTTATAAAAGAAGATCAGCCCGCCCTGAGATTCTTGTGGGGGAACCTGGAACCGGAACGTCCACCTGATGTGTATCAGATGCCTCTTCATGATTTTCGGAGCTGCGTCTTCCCCGTGCATGGTGAACTATGTATTTAGAAAGACAGCACTTGACAACCGTCAGGACGTTGTGTTTTCTGTTGACACGATCAAATCAGTTGAGAAGAATTTCTACAAGGATGACTTTCTGAAATCCGTATGTGACGAAACCACCGCAATGCGAATGTTCCGTGAAATGACCTCTCCCTTGGCGAGTGGGGGTTTTAGGTTTGACAAAGTGGATCAGTTCCTCGCGTGAAGTCCTGTCGCAGATTTCTCCTCAGGAGAAAGCTTTCCCGTCAGTCGATTTAAACTTCGATGAACTACCAACTGAACACACACTGGGTTTGAACTGGAATTCTGAAACAGACTGTTTTCGTTTCGCCGTTTACTCACGTCAGACAACTGAGTCAACCAAGCGCGGCGTCTTGAGTCGCCTATCGACGGTGTTCGACCCACTGGGAGTGCTACCTCTATACATGCTGCCTGCGAAATGTCTAATTCAATCGTTATGGCGTAAGAACAGACTTGGACGATCTTTTAGATGAAGGGATCAAAGTGTCTGGAAGGATTGGCTCGAAGACCTGAAGAGACTAACTGAATTGGAACTGCCTCGTTGTTTCTGTGTTAACGAGTGTCCTGAAGCGTCGATACAGCTTCATGTATTCACCGACGCGTCTGAAATGGGCTTTGGTGCCGTGTGTTACGCTGTTTAGAGCTTCAAGCAGCTGTCTTAGCCGTAAGTCAAGTCGTAGCGTGGTCAAGCGAGAGTTGACTGTTATCATCAAAGATACCATCTTTTTGAGTCACTCGAAAACTGTGTTGCAGTACATAGCTAACGAAAGCCGACGTTTTCACCCGACGGTGGCCAACAGGTTCACGAAACAGCCGACCTGACACAGTGTAGGCACGTTCTCGGTCACTGTAATCCTGCCGACGATTGCACCAGAGGCCTTTGAGCAGCAGATTTGGATCACCATTGCCGATGGCTCAATGGTCCTGCCTTCCTATTAAAATCTGAAGAGCACTGGCCTCAAGATACGTTTATTGGACCCCTCCGTGAAAATGATGAAGAAGTGAAAAACACCAGTTGGTTAGGGTATACATCTGTTAGCGATACAGGAGCGTACTTTCCAGACCTAGCTCCTGGACAAGATTTTGACGTGTCTTCGCGTGGATTTGTCGTTTCGTCGAAAACTGTCAAAGAAAGGCAGAGGATCGCGTAGTGTCATCTCTTATCGCCACAGAAATTCACAACGCAGAGATGATCGCCATACGAAAAAGTGAAATAGACTCGTTTCATCTTGACTTTAAAGCCTTAAGAGCATACGAGTGACTACCAGTTAGAAGCAGACTCAGTGCTCTTAACCCCTGTGTCGATGAAGCAGAATGCTCGAGGGTAGGCGGTCGCCTACGCAAAGCCCCCGTTCCTGAAGAGACTCGACACCTTTTGATACTGGATCCGAAGCACGAGGTAACGCGTATAATTATTACGCAAAGTCACCTCCGTTTATACTGTACAAGTAACAAGCACGTTTTGAACGAGCTGAGACAGAAGTATTGGATTCTGAAAGGGCTGCACACGGTTCAAAAGATTTCGTCAAGTTGTCCGAGCGAAACCCAAACCGCCTGTCATTGCTGGTCTGCCTGTTTTGAGACTGAGATATCAGCAGCCACCCTTTTCAAATACCGGAGTTGATTACTTTGGCCCAAAAAATTGTGCACCATGGAAGGAAAACAGAAAAGCGTTACGGTGTGCTTTTTAAGTGCTTGACTGCGCGGGCGGTACATAGTTCACTTGTTGGACACTGATTTTTCTTGTTGGCATTAAGAAGGATGATAGTCAGACGAGGAAGGCCAACCAATATTTGGTCGGATAACGGCACTAGCTATGTCAGGACCGAAAGAGAACTCCGAGAAGTCCTCAAGCGCTTAGACAGTGAGCGAATTGGTGATCCGTTGTCCGACGGAAGAGTGCACTTCAATCCCCCGTCTTCGCCGTACTTTGGAGGTGCGTGGGAACGTTTCTGCTAAAAGAGCGCTTAAAGCAGTTGTGAGAAAGCAGTGTGTCAATAACGAAACGTTGCTTACATTTATGGCTGAAGTGGAGTCATTAATGAATGGTCGCCCTCTAACTCATGTTAGCACTGATTATCGTCACGAAGAAGCCTTAACGCCGAATCACTTTCTATTGGGATGGCGAAACCCTAATTTCCCGCCCGATGTCGTCAATGACAAGGACTTGTGCAGCCGAAAGAGGTTGAAGCAAGCACAAGTTTTGACCCAGTACTTCTGGAAACGTTGGCTCCGGGAACACCTAACAGCGTTGACGGAACGCCAGAAGTGGGGAAAGGATGCTCGTAATGTTTATGAAGGAGATCTTGTACTTGTCGTCGACGAGAACTCCCCTCGCGGGTGTTGGCCGTTGGGGTGTGTGCTAAGAGCGCTCCCTGGGGACGACGGGAGAGTCAGAGCAGGCGACGTTCGCACTAAGAGTGGTCCTTACATCCGACCTGTCGTTAAACTGTGTTTACTTGAGAGTGCGAAGTAGTATTCGCCGCCTCGCACCGTTGAACACGAGGGGAGGATGTTCTTGCCAAAACTGGGGCACGTGACACGTTGCATTACACGTGATCGATTGACCTTTGTATCGTTTTTAGCGGTCGTGTCGTCTTACGTTGTTGTCGTTTGTGTTGAATAAATCGTCTCGAAAACTTTATCGTTTTGTCGTCTTGAAACTACGTGAGATCGTCCTGAACAGTCGGTATTTTCAATTACCATTTCATTATATTTAGCCGTGCATGACGCTATTCGCTTATTGGCACAAAATAATCTGTTTACAACTGCCATTGCAGCTCGAGTGTTATTTAGACCGAATTCGACAGATTGCCTTATGTAAAAATAATTGGTAAAACCAGAAATATTGTTTAAACATGTCAAAACTGTAAAAAAAAACAAAAAAAAACAAATAAAATACAAAAAAAAGACAATGACTTCTCCGTTGATATAATTATTTTGAGTAATTATTTTAGGTACGCCCTGTCCTGATTCATAAATCCATGATTGTGGCATCAAGTGAATGGTTATAATGACCCATCGAAATCTAAATGCCGGAAACTGTTTTTAGCCGCCTTAATGTGAAGTTCCAGCTTTTGCAACAATGTATAATCAAATAACTAACAATAATCTGAAATTCAGAATGACCATTTTCACAGTAGAGACGGGCAAATCGTCTGGAATAACAAGCCGTCGTCTCAGGCAAAAGAGTCATCTTAGTGTGAAAACGAGAGAAATTAAATGAAAGGCAGAGGCTAATAAAAATCTTCCAAATACAAAAAACCGAATCCATTACATTAATTGAAAGTAAAATGAAATCTTAAGTCTTAACACTGAGTAGCGACTTTATTCAATGCTAAACGTTAGCCCTTCACTTAGTTTTTAATCATTTTGTTTCTCCAGATATTCTATTTTTCCGTCCACGGCTGTTTTTGCATATCGGTTTTCCCATATTCAGAATACGCCTTTTGGCATTGGTCAGAAAATTGCTCTTCTGACTATTTACGACATACTCTTGCCAGTTCTGAAATTTACATAGTTGTAGTTTAAAGTATAAAAATTATCGGTCACGTGACCACAGGATGCAAAAGGCTAATTATTACAGAATAAGATTGAGACTTGACATTCACAGTTGGTTGACCAAGTTCCACACGTTTTTGATTACCGTGACTCGCACACAGTGTAATTGACAACGTCTATGTCTCTGAACGAATGATAATAATAGGCGCGCTATTAAGTAAAAATTATATTTTACCTTGTTCACAGTTTCTTCCAGTCCACCAAGCTGAATTGCATAAGCATGTGAAGTTTCCAGGACTGTTTACACATGTGCCATGGTTGAGACAAGTGTGAGAGAGGCATAGGTTTGGCACTAAATAAAGATAACAGGATGCTTACGTTATAAACTACATTAAGGGATCAACAGAAACATTGACTGAGAAAATAGTTAGTCTACTTACTGCTTGTGTGCATGTCACAGTGAGCAAGAACAGAGTTTCCAGATCTTGTGGAATCTAACCAGAAATTGCCCGCTCGTCCTCCTTCACTGGCTTCGATCTCTGCGCAGGAATCAGCAGGCAGCTCGGGAATAGAGCCGAGGGGCACTGGGAATTAAGCAGTTCTCGTTAAAGAGATATACAAAAACTTGTTTATACCATTCGTGTTTCTATCGAGATTCAGAACTCGAACGGAAGTTTGGACTAAAGAGCGAGAAATGCTGCGGGAACGCAAGTCCACAGGAGGCAATTTTATTAAAGCTTCACTAGTTTTTGTATGACTACACAAAGAAACACGAAGTTCTGTCTTTAATTCTTTCGCAAACCACAACTAGAAAAAGAGGAAAGTGTCTTGTTTACTGCGTTCATCATCTTAGTTTTTAGTTTCGGTTCCACGATCTCTACGTCCAAAGCTCGTGCTACTTTTGTACTGAAATAAGGCTTTATCCGTGCTTTACTATCTTATGTTACATTTTCTCAGAATTGATTTGTCTGGTTATATAATATCATCAGTACCTCTTTTTGGGGCCTTCATCATGTAATATCTGTCCTTGTCCCTGACAAAGTACTCTGGTTTGGCCTCCTTGGTCCTGTTATTCAGCTCACATATGTCTTTGAACATGACATAGTTATAGCTTTGGCATCTGACGTCAGAGTTGCACGCCTGGCTGCAGTCAAGTGAACCTCGAGGAGCATTGAACGTCTCAAAGGTGTGCCCCTTTAACATCATTTGATAGATGGAGTAACTGTCGATTTCACACTTGTGGGTAGCAATCTTTGGAATCATCAAACACGCCATAAACAGATATGTGATAAGAGGCATTTCTTGTAGAAGCTGTTTCATTATTGCCTGCATGTGCCACGATGAGAGAAGTATCGTCTCTTACCGTGGTCCTATACACTTCTGTTTATTGCTTCAATCCAGATCCACCTTTTCAACCAGATCTGCCAAAGGGACAAGAAAAGCGAGGGTAGTTTCAACGCTATTTGTGTGTGCTGAAGCTGTAATTTAACTGGAACAAGCGCGTAGCAAGCTTAACATTTTAACATACACTGTTTCTCTTAGACTACTTTTCTTAATCGTTAAATTTGAAGCTTTCCAAGAAAAAAAAACTAATGGATTTTGAAAAACGCTCAACATTAAAACTTGGCCGAAAATTATGGTAGCAGAACAACTTCAAGGCACATTTTGGTATTATTTGCAACAATTTCATCAAAACTTTGCTTAGAATTACTATGTAGCATTGGTGCTAACGTTTGAAATGTTTTTACGTTACTTGGAATCAAACATACGATTTTTCCCCTGTATAATCCTCTTGCCATGCAACATAGTTTAAAGCATTTTTTATGTCACATCTTGTTTGTGCCAAATTCTTGTCTTACCGATTTTTAATGTTTAAATGTTTATCGTTTCCATGGAAATATCAATTGCCTTAGGAAAAACCTAACACTAATTATTTCTAATTACCTATGTAATTTTTCCATCAATCCAAGACTGGTAAAAAGCTGTTTGAAATTGCTTTGTATGGTCCATACAAGAAACGGTATATAGACACATTAACTTTGAGTGACAGATTATTTCGTAGTTGCTCTGTAAGCAAACTGGAATTTTTTTGCCGCTTTAATTTCATCCACAAAGATATTTTATGTTGACATTAGTCCACTCCTTAATATTTCATGATGCTCCGAACAAAACAAGAACCATGGCTTATTGTAAACTTATATTTTACCTTACCACGCACCCTAAAAAGTGAAAAAAAAGTGTAATTAAATAGCTATGGACTTATAAATGTTTGGAATTGTTGTTGTTTTATTGTTCGAGTTCATGCTCTTCAGTACCGTGTTCAATCTTTTACTGATAAGAGTGAATCAGTTAATGTATTATTTCTCATTATTGAGAAAATCAGAAAAATATATATGTTACCCTGGAAGTACATCTGCAAATAAATGAATATTGAATTGAAAAAAAAGAAAACAGCACAAAACAAAACAACTATTTAACAGAGAGATTTTCATCAACTTACCTCCTAAAACATATTTTTTTCGAGATGAGCCATGAAAAACGCGACCAGGATAAAACCAAAGCACTGAGCACTGATCATTGGGTCTCTGGACTCGTGAAATGGTTGCAGAGTGTTTCTAGTCTCGCTCGGGACTAAAAAACTATGTTTATCTTAATTACAAGCTCATCAAGTATTTATGCAGCAGTAGTAATATACAAGGGGGCTCCTACGGTGTTATTCAATTCCTCAAAGTCAACAAAGGTTAAATAATTTGAGTTGAGAAATAAACTAAAAAGTAATACCAGAGATATGGCGGATTTGCATATCTAATTTCTGTCCATCTGTTTCAATTGTTTTGGAGATTTTCCAGCCTCAGGTGAGAAGCTTAATAATTAACAGACGATAGAATTCTAATTTAATTGGCTTTCAAGATAAGTATATCAGGAACAAATGAAATTGTGTTCTATACAGGGAGCGTTCCTTTTGAAAGTGAAGCCTCGAAACTAGGAGATTTCCCAACGCTTACTCAAGTAGGACCTATTATAACTGGTCTTTGAGGCTTTGCCATTGTTAATTTACTTTGACAAAGAAAACTGAGATCCCGCTGTCAGCTATCTATCTGATTTTCCCTGATAAAAGCGACCATCTACGTTCAAAGGCGTGTAATTGCATTGTATCAAGAGAATATCATAATCTCGTGATTGTATAGATTTGAATTCAGTTTTTGCTTTTTAGGTGAATGTTAAAATCCAACCAAACTTTGAAGATATTCGGACAACGATGTTTCACAGTTGATGATGGCTTTTGTCGATGATATCTGCGAAAAGCTCAGAAGACAAACATGAGCTGCGGCATAATAAAACACTTCACAGAGGCCGTTCTTTTAATTGCGCAAGATGTGGCGATTCATTCGTGTGTAGCCTTAGGGATTCTAAAGATTCTTGTGGTTTTACTTCTGCAATGGGGAAATTTCTGTTCCCAATTGCTTTCTGAGATATTCACAACTTTTGACATAGTCAACTCAGCTCCGTCATCAATTTCAATTGCGATTGTAAGTACGTACTTTCTCGTAATGATTCTTTGCTTTGAAATATTCACAGAGAAATTAAAATACAGTTCTTAGTTTTCCTTAACATGTTTCAATTGCCAGCTGCGCGGTATTTTGTTCATGATGTTTATTGCCTCAACATACTTACATGTTATAGTATAAAGAGCATCATTTTACACCAAGATGTATTTTACGCTTCTTAAAGTAATATACGCTTTGAGTTTCCACGTAAGGTTCGTTAAAGCGCGAGATGGCACTTTTTCAAACGACGCTAAACAACTGCAGAACTCTCAACAGTTCCATTTCTAAAAGGGTGTTACACCGCAAAATGTTACATAAACGCAAAATGTATAAAAAAATATCACGAAAATAGATCAATACGACGGATTCCGCCCGCTGTAAGGATCGGATGGCCGGATGGCCGCCCACTCCCGGAACCAATCAGATTGCAGGATTTGTTGAATTCCGCCCGCTGAAGAGCTCAAGAGCTGTTATTTCGACTTCACTTCTCCAGTTGGTGTTGGCTCAATATACTATCTGATCACTTTCCACTAGACAAAAAATGTAAAAACTGATAAAGCGTGATGTAAATTCAGTTTCTTATGTGCATGCCGGCCTGAAGAATATAACCTTTCACTTCCTCCCTTTTTAAAAAATTCATCAGTTATTATTATTATCTTTTAAACTGAACGAAAGCTTAGCTCGAAGTTACAACAACGTCGAAACATAGATGTTTATTAATCAAAAACCACCTTGAACTAAATATACAATATATTAACAGCAAAACAACGAAATCAGTGTTAAAAGTTTTAATAAAAAACCAAAACAAAGCAGTAGGGAACACGGAAAACCATGCAAATTCATGAGTTTTAACTGAGTGAAAGGAAAGACGTGAGTTGCTGCCTCTTATAAACACAAAATATAACGTCTTCGGAAAAAAAAGGTTTTCCATATTTACTTTGCAAGCGCAACTTGACGCCTGACAATATATAGTTTTTTTCAAGTTAAGAGCGTGGCAAAATTAGAAGCAGACAATTTGTTTGCCAAAGGAAAAGCATAAATTCAAATTCAGTTGTTTGCACGCACGCGGGCCTGTAAAATATAATGACTTTTGTTATCGATGAAGATATTAAGCTAACAGTCGAAGTCGCAATGACTTTCTGTACTACTACTTTTGTTAAGCTCTTGTATAGTGCGGTTCTTGCGATATCAAGAGTCTACCCTACTTACTACAACTTTGGCTAAGCCTACTTCGTACTTCGTACGACTTCCAGAACGATTATATTTTGACGATAGTTGTCCTGTAACTAGTTGACTGAGTTGTATTAGACGTTTTCTCTTTCCACCAGGTGTCGCCAAATTGTTAGAGACCATGACTCAAATTTTAGCCATTTTCACAGAGCTGCCAGGTTGTTTTACAAAAGAGCAGTAGTTTATTTCCGAAGTAAAACATGTTTCCGTTAGTCTTTTGTACTTTTGTCAATGAAACGTTTAGTTAAAATTGGTATCTACAAACAAATCGAAGTAATAGGTCTCGTGAAATTTAATTAAAAGTTCGGTCAGAAGTATTTCCCTCCAAAGCGAAGTTCTTCAGTCTTACTAATATTTTCACGTTGTTTCCACCTTCTGCGATTGTAATCCACGATTCACCGAAAGACCAGCTTGCAATAGTTAGTTGGACTGCAGGATAAAATATTCAGTTAAGACATTGTTATTTTCATTTTAACAGTGTTTGCATCAAACACGCCAAAGCCATTAAAGCTAATTTACCCAGTAAGTCTGAGGTTGAATTTTCCCCAGTAATTCTATTTTAGATGTCACGCTACATGTAAACACAGCAGATTGAAAGGTCAGACGACAGAAGTTCACAATGCGGATATTTTAATAGATCTGAAGGTTTCTATCATTTCTCCTTGGTTTTAAAAATATGCACTGCTTTTTTGGATCCGAAGCCATGATCGCTAAACAATGCGAGTGGACTCTGATCAGTTATTCTTCCATAATTAGCGTGTACATATACTGGCAAACTTATAAACAAGATTGTCGAGGAAAAGAGTCAGCTCTAGGTCAGCGAATCCTATTTGGCAATGATAAGAAAACTCAGGTTGGACGACACCAATTTGCTGCTATCCACCATGGTGTCCGTTCCACGAAAAGGTCACGACGGTAAACATACCGAGACGTTTAAATGCTGCTATGTCAGGATTCCCAACGGAAATCTTTCTTTCGATCAATATTGTCGTTTTTGTCGGCGCAGGTTAGAGTACCTTCAGTTAATTTTTCAGCAGTTTTACATGGGCACGTTCTACATTAGAAGGTTGAAAATCAGCGCCTGCTTGCATTTACTTTGGAGGCCTTTTTTTCCATATTCAACTGAATTAAGTAAGTGCAATGAAATCTACACATTATCCTTTTGTCAGTAATCTGATTAACGTAAAAATATTGAAATATTTCTAAAAGTACTTTTGAAGCCATGAATAGCTTCTGTTATTAATTTATTTTAAAGGAAGCATCTTGATCTGCAGAATGAAAATATGATGAAAGAAAGAAAGAAACTTCAAAAAACTCTCTTGACTTCAGGACAACGCGGAAGCAGTCTACTTCTTGCTGATGTTTTCGGGCGCCTTAAAAACCACTAGCAGAATAACCCAAGCTGATTTTGATTCTCAAGTACAAAGAACTAATAATACAAGGGTTTTAAACGCCAATACCCGCTTGCCCTCAGAACAACACGCAGTAGACCATTGTTTACTTTTCGCGATGCTTTTGATAAAATCGCGGTTTTTCAGCCGGGCCTCAAAGACCACTTGTAAAATAACCCAGGCTGATTTTAATACATGTTTTGCAACAACATAAAAGTGTGTTGCAAAGGCGAAGTCTCAAGGAATTTGGAGTTATGACACATGTCGAAAAATATCTCTGCATTTTATTTGTAAATTAGAAATTTTACCTAGTTTTTCAAAGGGATTTTTTTTAAAGAATGTGTGCTTATTCTCGAATGGCGCTCAAGTCAAGTTCTAACCTGTTTTGGATAGATGAATACTTTATCTTTCAAGAAAAAGTATCGATAAGGTTTGGTTCTTCTTTACAGGCGAACGCAAAATAATTAAGACCAGATTGCAAATTTTCAGCCTTTACTTTCGGCCATTTTGAAAATCGTCTTTGTCGATTCTTTTGAATTTAAAGCACTTTGAGCTTTAAAACAAAAACTATATCACGTTTCTTATCCACCCAAGGGCACTTTGTGGACGAAAAGAGAGAAAAATTGATTTTTTTACTTCTGCCGTGCGATGTTTGATAATTATGGGAATTCACTCTTAAATTCCAATTTGATCAAGAATCCGAGTGTCACAGGTTTGTCTATGAATACCCTCAATTTTTTCATTCAGCAAAACGATTCTTCACAAAACGATTGAGTGAAATGATTGCATTTGAAGTGTTCGTTACCAAACAACTCCGACCGCCATGGGGCAAAATAAAAATTATTGTGCTAACAGCGCAAAGGTTTACAAAGAACATCGTCAATCTATTGCAATCGTTATCTTTTCCATACTACTCTGTGGTGACACAAATACTTGTAAATGAATACATTGTGCTAGGTCCAGTAAGCCGGGTAAAGCGGTAGTGCATCTTTTGTTCCAACAAGATTGGACGTCAAATGTAAGCAATACGAAAATAAAACAATTCATTGGAAACAATGCGGCTAAACAAAGCACTCAGCAATGACAACAACAAATCAAAAATAAAGAACAAAAATAAAGCAAGCATCGCACTAGAATAATAATTACCTCTATGCTAGAGCACGTGTCGAATTAAACGAACATTTAAAATCCCGTGAAGCAATAGTGCATAATCATTAGCGTGGAATACAATTATACAACTTCAAGTTGCCCGCATACCTAAAAGGCTGACTGAACGTTTCGAAGCAGGACATAACATAACTAGAAACTAACTTCCATATGCCCGCAAAGAATATGTACTTAGTGACTGAGTGGGAGGGCCGGACGAAAAAATATTTGACTCGAGGTCAGGACGCACGGACCTCGCTGCGTCCTGACCTCGAGCCAAATATTTTCCCGTCCGGCCCTCCCACTCAGTCAATAAGTACATGTTATCATATGATCACTTTTTTTCGTTTTCATTCTTTGGTGGAACGAGGCCGCGCGCGGGAGCATTGCTTCGTCTCGAGAGTAGTGACTTTCTTTCTTGTGCTTCGCTGTGAGTAGGTAATTGCAGCATTTCGGCGTCTGAAAGCTAACCGGCATAATAGAACTCACTGTCGGAATGTTCGCTTTCACTCATTTTCAAGGAAACACCGTCTTTTTAGCCACAAAATTGTTTCGCATTGTTTTTGCCGAGGCCGTACGCATTTCTAGTAGGACCGTACGCGTTTTTCCGGCCCTATCACTTTGACGCGTACGACCCTCATACGGGACCTTTTTTCGTATGGTTTTCCAGGGAAATTGCTTGCGGGGGCCGTACGGGTCATGTGATAATTAACAAGATAAACAGTTTGACACTGATTGTTTACGGCGCCAAGTGAAACCTTTCAACATTTAGCCTTGCTATAAGAGGGCGAGGCTTCCTAGGTTAGGCAACTGTTCGCTTACATCTAACAGTTAATATATTTTATGTACGGTGCAAGAATAACATCTTATACAACACGTGATCTTTTTCTCTCCATACAAATTTCACAGCTTCAGAACTTAGCGTGTGGTATTCTTACTCTGTGAGTATGATCTTTATGCTGCTCGTGATGTGTTTGATGTCTTGTGAACTGGACGCTCAGTAGTGTAGAAGCGAATATTCCATCCGCGGCATGATGTTAAAAGGACATATCTTCATGGCCAAGAAGAGTGCAAACTGGTTGAAGTGTGTAGACAAGTGTAACCATGCCATCAGATGTCAAAGCTTTAACTACGTCATCAGCCAAGGCATATGTGAGTTGAACAACCGCACCAAAGAAGCCAGACCTGAAGATTTTATTCCAGACAGCGATCGGTTCTATATTAAACGATTAGATGAAAGAGGTATTGTTCTTCTTTGAGTGTTTATCTCTATCTTTTTGAAGTAAAAAGTGCCCAGAATCTCCTTGCATTTCGAGGACTGTTAACAAAGCCCGCAACTTTCGTCAAGAGAGCTAAACAATGTGACATTCGCGTTATGACAGAAAAAGCGCTGAAAAAAACAATAATTTTTCACTTTCCAATTTTTAGTTCCCCTTGGATCCGTTCCCGAGTTGCCAGCTGACTCGTGCGCCGAGATCAGGACGAGTGAAGGAGAAGATGAAGTCAGCGTTAATTACTGGTTCGATTCAATTAAACCTGGCGAGGTAGTCCTGGCTCCTTGTAACATTCTCACACAAGGTAAGGTAGACCTCGATTTAGTACTTCCGCCTCTTCCAATGGGACTTCCCTACACGCTATAAAATGCCTCAAATTCCAGGCTGTTTCTATAATTAGAAGCTCTGCATTCAAAACAATAAGACATATTTGCGATAAGTGCAGGTTTGGCGCTTAATCGGCAAATTTTTACCAAATTTTGCATCTAGTCTACTTTCCATTAATACAATAACCAGGTGTGCGTAAACTCTTCACATAAGCGCCCCCGACGCAAAAAGCATTCAAGACTGTGTAATTTATTAAGAAGAAGAATCCTAGCTTTAACGCGCAATCGGGCTCCATCCACGCAAAACTATTTGTTTAGAGGTAACAGTATATAAGAAAGACAAACATCCCTAGCTGTCTAAATAATAACAATAGTAATAATAATAATAACGACAACATCAACAGCATTAGCTCCATATAGGTCTTGACGCAAAACGATTCCATTCTTAGAAAGTTGGTTTCTGGTGTGCCATCTTCTTAACTTAAGGTGAATTCTCAACTTATGGCGACTTTAGGCGACTTAGGGTGACTTAAGGCGACTTAAAGTCCCAGAGTAGGCATAAACCGGCTCTTTCCTCCACGTTGAACTGATGGCGAGTGGTTATACGTTTCCCAGCCAGCAAGAGATCGTCTATGGGACAGATATCTCAAGAAGGAGATCCGTTGCCATCCCCGTCGCTTAAGTTGTTTAATAGCTCTCTTTAACGCCTTTGGTTGTGTTTGACCTTTCTTTTGAATGTCTCACGCGAATGATCGAAGGGTCAGTGCAGCAGTCAGCTCTTTCATATCATCGGAGAGCATTGGGTCGAGTTTCCAGTTCGCCTTTTCGAAGTTTGCTGTTATTTCCATTGGAGACGTACATTATGGGATGGCAAAGTTTAGTCCACGTCACAGTGCTAATGTCTCAAATTAAAGAACGACAAATGATACGACGAGATGTTAGTTATAAGTTCGTCAACATCAGCATCTTTCAGAACATCATTTTTGTGGTCTTTTTAGTATGGCCTTCCATTAGTCAGCCTTAAGACTGTTTCCTTCGCAGTTGGACTATTCTTAGAAGGATGCACGTATATCGGATAGAGCAGCAGCCTTGCCGGATTTCATCGTAGATGTCGTTGATTTCGAATTCGTTTCTTGAGAATAGTGTTTTGTTTTAATTTCAAACGTAGCTCTTCGGCGATGATGTTTTCGGAAAATTTATTTGATGATTGCTTCCATTTGAATTGCTGCACCTATCTTTGTCAACCCGAGCAAAACTAGGTGTTAGGTCAAAGTTCTGGCAGTTATATTCGGGCAAGTTATATCTATAAAATCTTATTCACAAACACCATCGCACCTGACATTTTAAACTTGACCGTCATTGGCAATGCTGTCATGAGAACGGCGAAACGTTGTTCTTTATTAACTTCGCTAGGTCTCAATACTAGTATTATCCCTTATCTTACAGGTTGTGTTAGTCTGACCAGATCAGAAGCTACAAACAGCTATGACGTGAACGCCAATCATGACAAACCCCCCGAGTTCTGCCTCGTTCTTCCCAAGGAGGAAATCAATATTGGAAAACCATACACGATGACAGTTAAACTGATGAATGTGAGTGGAAAAGATGGCGTTAACCACGGACACCCTGGAGTGATGTACAACGTTATTGACGAGAACAATTTTGATTTTGCATACTTCAGGTTTGTTGCCTAGGGAAATCTCAGAAACCCTTGTGTTCCAATTTTTTTTAATTAAACAACCAAACATGGTGTCAAGACATGTTATTTATTCAACCAATAGTGGTTTATTCTGTGAATAAATGGCCAATCAAAATTAAGAGCGTAGTTGTCTGAGAGTACACAGTATATAATAATTGGGCTCACTGACATCTCCTGCCTCTTGCTATCATCATCACAGCTATTGCCGGTTTTCACATGACGTCACTAAAATTCAAAGTACAAAACTATTGATCCTCCTGATAATTTACTTTCATGATGTATAAGAGCAGCTGAAAACTAATAGCCATAAACATTTTTGCTCAGAATGGGTTCTTGGTTTTGTGATAGACCACGCTTGAATTTCTTAAGCTTTTGCGTGATGCGGCATTTACAAAAACGGCCGTGTTTCAGGACTTATTTCAGGGAATTTGGCTACCTGAACAGTTCTTGTATTAGAAAAAGTGTTATTATTTTTTTCCTCGAGAGATAAATTTACGCTTTTGTAGCAAAACTCAGTGACAGATGTTTCTGTTGGTTTCCGGCCGCCATGTTGGTGCCCATCCGGATGGGCACCAACATGGCGTCTGCATACAAATCTCTATACATGTGGGTAAAACGTTTTTCCGTATATCTTGCATAAGAAAAATTATTGTGACCTGAATCTTGGCGAGAGCCTTTGCATACTTACCTTCTTTCTGTTCTCAGATTCTGGACTATTGAACGGTTTTGATTTTGATTTTGAATGGCGTGACACTGAAAACCAGCAATTACGTGGATATGGAATTATTACACGAAGATCAAACAGTTACCTACATTAGCATACTGTAGGTGATATATCTGACCGAACGCACTCCTTTTTTTTCAGAAATGAGTTTCGACCGATTGAAGTGGTTTTTGGATAATTTGTCCAATAGTTGTATGTAGATAAAATTATCAATTTATAGTAGTCAAGGTAAGATCATGTTAAGAGAGTGAGTCCCCGATATAGGCCTAATACCCAAAGTAATCCCTCCTGAGGTATTTTTAGACTGGGAGCCAGTTATTCCGAAGGTGTTACACTCGCGATGAGTGGACAGCCCAAGCGACTTTCTCGAAACAACCTGACACGAAATGGCGGGAAATGTGGTAAAAAGTCATTTTATATGTTTTGATTTCAAAAGACGTTTCAAAACATAGATGCACTCTTGGCAGTCTCAGTTTGTTGGACTGGGCAGGCTGTCATTTGCTTTGCTCGATTCCCGTTTGGCTCTTCATTCCTCTGCCGTTCATTTGCTGTTAGAAAGTAACATATAATAAGCAGACTACAACGGAAACGAAAACGAGTGCAATGGCCGGTGCCGCGTGTGCTATAATTTTTTTGTTCACTTCTTTGCCCTTCTTTACAAAACCACAACGTGCTGAATGACCACTTTATGCGTATTTTACAGAATGCGAAATATGAAGGGCAATTTTTAATTTCTCTTTCGCATTTTGGATATCTCTGACAGTAATAGACAAACTGAATGAATCTAACTTATTGCAAGATTAGTAGATTAAATATAAAATCGTTTCTGAGTCGAAGTGATCCTTGGTGTTGTTGTCGTTGTTGCCTAAGCTCTCTTTGGTTGCTTGGGCGAGGACCATTAAGTATTATATTGTTTGGGCAAGGGGCGTCTGTCTCTTATTTAAACTGCTATTAGAGTTTCGTTCAAGTTTTGTAACATAGCGAGGGCCGCAGCTCCTTCCACAGCGCTGAAGGTTTTCCTTCGCTTTGAAATGAATTAAAAAACACAAACAAATTCTCCACGAAAACATTCGAGCCACGCGCGAGTAACTGGTACTGTGTCTAAAAATAACTTAAGAGCGATTACCTACAGAGCCTTTATGCGGGATTCACTCTCTTATCTTGATCTTCTCTTGTAGTTGTTTTTTTGACTTTTTCCCTACTTACAGTGTATCAGCAAATACAAATAATTATGCTGCACGATCTTTCAATCTTTTTTTCAGTCGAAAATGCCGCTGGAAAAGATTGTGCTTATGAAACCAGCTGTCATAAAATGTCCAACTTGGACGATTACTCTGCCTATACACTAATTCGCCTAAGAACGCGGTAAATTATGGTTTAGATTTTGAAGTATTAACAACGATAAGAAACTATTTTTTCCTCCATTCGATTTATTCAGGCCTCACAGCCAACTTAATTGCTATCAGCTTGGCTACGTTGTAAATGGGAATAAGGTGAAGACCAAGGAGGCCTCCTGTCCCAATGGCAGTCCTAGAGGCGGAGTTTGGTTCACTGTCCGTGTTGAAGTCAGTTTAAATAAAAGCGTCAATATCTACCTCAACGATGATCTTGTGACGTCACTGACAGCTCATTTTAGCGCAAAGGGTCGAGGAGGGGTACTTGTTCAAAATGGCTTCCAAAACATAATCAAATTTGGAAAATTTAACTTAACCGATGCCAACTAGTACAACATGGCCATGTAGAGTAACCGACATGCTTTGTCGGAGCCGGGGGTGTTCCCCTCGGTG
>OZ026599.1:8059429-8071929 GCA_964020085.1 Micromussa lordhowensis
AGAAGTGTGTAATTAAATTTCTTCGTTGCATTTTTTCCAAATTGTTCGGATGTAACGCCGAATAGTTTCTCTTGTATGGACGGGTTAAAGTGAGTTTTGTTCGTTAAATTGAACCAATTGATGACCTCATGTGAAAATTTTTTAACAAAAGCACAGTCACTAAAAGTATGATCAATGGAGTCCCTTTCGCCACAATATACACATGAAGTCATCGTCTGACTGGATATCACATAACGAAAAAGTTCTCTTTTTGTAACAACAATTCGGTGCATAAATTGAAATTGAAATTCCTTAAGCTTGGGCTCTTTACATAGAGTTTTGAGGGAGGCGAAACGTTTTTTCCACACATCTGTTTTTGTTACATAGTGATTGTCCCATTTTTAGGGACCCTTATGTTCTATTGTGTGTGTCCTGGTGTTGAGTAGTTTGTAAAATTCACTAGTTCGAATTTCAATCAGGTCAATTTGTGTGGTTTCGTCAAGCAGAAAATTAAAGGTATTGCTAAGGTAAGGTTCTTTTTTGATTGGAGCCTCATTTCTTGCCAAAGTTAGCAGGTGTTTCGGGATGACCTGATAATAGTGAAGAAAATTAGTCTTTTTACAGTGGTAATTGTCCAAAAAATCTTGATACGACATTAGTTGACCGGTCGATGTTAGAAGATCTTGGATTGAAAGGATGCCATTTTGTTGCCATTCCCTAATAAAAAAGGGTCTATCTCCAACGAGTATATCTTTGTTATTGTGTAGAATTATGTTTTGGTCTTGACTATGATTATATAAAGTTTTTAATTCTCTAAAGTACTTTAGAATATTTCCATAGAACACCGGCAGTGAGGTTAGGTATTTTTCGTCATAATTGCATCTTAATAAAAAGTTGAGACCCCCTACTCCTTTTAGATAGTAATCTGGGACTGTTTTCCATTTTGGATTTCAGGGCAACAAAAGTCTAGGAATCCAGGCCAGTTTTAGAGCCTTGAACATTATTCCTGTGTCTACCATATGCAGTCCGCCTTTATTGATGTCTTGGTAAAGCCCCTCCCTTTTAATTTTGTCTTTGTTGTTCCACAGGAAGTTAAATAGTTTTGTTTTTAGAATTGGTGTGATTTCCTCAGGAACATTTAACGTCGAGGCTGAAAAAACTAGCTGTGACAGTCCTAGAGACTTGATTATCATAACTTTTCCAAACAATGTGAGATTTCTTGCTCTCCATATATCCAAATTTGTTTGCATCTTGCGTATTTTAAGGTGAAAGTTTAATTCGTTGTTTTCCTTATTATTAAACGAAACATGAACCCCTAATATACGCACCGGACTGCGCATCCATTTTAGATTTAAAGGATTGTTTTTATTTTTTTCCCATTTCCCCGGCCACATTGCTTTAGATTTCTTAACGTTTAAAGTTAGCCCTGACAACCTTTCATCGACTAATTTCAAGGCTTCTTTAACTGCTTCCAAATCGGCACAAAACAAGTTTGTGTCATCTGCAAATTGACTTAATTTAATTGCATTTTCCAGAATTTTAATACCTACTATCTTTGTGTCTTGTCTTATCTTGATTGCTAACAGTACAGCTGATAGAATGAATAAAAAGGGAGAAAGCGGACATCCTTGCCTTACACCTCTCGATGGCTTAAAGGGGCTGTGTCACGGCAGTTCAGTTCATTTTGTTTAGTTTTTCCAATTACTCGCCCTTAATCCCTATGGCACTTAAAGTAAGAAAAGGAATTACATGTAAATGACAAAATCAGAGATCCTTGACAAACAAATGTGTCTCCTGAGCATTATTTTTGAAGTTGCAAGCAGCAGGGATCAACTTTGAAAAACTGTTGGGCTGAACAGTTTTCAAAAATCCTAATTTCAATCCGTTTCAATCTTCTTCAGGTTTGTCCATCCGTGGCACCTGTTGTTTCTGTTATGTTATTTTAACCTTCCTTTAAAGGTTATTTTAACCTTCCTTTGTTTCTGTTATGTTATTTTAACCTTCCTTTAAAGTTTTAAGCAGTCATTTTAATTTAACGGGCATTTTGTAATTTCCTAATTTTGCTGAATTTCGCGACACAGCTCCTTTAAACCAGTTTGCTAAAAAAAAAAACGTTATTTATAACTGCACTTTCAATATTGGTATAAAAAGTGCTAATCCAACGCATAATACTGGTCCCAAAATTAAAAACGCGTAGTACTAGTGTATTCATTATATATTCCCATTCTAATGAATCAAAAGCTTTTTTGAAATCCAGTGATACTAAAATTCCAGGTATGTTATGCAGCTTTGTGTGTTGGCGTTTTATCGTTCTCGAATGTGTCCAAGACCTTTCTACATTCTTCAAAGGAGAGAGGACCTTCCATTTTCTCTCTGTCTTCAATCGTGAGTTTTGAGATTGCTAGTGGTTCAATGAAACTATCAAAATCCTTTTGTTCAAAATTAGCTGCTGTTTTATATAATTGGCTATAATATTTTTCGATACTTAACAATTATCCTGCGAAATCGCGCGGAATATCGTCTGATACTTAGCCAACGAGGCCGTAGGCCAAGTCGGCTAAAATCAGACGATATTCCGCGAGATTGAGCAGGATAATTGTTTTATTATTCAACACTGAAATTGATAACAAAACAGCCTAACATTTTTAAATCTCTCTGTCGACATTTTCTCACTTCACTTTTTCTTCCCACGTACGAAGCTACGTATACCGCCGGATATCTGTTACCTAAGGATGACAGATATCGAGAGCATCATGACCATATTTGGATAGTGTTACAATTTGTTGAATAATAATAAACAATTATTGGATAAGGTTGAGCATGATATCATGAATTATCAAACCGAGGTCTGCGTTATCTGCCGAAGCCGAAGGCTGAGGCAGATAACACAGACACGAGGTTTTGAAAATTCATGATATCATGCGAAAACCGAATTCAATAATTGTTTTATTATACATTTTTCACAAAATTCATACTCAGAAACAGAAGCGAAGCGTTCAGCCATTTTGGTTCTGAGGAGAACACTCCGAGGGGCTTAGTAACCAGGCAGACGTTGAACTTGACATGATAAATGCAATATCTGCAGCAGATATTGCATTTATCATGTCAAGTTCACAAGCTATTGTGAATTGATTGAATGCTCTCGACCAATCAGATTTTTCATAGTGAGTGTGATGTATAATAATATCTTATATCTGTCTCTCATTTTTAATTGTTGTTCCATCTTCTGCATGAAGTTCAGTGATAGTTTTCTTATTGTAGTTCTTCTTTTCTAAATTAAAAAAAAATATTTTGTTGGGCGTTCGCCTTCTTCTACCCAGCGGCATTTCGATCTAAATATAGCAGATCTTCCTTTCTTCTCATAAATTGATTGATTGCTTAAGGCCCGGTTCAGACGCCGTACTCCACATGAGCCGAATCGAATTCAATGAATTAAGTTCATGTGAAGTACGGCGTCTGAATCAATTCGAAACGGCCGGATTGAATTTGGATCGGCTCTGCCGTTCTTCGCGCCTGGTTCAGCCGGGAATAACGGCTGTGGACCGGCTTTAATTCAGACGCCATACTTCACAAGAGCCGAATCAAATGCATAAATTAATTTAATGTAGTTTTAATGTATTTTGAAGACCTGAGTATGCGCAGAAGTGTAAGTAGTCGTCAGCGCATATGAGGGCGGAGAAGAAGCCGATATGTGGAGTTTGTGTTTTTTGTGTTTTCGTGTGTAAACTTGCTGCCACCTTGGTAAACAGCAACAAAATTAATGTGCATTCATCATAGTTTTCGTGTTTGTGTTTGAATTACGCGTGAACATTGCATTTGAGAATTAACCTGAACATTGGGCAAATTGGGCTTTTTGCCCAAGTTGTGTTGTATTTCAAGGAATACGAAAAGGTTGGAAATTGAAATTATGATGTGAAATTAAGTTCGTGTGACGTATGACATCTGAACCAATTTATCAGTTCTCTTCTTGCAGTTGTTACATGTAAGTAGATTGATGCGGTTTGCTTTTTTCTGCTCCTTCTTTATCTTATATTTTTCAAAAGAGGGCTTTGATTCGTACTATGTTTACAGGAGTTCAGCACGTATCGGCGCTGATCGAAATGCACTTTTATCTCCTATTGAATTTAGTTCGGCTGGAATTGAGATCGGCGTCTGAATCAATTCAGCCGGTCTAAATTAATTTGGGTCGGCCTAAATTCGAATTCGATTCGGCTCATGTGAAGTACGGCGTCTGAACCGGGCCTAAGATCATCATATTCATTTAGAACGGGATCTATACCGGGGGAGTTAAAATTATTGCAGATGACATGATCCAGTTCTTCGAGTCGACTCTTAACTTCTTCTTCTCTAACATGTACTAATTTACTTTTGTTTTTACTAAAGGAAATGGTTGTTGATCTAAACTCCATTTTTAACATTTCCCAAAACAAACGTTTGTCTTTTACGGCTGAATACATTTCGCTTGCAGAAAAATACGTTTTACGAATATTAGCCAGGTATTGTTCATCGTCCAGTAAGGTATTATTAAATTTCCAAAGCCCTGGTCCGCGAGGTGTTTCATTACACCACGACAAAGACATGTAAATTGCTTGATGGTCCGGTGCCACAGACGGGTAAATATCACTCTTTTTAACAAACCGTGTCAAATTCTGGGCAACCAGGAAAAAGTCAAATCTTGATTTAAGTTTTAAGGCTTTAGATACATAAGAGTATCTTCGTAGTTGCGGGTGGCGTACTCTTTGAATATCTATTAAGTCAAAAGCTTCCATTGTTGTCAAAAGCAAATTCCTATAGTTTGACGGTTTCCAAGCGGTGCCGCCCAATTTATCTGGGCAACCAGGAAAAAGTCAAATCTTGATTTAAGTTTTAAGGCTTTAGATACATAAGAGTATCTTCGTAGTTGCGGGTGGCGTACTCTTTGAATATCTATTAAGTCAAAAGCCTCCATTGTTGTCAAAAGCAAATTCCTATAGTTTGACGGTTTCCAAGCGGTGCCGCCCAATTTATCTTTTTTTGTGAGAGTGCGGTTCCAATCGCCACCTACTGTAAGTGTGGAAAGTTCTGATTTATCAATGAGCACATTGTTTAGCTCTTGTAGAAAAGTCAGTTGGTCGGACTGATTGTTGGGTGTATAAACGTTACAGAGTGACAGCTTTAGCGAGTTGAATTCCATTGTAATTAACACCATTCGTCCCGTATTGCTGTTAAAAATACAGTCAATTTTACTCCGGATCGGAGGATGAATAAGAATGCATACCCCTTTACTGTGTTTAGTTCCATGAGAAAAAACATCTCGCCTCCCCATTCGCTCTTCCATATCATTTCATCGCTTGGTTCGGAATACGTTTCTTGCAGAAAGATAATTTTTGGTGAATGATCTTTAAGATATGCAAAAATGCTCCTCCTTTTTAGTTGGTCTCTAATTCCCCTGACGTTTAAAGATAAAATATCATACATTGTGTTCTTATGCATTGTTAGCACATAAGGTCCTTAAAAATGCAAATTAATCACTGAGAGAGAGAAAGGAAAACAAAGCTTCCGTTGTAACACGAATACAGAACAGGCAAACAGAAAAAACAAGAAGTAAAACTAACCAAATAAACAAAGAAACAAACAAATAAAAGCTAAAAAGCGTTATAAGAGGTTTCCTCTTCCAGAGAAAATTTCTCCCTCTCCCGATCTCTGCCCCAATCTACTTAAGTTACCGATTTAAATTATTTTATAAGAATTTTAGATCATCCAGTTCCCTTATCCTAATTGGTCTTCCATCTGGCGGGGTTTTAACATAGATTTGTCCGTCCATCGTCCATACTTTCAATAGTTCTCCGTTTCGCCTCATCGTATTTGCCTCATTAACTATTTTCTTTCTATAGGAGGTCAAACTTTCGTAATAGAAATCCTATCTTTGGATTCAGGAGAATGAGTTCCCGGGAACAGATTAGGCAGCTTTATATTACGCAAGTTGACTCTCGCCTTGTACAAACTGGTTTTAGTTTTATGACTCACGAATTTCGCTATTATCGGCTTGTTCCCCTTTCTGTTCAATTTATGGCTGATCTCAAAATCAACAGGGTTTATTGGTACCTGTAACGCCTCCGCCAATTTGAGCACCACCTCTTCAGTCGATGAATACGCGCTCTCCGGCACTCCATGGATTTCTAAAGAGTTTTTCCTGGTATACTGTTCCAGTTTATCCTGTAAATCGTACAATTCACTGATTTCCTCTTGCTGCTCATCCACGTGCCTTTTCGCTGCATAAAGTTGTTTTTCGATCTCTTGGTACTGATTGTCCATCTTTTGCAAGTGAGTTGGTCTGTCGGCTAACCGTAAATTTCAGCCCTTCCATCTCGTTGCGTATCTCTTTATTCTCCCGTAGAATGTTATTTAAGTTTATCTGAATGTCCACCAGCATCTCGTGGAGCTCAAGTAGGGTAGGTTCTGGCTTCTGCTGTTCGTTTGTTGGCTGATGTGTCTCTAGAGATACGTCTTCACCTTGTCCCAGCGATGTCGCAATATTTGATCGTTTTGGAGTTGCCATCTCCTCGTCAGTCGAGCCTCTTTCTCCCCGTTTATGTTTTTTTCCTCTCCCTGTCATGAATTGTTGACCTATTTACTAATTTTTGCTGTCGAGGACTGGGATTTCTTCATAAATTTGGGAAATTTAGGGGCGAGCGTTCGCTCACTCAAAAAACGTGCCACCGCACATCGTGTCCACGCATGCTCTCTTAGACAGTGATGCTGGTCGTAAAATTTGAATTAACTTCTTAAGGAGACTAATGTGGGAATTGCTCGAGCTTTATTAGAGCCCTAAAAGATACCATTTAAAAAGGAATAGGTTCGATTACAAGCCACTATTGAAGAAAAGATCCCGCTCGCACTTGTAGACCCGACTCGCGTACTCGAGAGATTAGCGGAAATCAAGCCTAAAAACAGAAATTAAATGACAGCATTTCTTTTATCATTATTTCTTCGAGTGCACTGTAGAGGATACTTCGACAGCGGCTAGAAATGGTGACGTTTCGTCGTCAACACCCTAAGTGAGTTCAGAATCCTTGATTCGTAACCATGACGACGAGCATCCCCCGACCTTTTCATACAGGAGTGTGTTCACCTCCCGGGTCTAGAACATTCCCGTTTAACAGTCGCTTGCACCGTGTCAAGTTACTATCAAAACCAGTACAGTGGTAAAACTGCCGTTGTAAATTTAAATCTGAAGCCACGCGATCTTAAAAAATTGTCATGTGATCCGAAAAATTGTACCCCACGTGCTTGCTCATGAACAGCGGCGAACGAAAAGATGAATTTATAAGTGAAGGTTCACCATAAACAGAGAGTGGAAAAGTTAATCTTTTGACGCGCCTAGAAAAGAAAGTCTTATCTAAGAGCTAAAACTGAGAATTCCAAAACTGAATAGGATGACAACCCACATGATCTTGGGATATTTGGATGATGAATGAGACTACTGCGTGTTAGGAGACGATGAACAGTTATTTCAAGAAATTTTAAACTGCACAAAGGTCACTGGTTCAGCTGATTCCATCTGCTACAGATTAAATAATAAAATAACGGTAGCAGAATCCTCACCTCTCGAAGAAACTCCCTCCAGCATTTCTTCTCATCCAGCTCGTGGCACCGGGGCGCGCCAGAGCGGAAAAAATGAAGTTTTGTTGACGATGAAACAACGCCACACGGTGAGCACATATCTTTGAACAAGAGCCGCTAAGTAAGGACTGTATAAAGCCCGTTAGAGTCGTATGTTGCTTCCCAACAGGAACAAATAAAACTTCAAACTCTAAAGGTGGAGGCTATACCAAGAAAGATCTACGCTCACAAAGGTGAACGCACCACGAGAGCGTTGATAAGTTCCCTCCCAGTCTGCAGCAAATGTCAGCTGCGCAAAGGGCATAATTGTTTAAATTGGGTCTCTGTAAAGTGTGGACCGAGAAAATGCAGATGACAAAATGCGGATGACAAAATGTGGATGAAAATGCTGATCATTTTATGGGCATTTTATTGACGGACGCCGTCTCTGATATAGCAAGATAATAAGTTATTTAGTTTTGATCTGGCAAACCCGTTAAAACGTACAAGAAAAACTTTGTCCCGGAATATAGATAATAGTAGCTGGAAAAATTACTTACTTCTGGGGCTTTCCACTGATAAACCAAAAATTCCTAACCCTTTTTTTTTTTTTTTACAGTTTTTTTCCACATTTTTATTTCCATTGTTAATAGAATGCAGCACTATTGTAAGTGTCAATAACGTGATTACATTAATAATACATATTCATTTTATCTTCAGGGTAACATAATTAACTATCAATAAATAATTTCCATCTTTCTTGAAATTTCCTTAGCATGTTGTTTTTTACGGCTATGTACTTTTCAGTCTTGTATTTCATATTAATCACTTCTTTGAAGGCAGCTATATCTGGGCTTAGACTACGTTTACGACTTGTCCAGATATGCCATTTTGCAACAATTAGAAAGTAATTTAGTAAGTCACTTACTTCGTCTAATTTACCTATCAAAATATCCTGCAAGGAAAATTCAACATGTTTACCAGAAAGTGAAAACCATAAATTTTTGAAATCCTTCCAAAACTGATTAGTATAAATACACTCATAAAATAAATAATTAACAGTTTCTGGGCTAACTTTACAAAAAAATTTTAAAAAATTCCTAACCCTAAATCACCCAATCATAATTGGAAAATAATTTCTTTTCTTTAACGCAGTACGAGACGATTAAAGACCCCAGTTCACAAATTTCGTAACCATCGTAAATGAAAAATAATTCGACGGATTTACGTTTCTTTACTAAACAGATCAATCAAAGATCGCTAGGATCACGGTGCATCAAAGGAACCGAAGAATCCTTGTCCAGAGCGGATTCTTCGGCTCCTTTGACGCACCATAATCCGAGAGATCCTGGAGTAATCTGTTTATAAAAGAAGCGCAAAATCAGTTTTCGGATTTAGGAATCCAATCTTGGATTTTCTTAAAGAAACGCAGTCTTAGAAAAATACATTGCGATTATGACAAATAAACTAAATTTCCTTTACTAAAAATGGTCCAACGTTTTAACCAATTAACTTTTGGCTAATTATGAAGATTAGCTTTGTAAGTAGCTTACGTTTGTCAACTTTTAAGTAGTTCTCTTAGGTGGGTTCACACTTGACCCTTAAGAGCATCTGAAGTGCGCTTCAAGTACACTTCAAGTGCACTTCTCTAACTCATCAATAATCATCACGTTAAAACAAAGAAAATCACAATCGTGAAGGAGGTTTGGATACCCAGCTTAATCAACAGAGATTTTGACGAATTTACTTCTTTGTTTACTCCCTAGGTTTTGTTTCGATTGAAAAGATATATCAAACACTCGAGCCAGTGTTTCATCGGCTATCCTAACACCTCAAATCGCGTCGTCTTTTCTGCTCTCTTCTCGGTGTTTTAATATCCCGATAAAACACTGTTTCTCGTGTTTGATGTATCACTTCAAACTAATGCACTTCGAGATTTTTTGAGGAGAAAAGGCGTCCACATAAAGGTAAAAGTGAGCAGTCGCGGAGAGAAAATGTGTGAAGTGAAAATCACTTGACGGATTTATTCCGAACTAATTACCATGATTACATAGCCTTTTGTATGAAGCACGTCATAATGAGTAATAAATTGATTGAATGTAAAGTTATAAAAAGCCCTTACTTGAGCTAGACGGCAGAGTTAAGCCGCTGACAACAATGTCTCGAGATATACCACATGCTGTCTGGCACAGAATCCAGCAAAGTTGAGCCGTTGAGGCAAATATTTTATGTTTGGCACTACCATCCATAGATTTGATTCTCTAGCTGTTGTGTGTCTACCTTTAGTTTTTTGAAATATTTCTCTTAATTTTGTAGTGAAATATTGTTCTGGCATTATGTAAATGTTTGTGTCACCGGTGGAGAATCTTTTCAAGCTTGTGGCTGTTTCTGTGAATTGGTTACTGGTTCGAAGTACGAATTGGACTCGTTCGAGGTTCTCCTTTATGCGATTTTTGTGAAAAGGAGTTAGAGACCGTAGCGCATCTCTTTTTCTATTGTACATTATATAATATACCAAGTAATTGTCGCATTTTGATTATGATCTAAATGGTCACTCATGATCTATTAGAGGATAGACGCACGATTGACGTCATCATTACAAAGTTTTTTCCCTCTGCGTTTTAAAATGGCGGAACGTTTTCAGAATTTGGATAATATTTTACGTGACTGGGCGAAAGATAAGGTACAAAAAAGTCTTGTGGAGGCTTTGAACGGGAAGGTACGAGAAGCAGGAAGAAGAAAGAAAAAGTCGGGGGTTTATTAAAAAAAATGTCGCAGAATAAATCTTCAAGCAGTCTCAGTCGACAGGCGAGGGAGGCTAAACCTGCACTTGATCACGTGATCAGGTCTTTTCGCCAAGGAACTGAATTATTTTACTTTGGCACGAAAAGTTAATTTATATTTTGTATAAGTGAATCCGTTGCGTTAACAATTCCAAATGTTGCCAACGTTTTCACGCAATTTAACCCTTCACGAAGCATTTGAAACCAGCGCACAGAAAAACGAAGAGCTTAAAAGAACGGAATTCGATTGTGCATTTTGCAAAAACATTCAAACACTAATCGATAGTTTTTCTTATTTTTTTTCGCTAAACGCAGAAAATCGGTAGAGAAATTAAAACATCAAAAAGAAAAATAGGGGTCATCAAACGTCCAAGATCGTTAAATCCAGGCAAATCTATATAGCAACGGCCATCTGCCCTATCATTGTTCATTTTATTACTCAATGTATGACGTAACGTGTGAATGTCCGTGGGCAGTAAGGATGCACAGAAACAATAAGCGCGAACGTCCTAATTTCGGAGTTACAAGCGAATGCGTTTGGCAGCATGTCTGCAATGATGACCATAAGGGATGGACCATTAGAAAAGTGCTTGGGGGGGGGGGGGGGGGGAGGTGGGGAATTTTCAGCTTGCGCGAAATTTTTTTCCCTCCCTGAAACCCTCTGCACGAATTTTTTTTCAGATAAAGATTGCTTTTTTTTCCAACAGTGAAATCTTGATTCATTATCTATGTTTTTGTGCTTTATAAATTATTCTACACTCACAACCGGATCAAAGGATATAGGCCACTTTTTAAAGCAAAATCTTTTCAAAGATGTGCAGTCAGTGAGAGAGGAGGAACCACTTGGAGTGGACGGCTTCCCCGTGCATTTTTGCAGTCCTTGACCTCTGGAATTCCTCTCCAACAGCCCATCATAATGGTGCCATACACCATTCACCAAAACAGCCCCTCTGTAGTGCCCTCTACTCCAAAATGTCAGTCCAGAAATGAGGTACCTGTTTAGTAAAAGTAAACTTTTAAAATGAATGTTTAAAGTTATTTAATTTTCATGGTGCTCTGTAATAACATAAAATGAAGTTAGGCTACAATTTACTAAAAAAACAAAATAAAACGAAAGTAAGACTCACCTTTCTTGTGAGAGTACCTTATAGTCTGGCAGCTGGCTGCATTCAGTCAAAATGCCCTGACGGGCGAAGATGTCCACTGACATTAAAAGGAAGGGTGGGATACAATACACAAGATTGACGGAGAAAGCACGTTCTACAAATGGTTAAAAAGTGCTTCTTTGGACAAACACTACAGACGTTTGTCTGAAAACGGGATTACCGAAATTTGTCATTTAGAAGATGTAAAGGAAGATGTAGCCTGCGTAGCTGGCGGTATTGTAAGCGCACACGAAATAAAGTTTTCGCGGCAGAGCCGACAAGCGAGTGGCGAAGCCGCGAGGAGAATGGGGAGAGGGACTTTGCGAGCGGCGAAGCCGCGATAAATACCGCCTGCCAGAGAACTTGGGTATTTTGAATGCCGCCCACTTTTCACACGTCATTGACCTCAACTGATCCCAATTAAATCAACCAATCGGAACCGATAATTTTCGCGCGAAATTTAAGCGTAAAGGCGATCGTGTTACACTTTGTTGTTGTTGCTGCATGCATCGCGGTAACCTGTGATCAGGCGGTTTTTTTGTGAAAGAGAGAAGGAAAAAAATTACGCCTGATACATTTATTACACCAGCCGCCAACCGCCCCCTAATTTAAATAAACTTAGTGTGGTTGAACTGTCATTTACGAGCCAACCAGGATTCACCGGAATTCCCACAAGACACGACGCGAAAAATGTCTGCAGAATATAATTTGTACAGTTACATGTATACATGCATGAAAACTTCGTGTTTAAAAAAATTAGTTCGGAAGTAGACTTGCCACAAGTCCACCACATGAATTTCAGGTTAGAATATTTTAGGCCGCGAAGTGGGGCAGAATATGTTAGGCCGCGAAGGTAGAATATGTTATAGCCGCCAAGCGGCCGTTGTTTAGGTCACGAAGCGGCCGAGCAACGAAGAACTTTTCAGAAAGTCTACGTGAGATGGCGCTCGGGAAAAATAAAACTGTGCTGTTATTTCTGTAGGATTAACTTGCCGTGCATTCTACAGTTTAC
>OZ026599.1:8074429-8119429 GCA_964020085.1 Micromussa lordhowensis
AACATTTCAAAATCTAAACAATGCCTAAGCGCAGTTTCTGAGAGGCCTAAACCCATTAAGAGAATAGAAAGATTTGTAGTTGTTACAGTGACCTGTAACTTTAACTGGATTTGTGTTACTCAATCTGTTTCTAAGTCCTTTTTACCTCTATTTAGATATTTTAACACATTTGTTTTATGAAGCTTCCTTAAAATTGAAGAAAAATCCTACAGTAATAAGCGTAAAGGAACGCATGGCGTTATTTTGGTGCTTTCGGAGGGTCTACATATTTCGAGAGGACATACAATGGCACGATAACTGAAGACAGATAAGGATGGATAGGGAGTATAAGTAGAGATGTGGAAACAGAAAGGCAAGCACATGGAACAGTGCTCAGTGATGAGGTTGAAACGTGCATAAAATGGAATGTTTAAGGCAGATAACGAAAGATGAGGATAACACACCAGGGAAGAAATGACAAGTATTTTGGCCCTCATTATAAGTAGAGCAGACATTTATGAATATGATCCTTGGGATGACGAGGAATAAAAATGAAACAGGGTATATACGAACTTGAATCAATAATTAACATATACACAGAGATACTAGGAAAGCAAGTAGATAGGCACACTTAACAGACAGACCGATTAGTCTATATGTGAAATGTGAGCGCGACAGTAATCAGTACAGATATTTTAAGCGAATTAAAGAGTTCAAGTAATGTCCCCGATCCACCAACCACCACAAGTAGCAGAAAACGGAACTGATCATCAGAATTAGAACTATCCAGTCGAATGACCAACTCTAACTCTTGTACTCAGGCGTTCTGATGGATTTCATGAACACCGGCCAATCTAGGGCTCTGGATGAAACATGCAGTTGTAATAACAAAGGGAAACTATATTATACACAAATTCTTATAAAAGAACCAACCTGAAGTAAACTACGTCGAAGTTGTTTTCGTCGATGACGTTGTACGCCACCCCAGGGTGTCCAGAGTCGATCAGACCATTCCCTCCAACCACATTCATGATTTCAACTGTCATTGTATACGGTTCACCATCAGTAATCGCGACTTTTAAAATAACGCGGCAGAAGCCATCATGAGGCCAGGAACCATGGTCAGCGTTCACCTCATAGAAGAATGTATCGATATCGTTTATTTTTGTAACACTGACACAGGCTACCACTGTCGGAGATTCAGCTAGAGACAGACAAAACAATGCAAGAGAAAACGCTTTATCGACCGATATGTTAGTAATCCTATTTCATGGCAAGTACATTTTTGCTGTCAATGGATTTGCACACGATAGCAATTATCAAACAAAAGAGGTGAAGAAATATTGTCACTTCTTGCTTCATTTATGAATACAGTTCTTTCAGTCAAATGTACTCGAGTCTAAGTTATCATTACGTTTTATGCTACCAGAAAGCTTCTTTTGGTGGACCCGCAGTAATTGGCGTACGCTCTTGCGGAGTCCCTGTCCATATTATATCATCATAAATTTTTCGTTTTGTCTGTGTATATTTAATATTAAGTTGGCAAAGCTAATAAAATTAAATAAATACAAATATTGAGTAACACCAGCTTGCAGATCAAGGCTTCTGTAATAAAAAAGTTTGGAATTTATATATACGCTGAAACTAATCGTAACTTACACTTATGCCTATCTATACAAACACCAACACTGAATTCTGATCTTGATTTTCAAAAGATATCTTAATGCGACTCCAATAAACTGGGTTCGGTGTCCATCTTAACCTTGCTAAGCCCATTATTTTAATTTGGGGAAACGAATGGTGCTCCTTTAGAGAAACTTTCTTCAGGCGTAGGTGGGTAATATGATTCGTATCTTCCAAATCTTCAGTAGCTCGTGGTACCGTTACTGGGACAAAACAAAAGACGAGAAGCTACATTGCCTGCAGTAACGAACCCATAAGGGCCCGCGAGATGAGACTCGCCCTAGACGTCTTCCCAGCAGTTTCTAAAGTGGTGACTTTACTGCCGAGTAAGAATGTGGTATCATTATCATATTCCGTTTAGTTAGTTTTCTAAACCATAGCCTAGAATTGAAGTTTTTGTCAATTTCATGAGCTGCCATTTAATTCCAGCCACTGTTGAAGTCAAATAGCTCTCTCCAGTTAGGGTTAATTGCCTCAATAAGTACTTCTCCATGAGGCTACGTGCGATTGAAAAGCTGAGGTGCATTTAGCTTTAGCAGTTCAGACATACCCGTGCAATTCACTCCGTCTCCATTGTATCCAGTTTTACAGGTACATTGAAACGATCCTAGCACGTTCACGCATATTGCGTTAGTTGAACAGTTGTGGCTGTTGGTTACACACTCCTCGATATCTGCAAAGTCAGTTAAGTAAGCTGAAACATTTCGTACACTGCGTTCTCGCCAACTTCAAAATTGTTTGGAATTCTGCGGTGGACGCAATTTTGTAATGCTGATTGGCCATGTTTTTCCTCCCTAAGAAACTATGGGTGCTTACCATTTGGCCAAAAACTCCGAAAATTTCGGTTGTAAGTCAAATGGAACGGTAATTTTCCGGAAAATTCGATCGGAAATTGTAGACTACCTCCAGAGGTAGTCCTCTTTTCCAGTTCGGAACGGAACGGCGTAAATTTCCTTACCATTTGCTAAATTTTTTAGTTCCAGTCTCTCATCAGCCGAAAACAATTACGAGAAATCGAATTGCAAATGGTGAGCGCCATCCCGTTCGGTTGGTTTGCTGGTTTTGGAAAAATCCTTACCATTATTCAACAGTCATCCCAACCCGTTTACTCTGACAAATGATAAGCATGCTATAATAATACTAATTGTGTCAATAACAAAATGCTTAAATCTGATTGGTTCTTTCATTTTTTCATTTATGGCTTAATTTGGCTGATGCAACATCAAAACTGTCGGTTTGACCTGTCCGATTACTAACAGTCTGTAATCGGACAGGTCAAATCGGACAGTTCAACAGCCAATAAAAGTTAAGCACCAAATCTAAGTAACCAATGAAATTTTACTACCTAGCTAATGCTACCCAATCAAAACCAACGAAAAAATTTGAGCAGGTTTCCCAGCTCCAGCTAGAGAACAAAGATGGACGACATTAGCTGTTTCGATAACATTTATTCAGATATGTTTTCTTTAGAATTTGACAAACTGTTCAGCACTATTGATTTCGAAACCTTTGAGAGTAAAGAAAACGAAACACTGATGGAAATTAACAATACGAGTAACACGACAAGCAAAGCGAGCGAGCGACCTGCCTTGACAGAAACAACAACGAGTTTCATGCATTTTGTTATTGACACATGCAATTAATTGGTAATAGGACTTCATGTCGTACAATTCAGGGGTAATCGTGCTCATAATTTCAAATCGGTTCGCGCTGCGCGCTCGGCCGATTTGAAATCACTCGCCCGATTACTCCCTGAATTGTACTCCACTCAGTCCTATTACCATTACATATACCACCTTCGTGTTAGAGGAAAAAAGTCCAGCGGTATTGTATTTGGTAGAATAGCGTCACGTAAATAATAACAAAGACAAACGGATAACTCGAGGCTTAGAACAGAACACTGTTATGGACCTTTTCGGCGATACGGCGGCCATTTTGAATTTTATTGTTTCAAATATCTATTATGGGGTCCTCAGGGGCAAATTAGGGCCTGTTTACATGGAGGTAGGGGAGCCCAGGTAGGTGAGGTAACCCGCCTCTCCATATAATCTCTCATTTTTATTTGATCATGTTTACATGATAGGTGAGGTAACCCGCCTATGCGGGTTGCCTGGTCTGCCAGGTAGGGTAACCCGCCTAGCCGGGGTCGCATTTTGCCATGTAAACGACTCAAGGTGGGGTAACCCGCCTAGCCGGGGTCGAGTTCATGTTACATTTGCAAGCGCGCCAAAGCGCGTAAAAATTTGAACCAGAACAATATGGCCGTTAACTGCCTCTGGCGGAGGCTTTGTATCATCAAAAGTGACAGTAAAACGCCACAGCATTGAAATGCTTCAGCAAGAGCAGAAAATAAAGATAAAATAACACTGACCGCCAAAATGCGTCGTTCGTCCGCCATTTTCAATGTTTACGTCAAGTAAAGTCACCCCGGGACCCCGGGGTTGTAAGTTTGCATGTAAACGCTGGCCATTTTTCGACCACGGCTAGGCGGGTTACCTCACCTACCTGGAGTCCCCCACCTCCATGTAAACAGGCCCTTAGTATATCATCGTAAATGTTCTTGTTCTGTGACCATTTCAGTCAAATTAATATGAAGTTTTTTTAGACCAGTCGTTGTCTATTGGTATTGTTTGTAGCCGCTGTTTGTTTTCTTTTCCTTCACAAAGTAGTATGTATTTGCTCCCTAAGCATCCCATAATACTTATTTGAAACAATAGAATTCAAAATGGCCGACGTATCACCGAAAAGGTCCATTAACTCCTGTTACTCACCTAACTGACATTTATCTCCATAGAAACCGTGAGGACAAAGGCACCGGTAGCCTTCGTCACCAAATCCCGTCTGACAGGTAGAGTAACTGATACAAGGGCTGCTTACACAGAAATTCTGAAATGGTAACTCATTTGTAGCGTTGCTCCGGCTCCAGAGTGAAGCACCATACCCATTTAGTAAATTCTCAGCTCCGACTATTGCATTTCTAGTTTTTTGATTGGCTAAAATTAAACACTCCGACTATGAGCCAATAGTCGGAGTTTAACGTCATATGGAAAATAGTGCGCCAAGTTTAAAAATTTTCCGCACGAAGTTTTCAACTTCAGCCCTCTATAATGGCCGAAATAAAAATCAGCACCAAAACCCGGTTTGAGAATTTACTAAAACAATTATTCCATTCGCCCTTGTTGGATATGAAGTGATTATAACCAACTCGCGCTACGCGCTCGTTGGTTATTTTATCACTTCATATCCAACAAGGGCGAATGGAATAATTGTTATATAGTCAACGTCGTTCCCAGGGCTTTACACTTCAACATTGGGAGATGCGGGAAAAGCCCTGACATCGAGGTTGCCATATAGTAAAGGAAACCCAAGAATTGATCGTGAGCGCACAGGCACGACGGCGACCATACTCCAGCTACTAGGTTAACAGTATCGAAATAACATGTTATGATCAATTGACACCTTTTAAAAAGAAGGTACCTGCTCACCAGTGTCACGTGACTGTATCACCGGCTCAGGTTTAGAGTTTATCACGTGTTTTTTCTGAAGTTGGTCAGTACTGGTTTTTCGATTGGATCGCAAGCTTAAGCCAGGTTAAATTGTTGTGATCAGGGCCGGACTGTTCTGAAGCCGGTTAACGCTAACGCAGGATTAAAAGTTAACCGAAGTATAAATATTTCGTGTATAAAAATGGTTTCCACAGCTTTTGTCTTGTGCAGATTGACAATATTAAAACTCAAAACAGAAGACCAAACAGTATAAACAGAAAACTTCAGCACAAAGCTACAAAACTCAAATCGAAATTCTCGCTAATCGAGCTTTGAACAACCCGGCCCAGGAGCTCCACTATTAGGCTTGGCTAAATCTATATAATTAACATTAATTTATTCCTACGTGCGCCGAAAATACTTTTAATCGGTACAAATTAATGCGAAGGAGGGTGGACAAATTATTTACGCTAAGATCACTAATTTTAATACGTATTTAAGAAATTTCCCCAATTTGTTTTCAAGTTCTCACAAAAGAGTAAAACGAAAAACTTCAAAACGTGAAAAAGTGCAAACGTGAAATTTCACTTCCGATTGGGTCAGAAAACGCCGCGAGGGCTGGGACCCTGGAGTAGTGAGGCTGTGACGTCAAAACAGCCACTTCCTGTATCACCAATGGGGGCAACCACTTCCTGTATCAGGACTTTAAATAGACTATTACTATTACTTCTAAAGATTTTACGCGTTTCTTATAAATTGACCACCATCGCTGCTTCAATCTACTTACCGGAGAAACAGGTCTATAAATAAAGCCATGTCTTGCCTCCAGCTCATCAGAAAGGACTTGCAAATGGTTCTTCTCACTAAGCTCGCATAGATAAAGCTCGTCTTCCTCCGGGCCGTAGTTATAGGACACACAGTTTGCTTCCAGGTAGCAATTTATCTTGCAAATTTCCTCGTTAAGTACCAGCTTACTTTTGATGACGTGTGAGCTAAGAACCATATTTTCTATTTTTTCTCCGAATTCAATAGTCCGACAGTCGTCTAAGAGAAAGCAAGCACTGTCGTTTTAGCTACATAAGCGTAATTTACAGTGGATATATATGTCAATGTTTTACTGATATTGTCTAAACGTGAGACCAAGATGGCAGATTGTGGCAGCTAGTTTCAGTTTCCCAGATTCTACTATTCGCTTTTATGATTTTTTCTTGTGCAAGTAATGTCAGCACGACGCTAAAAATCGCGTTTTACTTGATTTGATATTCTCATTGCTGATTTCACTAACGGGTTAAATTACGGGTTATGTTATGGTAACGCTAGAGAAGAATCACATCACAATACTGGTTTTACAACAGTGAGCTTGAGGGTCTGAAGCAAATTTTCTAACTATCGCCCAGAAGTTGTTGAATTCTCATATAGTTGCGGTAAAGCGATACCACATTGAAATATACTATTCTTTCCCATGATAGGAAATGATATAAAAATCTATGAATAAGTCATCAGATAGTCAAACAGCGTTGATTTTTTATTTGGAAATTACTGACCTTCAACTTATTGATGGAGTTATCATGTAAGCCTACAGGCATTGAAATCCAAGATAAAACCTTAATTTGGTTAATTGATATCTAAATTTACCTCCTTTCGCGAAACCATTAATGCTAATCCATTCAGCAACTAAAGCAGCATTGGCAAAATAGCAGAAAATAGAAAACCCATCTCTCGTTTTCTTTGAACAACCACTAAAGCACGACCTCATTGTACAACTTGAATAAAGACTGATGTACAGAAAGGTTGGAGTAAGACTTCGGAAACCTTACTGATTAACTCATGATCAGATACAATCATTAAAGCTGGTGTCATGAGATCGTACTAGTTTACTTAAGGCGTAAAGATTAAAATTTGGTTTTAAAATTGAAAACATCAGGGGATGTTTAATCATTGATGGAATGTTAATAATTTATCGAAGAACATAAGTCACTCGCCTTTCGGCACTCAGATTCTAAAAATGTGAGAGTAGTTTTAGTTGGTTTTTGTTTTTCTAACGACTATGCCCCCTTACTGCACCTTTCAAAAACAAATCAAAAACCAATCAACAGTTTCGCGTTTCGCTGCTATCAATTATCTAACCGGACTTCTCAGGAAGTTTATTTCAACGGGTTCAAAAGATCACGTCCGTGTGTTCTGATTGTGTGTTCTTCGATTCATCTTGCTCGTTTCTCCTTTATTTGAAAGGGGCAGTAAGAAATTGATGCATATAATTCGTATAGTAGTATGATACCAATACCAATACTGTTGTTACCAATATAGATATTTTCAATCTCGAAAAGTCGTTTTTCCCTCTTAAATATAACCGTACCATCTCAGTTTTAATTTGAAGGCTGGTGAACGAAAACAAATTTAATTAGTAAGCGCTATACTAATGGAGTCTCCTCGACGTGACGTCTATGGAGTGATATTAGGTAATTACAAAAACGTTTAAACTCTAAAGATAGAAGGTCGAATTCTTTTCTTATTTTAAAGAAATACCATCCTTTTTTAAAAACAAAAAAGAATAAGATGGAACTCCCAATTTTTACTGGCTGGCTAACTGTTAGTATTTAATTTCATCCACGCTAGTTACTAGATTTGCTTCAAATAAATAACACTGACGTCCACCACATAAGGTCGTGTTGATTCAGAAATCTCTGCGTTTATTTATCAAGGTCTGACTTAATTTTGCACCTTATTGTTTCTTTATTTTTCTTACCATTTTGATGAACGTTCAACAAATAAAAGCTATTTGTCGTTTACTCCTCTCTCTGAATAGATGTAATGAATAAAAGCAACACTGTGACAGTATTGTCATCATTATGAAGTCAATTTCGGTGTCCTTTCATGTTTCTAATTAAAATAAAGCAAAGTTTTCCTTCTAATGATAATTCATTTCCGCCGGTCAGCAGGAATCACAAAAAGCAATTTTGCTCTGGGAGCAATCATACTCAGCCAATCACGGTACAGTTAACTTCGCTGTGTTGTGATAGAATATTCCTTTAACAGTGAACTATGACCTCGATTGGATCAAACTAAAATGTTCATAATTAATTCACATTATCCAGTCGATTTATAATTTTAGAAGCTTAAGAACTTTATAAAGTAATCATTCCATTCACCCTAACCTGCGATCATGCCCTTCTTCCCTGTATTCAGACGCGGCGAAGGAGGGCATGATACATTTACATGACGGATTGCATGTTCAAAAACCAGGTCTGTTTTTTTCTCTGATTGGTCGAGAAACAATACCCCTGAAACACTGCGTTCTTATTGGCTGTCATATTTCAACAAAACTTCCGGTCTAAGAGTCGGCTAGAAGAAAACAAATGGCGGATGCGGTGCGAGGTTTTGGCGAGGACGAATTTTCTACTGCATTAGCTGAAGCCCTGAGATATTTTAAATATGATTCCTTGAAGTAGAGTAGACAGAGTGCATGGATACGGCGGGTAATTTGTTTACGGGAAGATGTTTTGGCGGTTCTGCCTACGGGTTTCGGGAAGAGCTTAATCTACCAAATAATTCCAAAGATGTTGGAGTGTTTGAAAAATGAAAGCGACGACACACAAAAGTTCATCGTCTGCGTTGTCAGCCCACTAGAATACATTAGAAAACAACAAGTGGCAAGTATCAACAAGTTGCATGGGTTATCCGCAGCTGCCGTTGGCGGCAATGAGGAAACTGACAAAGATATTGAAGATAAGGGGAGGCAGCTCCTACTGGCAAATTGTCATATATGACAGAAATAGCAATACTTGTTTGTTTTAATCGTTATAATTTACACGCAAGCACCATTTTCCTGGGTATTTTGCCGAAAACTCTGCAGACGTTTTTCGCGCCAATTGGAAATCCGAGTCTCGAATTCCCATGAACTACAAATAAGTCGTTACTTCCGGTGAGTGCTGATTGGCTTATAAAATGACAGCTAGACCACAACTTAGTTTATTCAAATTTAATAGGGGGCGGTTGGCATCTCGTTCAATAAATGTATCAGGCGTAATTTTTTTTCCCTCTCCCTTTTCCCTTCGTCTTTCCCCCAAAAAGAATACGCCTGATCGCAGGTTACATTCACCCTCGTTGACGCCTACAACGTAGGCGCTACACGCCTAATTTGTTAATTTATTATCAACGCGTGTCCAGCGCAGGCTCATTGAACAATTGTTGGTCACGAGTTTGATCTTGTATGGAATATGAAGCCTGCCTGAGAGACCGGGGCAGACTTGGAAATGAGTGTTGGCCGATTTAAAACTCTACACACAAAGTCCTTAAGCGGTCTTTGCAAAATCCAATTGAGTTCGAGTTCTGGATATCAGCCCCATCGGGGGTAGTGTAAGGTTAATTTTCGACCAAATTTCCGGCAATCACAGAGTAAATGATCATTCCAAACAGAACCAAAGTCATTTACGTAAAGCCCAATGCTTACGCCTTTGTATGTAGGAATACTTCTCTTGTCTATACTATTAATCAAATTGTAGACACCTTATAAGCAAATCAGGAGGAACCGGAAATGACCCATTTTTCAGGAAACATTATGGTCCCACGTGCTGCATGTGGCGCTCTATAAATTGAAACACGAAAAGAGTACAACATCGAGAACCATTGTAAATACGTGGCACTTGATTCAAACCAATCATTTATATAAACGGAACGTAAAAATGACCTTGATTCATTACAACAGTAATTATTCTCAGCACACAGTAGAATAAAGGGATTAAGAGATTAAATAAAGTGACAACCGCAAGTTCAAGTCTTGTTCAAGTCTCTAAATCTACTGTGCGCTATTGTCTACTGAGAATAATTAGTGTCCACTCTGTCAATTTTACATTGTCTTGATGAAAAAGATCTTTGGAACCAACGCGAATTTTTTGCTATAGTAAATTAAAACTAACAATAGAAGGCGTATTCATTAACCAACCCTCTGAACACTCGGAGGGTTTGGAGAATTCTCGAATTCTCCCAACCCTCCTCGTGTTTATACGAATCTACATAAACACGGAAAAAGTGCTCTATTGCTTAAATAGCTAAATTTCAATGAGGTCTGTAGCCTAAAGAAATTTTAGGTATAGTCTTTGCTTGTTACAATCTTTATTAAATTTTTCAACAAGTCGCCGACCTACTCTAGGAACAGCAAAGCTGATGAGATTAATATCACACGAGTGCGAGTAATATACTGAATGAATTGTTGCTATGTCATCTAACTTACTAACTAGCAACGCAGTGACGCCAATATAGACATTTCCACAAGTAAAACCCAATTAGCCTCCTTTAATTATAAATAGCGCAAATCTTAACTACTATTGATATAGTTTCGACTAGTTTCCATTACTAAGGATCTGCTGTTGTAAACGGTTGATGATGGCCGGGCTCTCCTACATCTTCATTTCACGTGTTTCTCGTTGTCTGATCAAGTCGTTATTAAGGGAACACATTTGGACAGCTCGCATCTAGAAAAGAAAGTGCAGATTTCATTTCCCTGTTATGGCACAAAAAGAACATGATTCTGAAAGAACTTGTTGAGATAGAGTGATATGTGAAAAAATTATCGAAAAAGCTCAATCCGTCTTGAAGATATAAAGATCTGAATTTGTAAATGGTCTAAAAATAGTAACAAATTAGTGGATAATGAAAACTTCCAAACTTTGTATCTTCAAGACGGATCGACCTTTTTCGATAATGTTTTAGCATTTCACTTTATCTGAGTTCTTTCAGAATCATGTACGTTTTGTGCCATAATTAACAGGGAAATGAAAATTTGCCTTAAGCACTGTGACGTCATTTTACCGCCAAAAACCGTTACAATAAACAAAACCATAAGATTGTTTGGGATAAAAAGTTATATCATTGTGCAAAGTTTGAGCTCCATCTGATAAAAGAACCTAATGTTTTTCCGAGCCTACAGCTTCAAGCCTTCTGCTGACCCGACGTGATTTTATTGGATTGTTTTGCAATCAGATAGTACGTTTTATTTCGAATGCACTATAAAAAGCAGACTACGTGAGAAGTATTATTTCCAGAACTCCAAGCGTGGCACCTAATATACTGCTGGTCCTGTTATCATAAAACACTTTGCTGTGGACTTCTTACTGTAATAGATATCCTGCTTACCGTTTTCAGTAATGCGGAAACTGTGCCAACTGTGCTCAGCTTATACACCTTATGTCAAGTGCACAGTAACAACTGAATTTTGAATTAATTAAAACTCACAATTTTTCTTGTCTCCCACGTTAGCTTTGGCAAACACACATTCTGCGACTGAAAGTGTAAAGAAATCTGTTTGTGTCTCTTGATGACAGGTTTCGCTGTTGCAAACGACATTGTTGTAATACCCATTCTGCACCACAGTTGTACTATTACCACCTTGGCCACCTTCCTCGTGCCGGACGTCATCAAGCTCACTTTCTTTTACGAGATCCACAATAGTGGGCATCTCCAGTTGTCCTGATTGCAGCTGTTTGTCAAGGACATTCGTCTCAGCCAAAGTGCTAACTTCTCCCTGCATGCCACTAAGAGGTAGAAGCACCTCCAGGCAACAAGAAATGGACCAACGAGGATCCTTGCACCATTCCTTGAAATACTGGTAAAGGTGTACAACATACTGAACTGTGCGTGGACAAGAAATCAAGAAGAGTTTGCAATTAAAGAGCATCGCCCAATGGCAGTCAGTAAAATGTTTTTTAAGACAAACTAAATGTTTTCAAGATTAAAGATTAAACTACTTGAGACTGACTAAAATTGTAAAACCAAAGAGAAATAAATTTTAAGCCAAATTTTATGAAAGCAAGATGGAACTTGTATTTAACAATTTGGCCTTGTTTTACCTATTTAACATCAAAGCAATATTTTGTTTCCATGTCAAATCCAAATCAAAAACAGGCCCTTCTTTGTACGTAACACCAACTGCAGAACAAAGGTCTATTTTAACTTCTTACCAACAACTAAACCGATCACCAAAGTATTTGCTCCAAGCACCAATGCCTTGAACACGGCTGTGTCTGTGAACCCATCTGTCGAGCCTGGAAGATTCTCGGCGGGTATTCTGCTCACAGCTCCGATGCCCAAGTTAACGATAGTAACAGACAGTGAAACTACCATTAATCGGTTCTCGACTACGTCTTGTATGGGACTGATAAAGGCAAACAGCATTCCGTACATCCCAGCGATTACCCATGCCAATCCAATGTAGGACCTGCTCTCTTGTCCCACGAGAATGAGACCCGATGTAAGAATTAGTTTTCGACACATTTCAACCAATTCCCAATACCACGAACGAGGTTTATAGTTTTCAAAAAGAAAACGCAATCCTGCGATCATTTCCGAGCAAGTGCCTGGATTCTGTGATTTCTTAGCACCTCCTGTTACGAATATTACTCTTCTCTGTCTCCAAAGAGCAATGAATGAGGCGACTGGAAGGATAATTATATAGGCGGTTGAGATGTATCCCAAGATCAGGAGGTGGTTGTACTGTGGACCATGGCATCGTACGCTGTAATCTGCTTTCAGGTATTTTAAACACAGTTCCTCTTTCTGATCCAGGCAAAGTTTCCGACAAGCAAATGGGAGGACATTGGCTGTTTTGGTACAGGTGCTGAGATACGTAACGTACAAAATGAAAAACAGATTCCTATACACAAGCTCTTTGGTCTGGGAGAGTCTACTAGACTTTTCTTCCTCGCCGATATCGCTGTTTCTTAAGATGATGACTTTACGCACTCCGTACGCTACGCCTGAAACACCAATGACAAGAGCATTTATGGCCATCATTGCAAACATGCTGCCAAACGCATTCACTCGTAATCCCGAAATTAAGCAGTCAATAGGTGCTATCTGAAGTACATTCATCTGGAGTATTTCGGAATATTGAGCAATAACCTCCATGGAATCTGGCCACTTTATGTAGGAGAACGCTTCCAGTAAACCGTAAGTGACCTGATAAAAGCCAATTACGATCTTAAGTTTAGAAAAAAACATGTCTATTACAGTTCGTTGCCGGTCCTTCTTAACTTTTCTTTTTTTCACTGACCACGCCAAGCCTACCAAGATAAACAATAAAATGGCCACGACGATGGATAACTGTCCCAATATCCACTTCTTTAATGGACACTGTTTGCAGGTTTGTAATTTTTTATAATGTCCTTTACTGCAAACGGCACAGAGTGGACCTTCGTAGCCATTTTCGCAGGGAGAATCCAGTTCGCCTTTGCAGGATTCCTCTCTTGGACACTTGTAAGGCGTTGGTATCGGATGAGGGAATTGCACATCATCAACACCTAGTGCTGGTAAGGTTGCCAAAAGATTTTTTATAAATTCGTTGTACCGATCTTTGTGCGTCGTATTACGCCATTTCCACCAGTAACCAGACTTTAAAGACGCATAATCATCTTGACATTTTAGTCCACCTGAGCCACATTTTTCACATTTGTCGAACATGTGTGTTCGATAAAATCCAGCCAAGCATTTACAACCACGATATCCAGCAAAGAAATCAGTATCTGTTCCTGTGAGAGAGTCAAGTAAAATGCCAATTTCAGAGAAACAACAAGGCTTGAGCGTGTTTTGTTCTCTTATAAAGCACGCTAGGAAGTGAGGAGAGCACTACTGGCCCCAGTTGTTCAAAGGCTGGATAACGCTATCCACCGGATAAATCGCTATCCACTTTAAGTGTTAACAAAACAAACCACGCTATCCGCTGGATAGCGATTTATCCGATGGATAGCGCTAACCACCTTTCGAACAGGCCCTGGAGTGAAGAGGAAGCACGATTCTTGACGTCACTTCCTTGCTTTATAACAGACCAAAGCACGGTCAAGCCTTCTTTATTTGTTTTATATTAAAGCTGTACATCTGTAGAGAAAATGGCTTCAAACGAGTTATACTCAGGTGGTGCCCCATTATGGCGTCACGGATTAGTGCACGCGACAACCTCAGCATTATCAGGAGCCCAGAGATGGGCTCCTGGCATTATTATTTCGTGTTGTGTTTTCCAACAATGCCAGAGGACGGGGATGCAGCTCTACAACCAGGGCGCTTATACGTAGGGCGGTGAAACGAGCGGGTCCGAGCAAAAAGGTGTGATGCAGTAGACTGGGGTCTACTAAAACGAGGAGATTCCTTACTTACACACTCGAACTTACAATAGTTAGATGTCTAAAGAATTTACACGAAACTCCCTTCTACGTGAATCGGCGAATTTTTTGCTGAATTTTTTGTTCTAAGGCAATGGGAAAAGGTGAGTTTTTCAGGGATGAAAACAGGACTTAAAATTTCACGCTGTGAATGAGTAAGATCTCGCGCTAGTTGTACGCGTAAGCTTTTGACATGAATAAAGTTTTTGCAAGAAAGCTCTCTTCTCTGGTATCGAGTTAATTTGTGAGTTTCTCAGGACAATGCTTAATCATAACCAAGTTCTGCTTTCGATTGTTTTTTCTACTTGTTTGGCGAGTTTGAAGAAGTTTTAATTTTGAAAGGAAAATCTGACGCGTATAAGTAGCTAATTTGCATAGTAGAGCGCGTGCACTTTCATGTCCGAGACGGTGTCAAAAACACTTGACAAAATATTTTTTCGCCATCTGTTGTGCTGAAATGCTGCAACAGTTTGCGCTATAAGTATAATAGCATTATGTGTGTTTCTTCAACGTAGTGAAATTTTATACTGGGAAAATAAATCAGACAAGATAGAGAACTCAAACAACAGTTAAAAATTGTTATTCGGGTTGGTCAAAGAACGCGCTGCCGTAACTTTGCTTTAGTATCTCTGCTGTCTTTCCATATTTTCAGCTAGACTTTTAATATGTTGTCAAACATTCATCAGTGTTAACGTTAAACGCATTTAAAGCTAGAGTTGTTTGAGTTCGAGATTTTTAAATAAAAGCCGGCGTAATGGAAGTTCAGTTTGTCAGAATTTGTCATGCTTAGCTGCAAAACACACATCGGCGAACGCTCTTTTTCATCGATAACCAGGGATTTTTTTGGATTTTCACACAAACAAAACTGAGCAGTATTTAAAGACAAACGTTTTTGTGCCTTGATGAATCATCACGTGTTGCTTGCAATTCAGGCGAAACTCAAACTCGCAAACTGTTATTACTTTTCGGTCGCGATAGACTCTCGGCCAAAATCCCTGCAAAAGTGTGGTAAGAGTAGGAAAACTTTGAAGTTCTGAAACGCTGCTATATCCAAATATATCCAGTTGATTTTTTACTATGTTATGTAAAAGCTATTGATCTTCAACATATGTAAAATTTGGACTGGAGTAATGTGGAGTACTCTTTAAATGAGCAGCGGAGCACAACTTGGTCATGATAAGCGGGACATTCCTGCATTCAACACAGTCTTATTTCACTCAAATTTGAGCAGCTTACGACGAAAATACTTAAGTGATGTTCCAAAAGACAAAATAGTATTGAGTTCGGGGCTAAAAATATCAAAGAGGCCTTTAAAAAGACGTTACTGGTAGCTTAAAAATAAAGAAAGAAAATGTCATTTCCGGTTTGTCGAGAGGAGATTTTTGGCAGCCATTAATTGCACCGGAAGCGCGGAAGGAGCGCTCGTGCCAGTCTTTCTCCGCATCACACATTGGACCAAGAGCGGACTGCCCGTTTCACCGCCCGGCCTTTTTCCGCCCTGCTACAACCGAAGATGAGCGCGGGAATCCACTACATGAATTATCCTTCAAAGAGGACATTCTTAAACGAACGTACCCATGCATGAAATAAATACCACACGAAATCGAGTTAACAGCAAACTACAGTTTTATATAAAATGTTTACCATGGGGACAAGACTTGCAATCTTGCGCTCGTGTTCCTGGTGCTTTGTCATATGCAACAAAGGAACCATTTGGACACTTTTTGCAGTTTTTAGCCACGTGGCCGAGATTGTCAGAGTAAAATCCACCTGTAAAAGATTAAGAATGTATGCTGAACAGAACTGCAAGATAAAGCATATGCAAGGCAAACCAGGTTTAGATTTAGGAGATATCCCAGTAATTCGTCGTCCAAAAATTTAGAAGAAGTACTCATTTTGGACTCTGCAACTTTTATCCATGTAGGGTTCGATTTCTTTCTATTAAGCTATAATATAGCACCCATGACCGTCTATTGGTGGTTTTCACGTCACGCAAGTAAGCTAAATTATCACGCAAGTGAAAAATAAAATCGCTTACCATTCAATAAATTGAGTCAAGAAGTTGAAATATCGTAGAAGGGTAATAAATAAACAACGTGTCAAAGTTTCGGGGATGTGCGATATTCCGAACTCGAGTTATTCGGCAAAAGGTATCACTGAAAATTACAGGGTTTAGTATGGAGACGCCATGTTGGAGCCCGTCTGAGGGACTCCAACATGGCGGCCGGAAACCAGTGTAAACATCTGGAGTCTACTTTGGCTCTCCCACAACGTTTATTCTCTCTGTTAAACTAGAAAACATTCGCATAGGCACTTCTCTCAACATATTGGTTACTCAGAACTCGAAAACGTAAGGCGAATCGATATTTTGGTGCACGTAACATGTTACCCAGAAACAATGCCGATGTCACGCATTGTGAAAAAACCGTGTTCTATTTTCAAAACAAAGCAGTCTACCGAGCTGAAGACAGGCCAGCAGATATTCGCTTAAAAATGCCTTTTACCCCATAAAGGTAAAAACTTAAAATTTTTAATTTTAGTTTAATTTTAGTTTTTTCTGACGTCACGTGAAAACCAAGTTTTTGTTTGGCCCACTCCGCTCCCATAAAATTCTGAAGACAAGCTGCAGATAATCCTAGACATGCATGCAATTTAAACTGAAGAGTAACAGTAACCTGGAGAACACTGTGTGCATCCTTCCTTTCCTTTAGATGTCGTGTTTGAGAACGTTCCCACTGGACATGGTAGAAAGGAATGATAAAAGTCATCCGTAAAGTTGTTAGGTATCCTAGTGAATCCTGACGCCATGATAGCTGAAATGAAAGTTTTACTTTGCCTTGAATCTGGACTGTAGACTTTGATAACTTCTGCATCAGAATTGAGAGGATTACTGGAACAGAGCAAATCTTTATGTAAGAATTAACATTCATTGAAATCAAAAATTGTTCGTGAGAAACATTCACCGAGCAAGTAACCTACAACTACAAATTTTATTAAGTCTCTTTGTATTTTGGATGACATAACTGCCATGTAGCTGGTGATACATCTGTGTCATCTTGGAAGAATATCAATGTCCATGTTATCTACTGTTTTAATAGCAAAGCGCGCGAGTGACGTCATGACTCAGACAAGACTCAGAGAAACAAACCGGAATGGCGGACGATTTTTCTAAAACACTTTCTAAAACAGCTGGTGTTCCTGAAACACATTTTTGAAACGAAAACTTCACCTAGATCCCCTCTAGTTCTCTCAGAATACGCTGATGTTGTATGAGCCGCGTGGGGATATAATCATTTGCATCCTATTTTTAGGTCTCGCGCGCTTCGCTATTAACTTTTACCCTTGGTACAATTGTTTGTTGTTTTTTTTTGCAGCTATTTGGGTATAAATTTCACAATGTCATGTAATGCTGCTGCTGCGAATGCCAATATCGATAGCCCTTTACGAAGGGAACATTGGATTTACGGTATTGAGCTTTTTTTCATGCGGTATTTCGGTAATTCAAATCTTAACGTGCGGTATCGCGGTATCATCTGGCCCGGCGGCATGCGGTTTTTCATCCTTTTGGCTGTCGGAATCAGGTAAAAGACGGTCCTTCACGGTATTGCGGTATCGTTCATTTGCGGTCTCCTCTCTCATACAGGTCACATACAGGCCCCCAAAAACACAGCATGCCATAAAGGTCAATAACTAAGCTATACAGGTCGAGATTAATAAACAGGCTGGACGGATGCAACTTTAAGTAAGCGTGACCGATTATAAAAAACATCTAAATGCGGTATCAGCATTTTGACGATTTTCGGCCCGATATTTCGGTATTTGCCGATTTTTCTTGCGGTATTGCGGTATTGGGTACCCTCCACCCCATGTCCCCCTTTGTAAGAAACCTAAAGGGAAGCCATTTTCGAACGCATACGCCTTAGGGGCTTTTAACCACAAAATACATATTCCAAACAAAATCTACCCAAATCTTATTTAAGATTTCTAGTTGTAATTAATTAAACGAAATCCGTTTCTTTCCATGATAAACAAACAGCTCGTTTCTGCTGTCAAAGGAACAACGTACAGATAAATTGTGCAGTTCTGGCCTAGAGAGCGATATTTGAGTGTTCCAGCTGTTCTTTTCTTTATCACCCTGACAAAAAAAGTTTAAGCATCGCAAAATTTGAGTATACATTCACAAGTAAATCGAGTAGTATCAAGTGGTCACGTGGTCAATGCTGTGAAGAGATTGGCAGTTTATGCGCTTCCTCTTTTAACTCAAGCACTGACAAAAGGTAGAACAATAACGAAGTCTATTTCTCTAAAATAATAAATTTGTCGTTTTACAACACATCAAGTCGTTGATGGTTTTTGTCCTTCATAACATATCTATGTTTAGGAGGAAAGACAGTTCGTATACATATCATTGCTGTTTTTTGAGTCAGTTTGTGATAAACAGGATACATCACAGTTTAGAATCCAGACCACGAAGGCCTGCGAATGACTTGAGGCTCAATATCTTCAGGTTCGTCCGTAGCAAATATCTATGAGGGAAAGAGATAAACATTGCGCGGGAAAAAAGTGAAAAGAAAAGAAATATCACGGTAATTATATTTTCAAAATAGTGGCTGATACAGCAGCCTCATTGATAGTGTCTGAGCATAATCAGTTTCATGCAACCTCACGTTATCTTAATAACCTCATGGATTGAACATCATGTAAAGTACTTTTCAGCTCATTTGATGGTACTTCGTAAACGCTTCTCTTCTTCAGTTGCATCTATATTTTTCTCACAATAACTCGCAGAAGCATACTCACTCGTTCGGCTGGAACTTTTAGTTGAAATACCGTTTTCAAGGGCAAATAACACTAAACAACCAAAAGTCAATTGACTTAGGAAATGTTATATGATTAAGCAGGTAGCTATAGAATCTTTACACTAGTCCGCTGACTGTAATGCGCCTCGAACCAAGTTAGAATTCTAACATATAGAAATTAGCCTATTTAAAAAGACCAAATGACCTATTAAAAGTTCTAACTTACATGTTTAAACTGCTGCCTCCGTAAAGCTTAAATGCCTCCGGCTCAATTGTCTTTATTGGGTTGTCTGAAAGCATTCTTGCAAAGAAAAACAAAATACAGCGGATTTCAATAGAAGACTACAATGGCCAATTGTTCGACTTATCAACACCTCGCGCACGACATTGACACGTACATTTTAGTACAAATAAAAAAAGTTTAAAAACGTTAATGAAATTAAAAACGTGCCATTGTAAGCCAGCCATTCAGAGGCTTTGCTTTTTGTTCATTCATAACTTTTCAGTCATCATTGGACGGTGAACGTTGCCAGATTAGCAAAACCTCCGTCTTTCACCGGAATAACAGGATTCTTTCAGATGGACACAGGAAAAACCAACAACGTGTACTTCAGGACCGAGTATTTCAAGGTTGTCTAAATAACGAGGTTTCTTCTTTACAAATCCCTCTGGAAAAAGAAACATTTTGGCAGCGCTCATGCGGTCTCTAACTGGCAAGTTTTTTTTAACAAAAACATTGGTAACAAAAAAAGTATAACATCAAAATTCCCACAAAAATTAAAAATAGTTCGGTAAGGCTTGAAAACTAGAATTTGCCCTACTGTTGCATATAAGTACGACATTTCAAACGACGTCGATTATTCGTCCAGACATCAATCTAACGAATTCTAACTGTGCTGAAAATTGACCATTTTCATTCAATTCGCATGTCGCAACTATTGAGCGCAGAAAAGTTATAATGCAACCAGCGTATAGCAGAACTATTTTTTGTCTAAACAAAGCACAATTTCAAGAATATTGGATTAATCTAATTATTTGGCGGTAAACAAAACCAGAGTGTTCTCCAACGTTGAGTTAGTCAGTTGGTGAAAAGAATTGTCATTTGACCATGTGCCATATCTCGGAATTCCAAAAGATTTTAGATTCTAACTACACTAGTATAGGTCTTTTAGGCAATTGGTTAGGCACAAAAAGCCAAAAAATTATTCAGTTCATACACAAAAAATCAAAATCACGCAGGCAGTCAAGTACCACCGCTGTATTTGTAGTTAAATCACGTATTATTGCCGACAAAAAGGCGTTATAATTTTTCCAGTATCGCGATAATTGGCAGTAATTGTTTTTCCTCAAATTCGGATATGAGAACCAACCGTGAGATCGAGTAAGAACACCGCTAAAAATATTTGCAAGACTCTGGACATTGCAAGCCGAAGTAGGTGAACATGCTATGTTATTTATAGCTTGGCAATGCTGACTTTTCAAACTGAAGTGAAATGCCGATAGAGTGATAATACTTTTGGTCATTCACTCGATAGCTGCTGGCGTGATTTTGTGTCTTTTGTGGACGATTTTGAATAACGTTTTGACGAGAGGCAAATCATTTGCTCAAAGTAAACTTCACATATATCGAAAGACCAATCCTAGTATAATGTAAGTATATATGAAATAATACATATATTTGAACTGCGGTTATAGATGAAATTTTCAGGCTTCTTCTTTCCAGTTGCTTAAATTGGAAAATTCACTGCGAGGATCATTCTTCACTTTCATCTATAACCGCAGTTCAAATATATGTATTATTTCATAGTTCAATGAATGGGACTATTCGTATGACATTTGCCTTCATATATACTTACATCATTTCACTCCTCACGGGAAGATATGAACTCAACAAATTGACCTCGCTCCCAATGTTTGGCTTCATAGCTCAGTTGGTAGAGCATCGCACCGGTATCGCGGAGGTCACGGGTTCGAATCCCGTTGAAGCCCTGATTTTTTTCAGGCTTCTTCTTTCCAGTTGCTTAAATTGGAAAATTCACTGCGAGGATCATTCTTCACTTTCAATCCTAGTATAGCTAGAATCTAAAATCGTTTGGAATTTCGAGAAATGACACATGGTCAAAATGACAATTCTTTTCACCCACTGACTAACTCAACGTTGGAGAGCACTCTGGTTTTGATTACCGCCAAGTAATTAGATTAATCCAATAGTCTTGAACTGATTGTGCTTTTTTAGACAAGGAATAGTTCTGCAATAGGCTGGTGGTACTTTTTTGCGGTCAACAGTTGCGAAATGCGAATTGAATGAAAATGGTTGATTTTCAGCCCAGTTGGGACTCGCTAAATCTGGCTAAATCGAGCCTGAAGGTTAAATCGAAAATGTCGTTTTTCTCGGAAAGACAAAACAATTTCAAGCAAAAAATTACAGCCTGTTTGCCTTTTTGCCGTGGGCTGTGTATATTTGAAAGACCAGCGAATTTGAGCACGGTTTTCTAGTCTTGTCGAAGAAACTTGATTTTGTTTCATTTTTGTGGACATTTCCTCTTAATATGTTTCCTTTTAATATTTTTTGGTGAAAGAAAACATCTAAGAAGCTCATTGATAAAATTAAACTGTAGTGTAGCAAGCTATCACCTATCATCTTTTTAAATAGTTGTTTAAAACTTTTTAGTTGTTGTTGTTGTTGTTATTGGTTGGAGAATCAGTTGGTCTTTAGTCAATTATTTTGCATTGGAGATGCATGCTATACTAGTTGTCTTTTCACGGTTACTTGTTCAGTTTTATTTCAGTAGTTCTACTAAAAAAGAGTGGTCATGTAACTTTTGCGCTAACAAAAGGTTGGGGCCATCTATATGAAGCAGAAACAGAGTGAAAGTGGCTGTTTAGCAATTTCAAATGGCATAACGCTGCAGGTTGCTATTTACAAAGCGTGTAAGCATGATGCTGCGTCGCCACCCTGCCTTCTCTACTTACATTACCACAAGCTCCTCCAGATCGAAAAAGGCTCGATGTGGAATAGTCACAAGTCGGTTAGCGCTCAAAAATCTAAAATGAAAAGCGGATCATGTAAGTTTCGTAGCACTGTTAGTAGCTAAAGGTACTGTGTTAGAAACGAACTTCCTTTCAGTCGCCAATATCATCAGTCGATATTAAGAACGCTCCTAATCCCAAGAATAAATTGTAAACCTTTGGAAGTTATGAAACTTCTCTGAAGCGTTAAACTGGAAATGAAATTCCTTGGCAGAAATTTTTTCAATCTGGGTATACCTTGCGAGGTTGTCACCATTTCCGGAAATTCCGGAACAACACGGTTTCGTTCGTCGCTGGAAATTTTCGAAAATTCTTGCCAGACTTTTTTATCGAATGGAAAGCGCCCGTTCTGGAGTTACATCGGATAAGTTGAGAAGATTTTGTAAATATTATTGGGTAACCAAGGAAGAAAGGATTATCGCAGACGCTCAGTTATAAAGCTCTCTATAATTGTTATTTATTGTGTGGCTTATACGAGGTGTAAGCCACACAATAAATATGTGTATCTAAAATAGATAATTAAGTGCATTTAGAATAAATAGCCACACAACACTATGTCATCATCCAATTTATTTATTTATTTGTCTTCGAGGGCTTACTCTTTCTCACGTGGTACACGGAGAAGACTGGATTCCAGTTAGTGGTCGAGTCGGTCGTTTCGCTCGTGGCGTAGACTTTATCCCCTGCTTTAAGTTTTCAAGGTAAGGCGTTTTTCATTTTGAGCTTGTTTTTGCGTTCTGTATTAATCATTTATTTTACGTGTCGAAAATCTAGTTTCGTAATTTACTACAGTTAACGGAACCCATTTCAGGCCGGAACATTGGAGCTACTTTCCTTACGTATGCACTATTTATTAACACACTATTTATTATGTACACATGTGTTTTAGATATTCAAAAGTGAAATATATTTCCAGATTAGAGTTGACCTCGCATTGACTTAGAAATGAAAATCACATTATTGTTTGAACAGTAAGCCTACTATATATTGGAGATTTATAAAATAACTGACATACTTCGCGCGCTCTGATTGGTCAATAGAGTTGCAAAACCTATGTTCTATTGTATCGGTAAACACATTGAAAAGTGGCTACGTCACCGTTCCCGTAATAGCCAAAGAGAGAGAGAGAAAAATTTCTCCAACTTCGACGTAATGCCGGCGTTTGGTCTGGAAATGTCTGAAGGCGAACTCAAAGTCGAAATAAACAAAACTCTAAATGAACGAATAAAAACAAAAGTGCGGAGGAAGACAGGTCCAGCAAGAAGAGACGATTTGCCGTGGTCTAGAGATCTTGACAGCTCTACGGGGGAAATCTGCCAGAACACTAGCGATAACAAATTTAAACAGTTTCGGCTTTCGCTGGCTGAGATGTCAATAACACGAATATCTTTCATTCAACATATACATGGAAATTCACAGGGAAAAACGGGACCAGAAGTTGGTTCCGAAATATAAGCTTACGTGCTTAAACTATGCTTTCATTACAAAAATGTTTCGCCGATTCCGTTTACGCTTAAGTTTAGAAAGAGGTTTTAATCATTTTCGGTGCTTTCCGCGGTCTGTGGAGAATGCATTTCCGACTACAGGAGAGCTAGACTGATCAGTTTGGGTTGCTATAAAGCAGGGAAAATATTCTTACGAGTTGTCATGAGAACTTTTGAGTTTAAACTCAATGCATGCATGCATGCATAACACTTGGGAAACAGACTGACTGACTGATTGATTATTGATTGATTGATTGATTGATTGAATGATTTAATGATTGAAAGATACCTACACTCTAGTAACAAAAAATGTAGATCTCAAACATTTGCAAAATTAGTGAATACTTTTACAATACAGCAGCATATTATTTACTATATCGTAACTAGAAGTAGGATAAAAGTAAGTAAATGGAAGCCCACACGAGCACTCGTGGTGAGTCTAATTTTGTAATAAGCACTCTATAGTTTTTACCGATACGGCGGCCATCTTGAATTCCGAGGAAATTATGGGATGCCCAGGGGGCAGATGAGAAATAATTAAAAAGAATACTGTGGCGTGATAACTTTTAACAATAATTTTTCGATAACCATAGGAACAACTGCCAAATATCGTGACGGAAAGATGTAACGCTTGTAATATTTGTTATGGAATATGAGAGACAAGCAGTAAAAATCTATCCTGAAAGCTGTGTATACGATAAATTTTCCAGCGATTGCCCCCTCGGCAGCCCATAATTTCTCAGTCAAAACAATAGAATTCAACATGGCTGCCGTATCGGTAAAAAGGTCTATTCTCTACAACACTTTATATTCCCACGTTCTAGTATCGGTAAGTTAAGTTGTGAGTTAAGAGGTTAGGGTTATTTCAGAATTCAATTACAAGCCATTTATAATAAGGACTTATTTTAACTTGAGACTCTTAATGTCTTTCCTTTTTTTAGAGATTATTCATAACGGTAATTAATGCAAGTGCGGCGTAACACTACTTGAACAGAGACCTGAAAAAAAATTCAGGCTCTGAGCGGGATTCGAACCCACGAACGTTTAGACTTGGGGACGTTTAGACTTGGCCCAAGTACAGTAAAGATGAAAGTAATTTGTGACTCGACCCAAGTACAGTAAAGATAAAAGTAATTTGTCCCATAGTAGCAACTGAGTGATAACGTCCCCATATAAAGGGCTAACCCATATACGACCGCTCTAATGTGGCTTTGATAGCTCAGTTGGGAGAGCACTGCACCGGCATCGCAGAGGTCGTGGGTTCGAATCCCGCTCAGAGCCTGAAATTTTTTTCAGGTCTCTGTTCAAGTAGTGTTACGGCCGCACTTGCATTAATTACCGTTATCACTCAGTTGCTACTATGGGACAAATTACTTTCAAGATAATTCAGTTTTATCCTAATTGCAAACCTAATTGCGGACCTGTTTCTTTTTTTTTGGAAACAACTCCATTTTTAATGCAAAACGTGAGAGTCCTGATATCGACTTTTAAAGAATTAATTCTAGATTGCGGTTCATTTTTGGAACTTGGGCTTCCCCCTACACATACTGTGCAACAATTTCTAAAAAAACCTTGCTACATGAAGTAGTAGTATTAATTAATATCAATTTTTATTTTTGTAAATTATAATTTGCAGGGCCCCACTGAAAACCGCCATGGCGAGTGGGTTACTTGGATAAATATTATTATTATTATTATTATTATTATTATTATTATTATTATTTTTATTAATTCGTAATTTCAACAGATGTTTACTAACCAGTAGTAGTTATTGTTTGTATTGTTGTCAATCCTTGACGCAAACAAACATTTAATATAGTGGAAACTTGGGATCCACAGTAACCTCTTCAGGGAATAAATAAAGAAATATCAACTTAACTAAAGCTTGGACAATACTGCATTTTTAAAATACGCACAAGTATTTCAGTTTGGTCAGGATGGTAAACGTCTCGTTCGATATCGAGGTTATGAAGTTATTCCGCAAATATCTGAAGATCAAGAAATAAAACTTGTTATTTAGCTTAAGTGATTACTGATGTTTTGTTATCCATAATCCAACGACTCGCAGTTCTTTATACGGATGGCCATGACTACATCACTAATGAAGTTCTCAGTTTCGCGTTATCAAATAAATTATATCGCACGATAAAGGCTCGTGTGTATACCGAGAAAATACAAGTGACTCTTAGGATATTCCATAGTATGCCACTCGAAAGCATTACATAAATCTGATATATTGAGCAAGTCTTAAAACTTCCTTTCAACTAACTAGCAAAATTGCCTCCAAAAGCCACTCTCGTTTAAGATACTTACAGATATCTTAAGTCGTCTACACAACAGAACAAGTTCTTCGGTAAGATGGTAATTCTGTTATAAGAAAGATCCCTGAAGATAGAAATAACAGGAATAATAGAAATAGATTCGCCATCGTTACGAAGCCTTAAAGAGGTCTTTTCTGGAAGGAAAGGCTTTTAAGGTGGAATGGAATGGCGAAGAAAGATAAACTGCTTGCGAATGCAGTCATAAGAAAATGAACTTTGAAAGTTGTACTGAAAATGGTTGCTATGGCAACCAGCCACAGCTTTTTAGGTTTTATTTTATAGCATTGACGCCAACAGTTCCAGCTCTTTAACAAAACAAGGTTTGATTTCCAAACAAGCATATCCTGTAAGTTTCTGTTTTGTTCTATGCAATCAACTAAAGTTTTGACAGTTTGCTCTTGTTTTCAGTGTTTTCTGCAGGCTTTATTTGGAAAAAACCTTATTTTGCTCCAAAATTAACCCAGTGAACAAAGTGTTTAATGTCACGTGACAGGCGTTAAAATGTTATGTTTTTTTTTAGTTTATTGCATTAATTATGACACTATTGGTCTTTGATTACCCCAAATTTCAGGAATTTCTCTTAAATAGCTTCCAAAGTAGAAATGTTGACCCTAAGTCAGTTGGTACAAAAGTAGACCTCTGAGTTTCTTACATGATGGATTAAGCATTTAACAAGCCAAACATTTCGGGGGTGGGTGCAGAATGGATCTCCGGTGGGTGTAATTAGTGGTTGTTCTATTTTGTAAAAAGTTTCTGCAGTTGTAGCGGAATGTTCCTTTTCAAAAGAGAAATGAATGACCCTGTGACGTTTAATCAGGTAGAGCCTTTCCCAAGCAATTATACCAATCGAGTTGTGCATCTCTTTACAGCTTGCTACAAAGTATCGTTCATATATGTTAAGACTAATCTTAGTTTTTGTTTTAGTCATGTTCTCAGTACTGTTATCAGCTATTGCTATGGCCGTTGCTACGTTAAAAAACCTTAACAATTGTTTACTTTCCTTAAATTTCACACTCACCTAGAGGTTAATTCGGCAAGATCGTTTAAAAATGTTTTTAACAAGTGTTGAAGGGTCTTAAATCTTGTATTATTATTATTACAATCGTGAGAGTAAACGTACAAGCGCGATAAGGGAGTGTTCAAAAATAACTCAGCAGACAAGTTTTGGATGTTGTTCGAAGACAGAAAACTGAAAAATATAACAACAGTAAAGTAAAATTAATTTATAGAACAAATCACAACCAAGATTAGTTATGGAGTTGAACATAAATTATAATCGTTTATTTAATTATTTTAATTTGTTGTTTTATCTTTCATTAACCTTACTGTAGTAGGCTTTTAAACAACTAGACATCACTGAATATTTCATCACAAACTTGAGAGTGTATTTGATCTTCTCCCACAACACAGATTTGCTTCCCTTTTGCATATCGCCTTGAAGTACAGACTTTTAAGATGAACGGTCACGCAAGATGCCATCATCAGACTGTGTAAGTCAGAGGTGCTTATTGTCAAAGCCCTCAAATATAAATTTTCAAATTATTATTTCATGTATGGTGTCTTCCTGTTGACGAACCTTCAAGAGAACTATAGTGGTGTTTTAGGAAATGAGTGTCGAACCACTGTACATCCTGAGCATAAAATAAAAGGAAAACAAGAAAAAAATCCTTGGATTCGGCATTAAACCGGTGACCCCAAGACTAGTATGTGCTCATACGTTCTATCGAAATTAAATTTGCAATAACTGAATAATTATTCGGTTAAATTGTTAATTACTCGACCATTATTAATCCAAAGTGTAATTTACAATTCAATCACGCAGAGTTATGTTCTGCCATGTTTCAGATGCATAGCTCTAACACTCAAGCTACACGAATGATTTTTTCAATGTTGGCTATTACAGATATGTATGAGCGCGTTGCATAGCGGAGGTCCGGCGGCCCGAACGGCCGTCAAGCGGGGCCCCAAACTCATATAGGAAAGAAAAGGAAACCCATGAATTGATTTTCTCATGGTTATCATGGCTAGCGGTATTGTTCGTGGGCGCGTACGCACGACCATGGCGGAGTCGCGGAGTCGCGCAACATGGCTGCCATACTTCAGCTAATTGCCGGTTTTCAAATGACGTCACTAAAATTCAAACTACAAAACTATTCATCCTCGTGATATTTTATTTTCATGATGTATAAGAGCAGCTGAAAACTAATATCCATAAACATTTTTGCTCAGAATGGGTTCTTGGTTTTGTGATAGACCACGCTTGAATTTCTTAAGCTTTTGCGTGACGCGACATTTACATGACGGCCGTGTTGGTTAAAAAGTGACTTATTTCAGGACTTATTAAGGTGGGGGTTTACCTGAATTAAAGTGAAATTTGAGGAAGTTTAAAGAGAGATTGAAAGGGGGAGAAAAGGTTATGGAACACCACCAGACAGTTGCCCGACCCCACAATGGCACTCGGGTTGTTAGGCAACTGTTTGGTGTGTATCTATCAATTTTTAACTTCAAACTCTAATTTTAAAACAACACCAAATCTTCAAAATTTCCTATTTCCATAAATTTTACTAATCCTTTGAGAAAAACTATCTGTCTCCAAATAAACCTAAAAATCACCAAAAAATTTACAAAACGGCGCAAAACATAGATGTGTGTAATGAGTGAACAGATTCTTGATTGCTTGAAACGTAAACGAGATATTTGCATTAAGAACATAATACCAAGCCAAAATACGGCTTTCAGGTGGACCCCCGCCTTAAGAGAATTTGGCTATCTGAACAGTTATTGTATTAGAAAAAGTATTATTTTAATGTTTTTTAGTTCCTCGAGAGATAAATTCACGCTTTTGTAGCAAAACTCACTGACAGATGTTTCTGTTGTTTTCCGGCCGCCATGTTGGTGCCCAGCCGGATGGGCACCAACATGGCGTCTCCTTACAAATCTCTATAAATTTGGGTAAAAAGTTTTTCCGCCTATCTTGCATAAGAAAAATTATTGTGACCTGAATCTTGGCGAGAGTCTTTGCATACTTACCTTCTTTCCTTTCTCAGATTCTGGACTTAAGCTATTGAACGGTTTTGATTTTTATTTTGAATGGCGTGGCACTGAAAACCAGCAATAGGTTGACAGAGACATCCAGCCTTGGTTTATAGCGTGCTTGTTTGATGTTGGACATCCATCTTATGTTCAATTGACACCTAAATTGACACCAAAACAAGGTATCCGCTGACCGGTATCCCGTGACCATATCGTGGGCTCAACTTTAGAGCTCATCGAGATCACTGTTTTTTTGAAAAATGACCGCTGGCCGAGTGCTGGTTTTTCCGATTGGATGGCAAGCTCATGCCAGGTACGGGTACGGGTACGGGTTGTTGGAAACCGAAAGCCAGGATTAAAAGTTAACCGAGGTATATCTTTTCTTGTATTCAAATGTTTTTCACTGCTTTTGTTTCATGTAGTTAAGTTTTTTTTCAAACTCAAACTAGAAGGACAAGCAATATAAACCGAGAACCTCGTCGCAAAGTTACAAAACTCAAATCAAAATTGTCGTTTATCCTGGGTTAACTTAATCGGGCTTTGAACTACCCGGTACCGGAGTTCCGCTTTTAGGCTTGGCTAAATCTATATATTGTAGGAAAGAAAAGGAAACCCATGAATGAATTTTCTCATGGTTATCATGGCTAGCGATATTGCTCGTGGGCGCGTACGCACGATGACGACGACAACGATGGAGTCGAGAACGATGCCAGCCATACTCAGCTGATAGGTTGACAGAGACATGCAGCCTTTTTTAATATTATTCTATATATTATAATTGCTTAATATATAGATTTAGGTCAACCTAAAAGCGGAGCTCCTGTAGCCCGATTAGGCTTATCCAGGATAAGGTTGAATTTTGAGTTCAGTTTTGTAACTTTGCTGCAAGGTTTTCTGCATATTGTTTGGTGTTTAGTTTTTCTTTCAACTGAAATGAACTGCTTTTTTCAATCCAGAAGTCAAACGAGTGGATTAAAAAATCAAAACATTATCAGAGGAAATTGTGAAAATTACTTTGATTGTTTAATAAAGAATTGCCAAAAACTATTGGGCTAAAATATTATCTGAATGATGTTAACATGTGAGCATTGTTCCAAGGTTTTATCATTGCATTGACCCTATTGCGTAGTACTAGTTGTAGTTAAATAAATTAGCCAGAAATCTTCCAGTTTGGAAATCTTCCAGTTTCCACGTAAACACGACAAACGTTACTCCTTTAGCTGACCTAGCATATTGTGTAGCCGCGTTGAGCTCCAGAAAGCACGCGAAAAATTAAGCCTCCTTTTGGTTTAGAGGTCCCCTTATGGCCGCCATCTTGCGCGACTCCACCGTCGTCGTCGTCGTCGTCGTTGTCGTCGCCGTCGTGCGTACGCGCCCACGAGCAATACCGCTGTCCATGATTAACCATGAGAAAATCCATACATGGGTTTCTTTTTCCTATATGGTTATGGGGCTCCGCTTGGCGGCCCTTCGGGCCAGCGGAGCTCCGCTATTACTCGGTTATTTACGTTGCAAACCGGCGAAACATAAATTTATACTTTTAATACTAGATATACCGGTATGGTATACTTTCCACCAAATATCTAAGTCTAAGTCTAGAATTCGAGTTGTACGAATTATTTATTTAAATTGATTAATGAGTTTTGTGCATTTTATATCTTGTTTTTGCAATACTGTTATTTATTTTCTAAACAACTCAACACAACTAAAGAATTTACTTTATAACATACCTATAGCAAAGCCGCGCTATCATACTCCGACGCTTGGCCATTTCAAATTTTCGAAATTTAAGGTGGCTCTTAACCTTACCAACAGAATTCATTTAAACTCTACAGAAAGGTGTATCTTAACATGCTTATTACAATTCGATAATAAAACAAATTGTTTTTGAATTAGCAGCTCTTAAAGCTTCAATGGAGGGTTTTATAACAGGTTGTATCGTTGCTATGGTGATATCATGAAGGCGAACAAAACTTGATTGGGCATTTATGTGATACCAATACCAATATAGGGTAGCATTGACCCATCAAAGTATAACTTCTATAAAGTGCGGCAACTGTTCCAGCCACATTCAATTATTCAAGACTGAAGCTCATTTATTTTCGTTAGTATTTTGAGATGTAGTTTAATTTTTCTGTGAAAATTCCGTTACTTGGTGTAACAAAAGGTACCATGGTCCTAGCTCTAATTTATTTATTAGTTAGACGTACAGAACGCGTAGATACAAATGACTGGAAAATAAATCTGCGGCTAGCTCTTGAATGTTGTTTGAAGATGCGTCCCTGAAAGAGCAAACACAACGTGAGTAGGATATATCTGTGTGCTATGAGAGAGGAGACGAGATTATGGAAGATATCGTAAAGAACATTGCTTCCTTCCGCCATGAAAGGCCACTTGTCGAATTAATTTATTTAATAATTTCATTTTCAATTGTAGCTATAGAGCTTTTCCATCATTCAGGATTAGATGAAATAGCCATTTCGTGGAAAAATGACACTCGCAGAATTCGGGATAGAATAAGTCCTACTGAGCAATTTATTTTGCTTTTTTTCAGCGTGTTGTATGCCGTTAAAATAAGCTTTAGATACATTACAAATCTTTTGGATGTTAGATGATGAATCCTTTATTTCTTAGATCGATTTGTACAACTTACAGAAACCACCCATACCTCGTGTTAAATATTTTCTTGTAAAGACAGTGCAAGAGCTGATGGATTTGCTAAGAACGAGGGATCAAATTCACTTTAAATTACGTTCTTTTTTATCGATTTAAGGCTTAAAACGTCCCTTAAAGTACTTTATTTCCAGATAATTACGGAACATACTCGACAATTAGGTCAAACATACAGAGTTTTCAGCTTTTTCAGAGGGCGAAGTACATCCGTAGTGATGTTTTGAATATTGTTTGCAGCCAGGTACCTGAGAATAAGTGAACAGCAGTCGACAAGAAGAACACGTCTTTAATTATTCCTTAGAAAGAACGAATTGTATTAACGAGAGGCAAGATCGTAAGAATAGAACTATCTCAATCAAATGGAATAATGTAACGTAGCAAATATTATTGTTATCATATCTTTTCATTCACATTTTTGGCATCAATTTAACGTGTTAAATTTCCCGGCATTATTTAAAATGTAAAATTATCCAGAAAGTCTACCATACAGGGAACTCGCGACGGAAAACAGTCTGGCTTTCCAATGGAATGGACTTACACTAACCCTATCTTTTTGTTTGTTCGTAGGTTTGTGTCAGTGTTAGTCAGTTTCCGACTTACAGAATGTTGACTTGAGAAACAGGGGCAACAATATCTGCAGTGATATTTTGTATATTGTTTGAAGTCAGGTTTCTGAATAGAAAAGGGGATTTCAAGACATTTTCAGAAATGTTTGTGAATGAAATGTTTAACGTGTGTTCTTGTGTCATTGCAAGTTACTTTTATATAAAGGCGACTGTTAACGCTTAATAAAGCAAAGTTACGCCCATTTGATACGCAGGGCAATGTGATACTCTCACTTATTTTCCACTGCTACTAAATTACTATTAAGTTGATGGAAAGCTCACAATGATAGTATTCAAAGGCAGGTGGGAGGCACGGTGGCCTAGTGACTAGCGTGCTGATCTTCGCATCGCGTTGCCCGGGGTAATTGCGTTGTATTCCTTGGCAAGAATGCTTTCCTCTCACAGACTAACGCAGCCCCAACCGCCTTCCCCGACGCACAAAATTTTCTTAAATATATATATCTTAATAACATAATTTATCACCCGCGTCCTGTTTCTTTTTTACCTCGTGAAAAAAAACCTCATCCTGGTGTTATTTTACCGTGAGGTTTTTGTTATCATTGAGTGGTTAATGATAAGGTTAGATCGTGGCAAAACAGAGGAAACCCGTATCAGTAAGACCGTATGAAAGACCATACTTAATGGCAGGCTGCAAAAATGTCTTGCTAGAAGCTACGTGATTTTCATTTTACTTACAGTTCATTTAAGTTGGTTAGAGCAGCAAACACTCCGTCAGGCAAGACTGAGAGAGCGTTCGAAGAAATATCCCTGGTCAAATGATCAAAACAGTCACTCAGTACGTTTATGTTGTTCGGGAGGTATAACCAAGACAAGCAACTTGACTTCGTTTGTAATTCCACGACCTCTTGCTGACTGCTGGTCATTGGCTCTCAATTTAATCAAATGCTACATTAAACACGAAGGCCTGGCTTCAGCTAATTTAAACACTATCGCTAAGTTGTTAGTTTAATAAATTGAAAAAAAAGTTGTATAGGAAATCGAGTGCAATGAAGGATTTACATTAAGAGTAATATTTGAAAATTCTCTCAAAATTTGCACGAGTTGTTAGGTCTTACAGCTATGACATAGAAGCTACACGATGGATTGACTCAGCTACGGAGCCTATGAGAGTACGCTATTACAGAGAATGTATGGTAATGTTGTCCATAATTGCTTATTTCGCGGCTATTATTTATACAAACCAAACACAAATGTGTAGTTTTAGTTTCAGCCATACAGGAAAACTTGCCACTAAACATGAGATCGAAACGTTTAATATTCCAGCTCTACGAATTATTTAATTATTTAAGTATTTATTTTATTTTAAATATTTTATCCTGGTTGTCGAAATATTCATATATTTATATACCCTTTTCATTTTTTGTTTTATTTGATTTTTTTGTTTACTTACTCATTTATCATTTTTCTTTTTTTTTTGTCGTCTAATCTATTTAAGTGTATTTTCTCTTTGTTTCCTGTCAACAACTTGCATATGTAAACGTCATTTATCCTTGTACTCAGCTCGATGAGCTTTTACTGTTGTTATCCTGGGTAAATTTGCCTAGTGTTTGCACTAGAATATTAGACCAGCTTAATTTTTATATGATTTTAAAATGCATTGATGGGTTGTGTTATACACAAAATACAGAATAAAATGAAAATCAAACTTTGTTTGAGAGTTTCGCACTCGTACGTTTGGGAACGCTTATTCGCTATTATAGCTATTCGTATATCCGTCCCTCGATGATAGACAAATAAGACTACAATAGCTTCCCTTAAATGACCGCGCTTTTCGGAACGTCTTCAAAGGAAGAATGTTTTCCACTTACAGAATAAATAGATTTGTCAATGTAGCAAATATCCTGTCAGGTAAAACTCTGATAGCGTTTGAAGCCAAATTCCTGAAAATTTGATTAACTGTTTAATGAACTGTTAATTATGCCTTATCTGCTTGTTCAATTTACATATCTGAATATCGGACTTGTTACCGTTTATTTTCCATGTGTACAATTCTTCAATTTTTCAATTGGGGCGAGATACATTTCTGCTCTTTGGCAATGTGAGAAAGCAATAAATCACCAAAATGTGCTCTAAGATATTGTAAGGCACATGTGAATAACATTTGATGTTGGGACTTTGAAAAGCTGTATGCTAGTTTGTCTCTCAGCTTTTAAAAACATACATGTAATCTTTTCAGCTAATGAAGTAACATTCTTTGAATTTTTCATATCTGTTCACGTACAGCATCGACAAATCCGTCAATGTGGTAAAGACAGCATCAGGTAGAAATCTGATAGCGTTTGAATTCAACAACCTGTGAAATTAATTGGCACATTTACACTGACATAATTTTCCATGAAGACTCTACATTAAAGTTTCAGAATTTAACGTCGTAAGCCAATAATTTGTATTTTAACTGCAATATAATGAACGTTGATCTTTCCTCCGGTGAGTTGCTCGATTCTTCTGTCATAGACTGCTACTTGCACTCAAGTGGCAACGGCACCTTTTAATTGACCTTAATTAAGTCTGGTTCGCAACAGTACTCTTTTAAATTGGTAGAGGCATCGATCAGTTGAATAATAATCCAGGGCTGTGCGGCCCCTATAATTCCTGATTATCTCTGATCACTTGGATAGTTCCTTTCTATATTGTTTGAGCTAACTTAACTCGTTAAACCAGATTCGCCCTGTAGAAAATCTGGCTTTAGCGTTTTAGGGCAAAGCCAGAATTTAATCCATACTTACAGTGTTCCTAACTTCGTCAAGTTGTAAAATAAGTTAGCAGGTAGCCTTTGAATGTTGTTTGATCTCAGTGACCTGTCAAAAGAATTCTTTACATTAGAAAGACGACTGGCTCCAAAACTGATATTCAAAATTAAATCTTGCAAGGCGACACCCCTTTTATTGGTGATACATGATACACCGATATTACTTGAAATCTGTCTCATGTAACAAGAGCTACGAATGATGAAATCTCAACAGACACCATGTCTCTTTTCCTCACTTGCCCCCACTCACTCTAAACCTAGTCACGGGAGATTCCACTTAGACAAGGTGCATGTACTGGATAAATCGCAAGGTCGCCTAGAACGAGCTTTTTACCTTGAGCTGTGCTGGCCAAATGTCCAAAAAAATGTCAAAGGTATGTTTATAGTGGTCATGCACTTAGCTACACCAAACTAATTCACAGACATGCCACTCAAACTGAAGGAAACAAACATTTCAAATGAACATAACAGGCTTAAAACTCCCAACCGGCGGGAGGCAGACCAGTTGGCTATATACAAGCATGACCGAGGAGTTGAACTCGAGTCCACCGAGAAACAACTCCAGCTAAGTGCTCAGAGCGGGACTTGAACCCGTGACCTCCGGATTTCAATTCCGGCGCCCTAACCACTCGGCCACGCTGCCTCCATAGGAGTAAAGGCAGTAAAGCAAACAACACAGTTCAGATATCATAGTGATGTCCTATAGATGCAATACTGGATATCACCAGGTACAACTTTGTGGAAAAGCCAAATCTGGACGTATAAGATTTGCTGCTTTGCTTTTGCGTAAATTGTGTCGGCGAAATTGCTGATCAAAACGAAATAAGGGTTAAATTTCTATTCCTTATCATATCGCGTGTGCTCAGTTCGCAAAGATGAAACAAGTCCTACGCCACGTTTTTTGGACCCGCTCTGAAGAGGCCTTGTTCAGGTGCATCACATCACAGCCCTCTCTAAAGAGTGACTCATTACAGAATTAACTATACCACCCTGACACATTGACGTGGGCGAATGTTTATGGACCCAAAAAGCTTGGAACGTGGTGAAAGTTGTTGTACCAATTAGAAAATATAAAATCAGATTCCTGGGTCAAGAGGCAAGAGGTTGACGCGACAAGTAACAAGACTGTAGCCATTGTGAAACAGTTTTGAAAACAGTCTGAATAATGGCTTAAAAACTGTTTGCTAAAGTCTAATCTGCTCACCCTTAATTGGGCTAGATCAAGAATTGTCTTATTTGGAAGCAAGCGTCGTCTGAAGTCCTTAAACACTGTTTATATTCAGATCAATGAAAGCCCTCTTGAACATGCTAATACATTCAAATATTTGGGTGTGACACTTATAGAAGATCTGTCTTGGAATGAGCACATAAAAAATACCGCAAACAAAACCAACCAGCGACTTGAACTTCTCAGAGGAATCAAGCCTCTTCTACCACTTCACGCTCTCACTTTATCACTCTCTAATTCTCCCACTTTTTTTAATATCGTGATATTTTATGGGGTGATAAAGACAACACTTAACTGATGAACGATCTTCAAGTACAACAAAATATTTATCTTTAGATACCTTCATAAAATGATCGACTTGAATTTTAATTTTAACCAAATTAATACCATCCACCATCATAATACCCGCCAGCAGCATTGTTTTGTATAACTTTTACGTTTCTATTTTATAGGTTTTAATATTTCTTCACAGGGCCGTTATGAAAACCACTTTATGTGAGATCACCCCCGATTTAAGTATCCTCTGCCTCCTCCTCCTCCTCCTCCTCCTCCTCCTCCTCCTCCTCATCATCATCATCATCATCATCATCATCATCATCAGGTCTGACGAGAGCGAAATACAATCACCGAATTTTTCAAAGTTATCGGTGCACAAGAAGGCTTAAAATTTACAGAATAGACAAATGCATGTATTAAAGTGCAAAGACAGTTCTAAATATACTGACAGCCACCGCAGGTTTTCAAGGCCTGAAAAAATCTCTGCAGACGGATGCGAAAAGTTGCCTGTATACTCCACTGACCTGTAAACAAACGCATTTATGCATACAATTTCTTAAGCCAACTAGATAGTGGGAAGGTAGTGTTCTTTATCCTTTTTTAGCTCGCTAAGGTAGGACTTGCTTGAAATGCCGTTGATAGTTAGGTTTCGTTCATAGTGTGATCCTCTTGTTGAGAGTAGTTCTGAAAAGAGCTGTTGTTGGTGTTAGTGTACTGACAACCCTGGGTTCAAACCATTTACTAAGTATTAACAGGGTTTCTTTAAAGGAACAATCGAGAATCACAACCTTATCGGCTACTTCACACCTTTAACTCTAACTTTGATAACGTGAGTGAATATTGAGGGAACTTTGCACTCTTAAACCATGAGACAAAACCTGTAATTTATACTTATGTCCTTTTTAAAATTATAACCAAAAGGTACCATAGCTGTGAAAAAAGAAAAGTCCTTACATCTTGTCAGTTACCGTCGTAGTGCATTTCAAAACTAGCTCTGGTGAAATAAGATTCAAGCAGAAAAGAGCATTTCCCCAAATACCCTCTGACAAATAAGAACAGTGAGATTCACAATCTAAGAGTGAGAAAAGTACAAATACAAATTAATCCCGGTTCGATGTTTAATTAGAAAAAGGTCATTTCAAAAAGAGATTTAACTGGTGGTCAAGATAAGCTTCATTAATGAATACCGAAATAGGGGGAGGTACTTCTGAATGAAACAGGGCAACGACACGAAAGACCATTTATCTGTACACTTATGGTTTGACAATGAGGGATCTTGTCAAAAAGTGTTTAGTAGACTTTCACTGAAACAGTGAGGAGCAATTTCCAGAACCGCACTACAATAATTAAGCACTTTACAGAGGGCCACAAAACGTACATGTTGAAACCTTTTAAGAGGGTCTGGAAAGATTTCTGGACTTCAGTTATCAGTTAAATGTTCTGTCATTTCTCAGTTATCAATCAAAATTTCAATCTATCAGTTCAAGAACGCAATATTGCTCAGGTGACTGTAATTTGGTCTTATCAACTGACGTTTCGAGCGTTAGCACTTCATCGTAGCGTATCCGTCGGAACCAAGGGCTAATGCTCGAAACGCCAGCTTTCGAATCTCTTTACGGTGGCCAATTCACATTATCAACTCAGTTGATAGAACCAAATTATATTGTACTACTGCCCACCGACGCAGCACCACAGTTTCTTTAGAAACTTACCCCCTTTTGACAGCTAAAATGTCTGCCAGTTCTCAGTTAATTACCAGCTAAACCGCATCCACATCCTCTCATTACAATGAAAACTCACTAGTTTCAGTGCATAACGTTAGTCTGTAACGATCTAATCTTATACATAATTGAATTAAGAGCTTCAGACAAAGAAGAGATACGAGTACCTTAAGAAGTCTTACCGTTAAAAATGACCAAGAAATCGCTTCTGTTAGTTCCATATCTGCTTGTTACTACACAAGTGTAGTTTCCCTCCTCATATAATCGGATGTTTGCAGTGGCTGTTGTATTTACGAGCACTTTAGAGTTCCTTATTAGTGCTACATGTATAGGAGGACTCCCAGTAGCTGAACACCATACTTTGTAGCCTGGTAATGATCGTACAACAGCAGCTGGTAGCACCACCCTAGGTGGGACTACAAAAAGTATTACATCAGTTCATTATAATGTTTGTTCTCATTTAAGCTGTAAAATTCTTGGAGATGATTCCTGAGACCTGAGATCTTAGTCCTTATCACGCATTCTTAGACTTGATGGGGGTTTTCTACATTCCGTGCCCTGCAAGCAGTGTCGTTGCCGCTCTGGGATGAGATAGGGGAAGCAAAGAAAAGAGAGGCTTGCTTCCTGATTTTGCTTGCCACTTCTCCTTATTCGCAGGGACGTACGCTTCAGTTGTAATGGTTTAGGCTTAGAAGAGATGAGCGGTATAGCTGTATATAGGCCATATTCTAAACGTTAGTGTTAGACCTTGTTAGTTTTAGACCTTTAGTTCTTCCGCGGATAATGTAAACATTTTCGTGGAGGATGAAAATACCTGTAAAGGCGCTTGGGTTGTCTACGTCATCAAGTTCTGCTTTGAAGGATTGGCCATTTCCCGGGAGTGATATAAAACATAAATTGAGAGGGGATAGATAACACATAAAGTCCATCTGTGGGTTAACCCTTTTACCCTTTGGAAAAGCATTTTCAGATTTTTTGGTCATGTTTCATTCTTGCATGGTTCCCTTCATGCGTGAACGGTGTCAAGTATTTGAGGAAAGGAGCTCAATTTTCTACTTACCCTGTGGGATAGCGGTGAAAAACAAAAGGAATCCTCGTGTTTGAAAAATAAAGGCTGTATGGAACATCAGAACAGCATAGTTCCCAGTTACAAGGACAATCTCCCCAGTTCGTTTACCGCAGTAATGACCAAGGTCGTCGTTGTTCTCATTAGTAATCTTCAAATAAGCATAGCTGCAGAGAAACAGTTAAACTTAGTACTCGAATGTACATAAGTGAGAGCCATTTTGATCAAGTAGTTATTTTAGTCAACTGAAGACTGGCAACAGTTCCAGCTAAGTCATTGCCTTTCTATTTTGCACTTGACTAAAACCATATCAACCTTAGGGTTGCTGATTTGGTCGACGGTGGCACGAAGTCACCTTCCGTTTATGGGCATTCCAATTGTTTGCAGTTTTAGCGTCTTTTGTTACCAGAACAATGGTGTGAAAGAACCGACTCGTAGCGAATTTCCGACCGCGAAATTCAAAATCTTCGCTGATGACTGATAATAACAAAATCAACACTTCTGGGGGAGGGTGGAGGGAATATTCGCCTAGTACAACAAATGTTCGAAAATTTAAGGTGGCTCTGAACCCCATGTACAGAATTTTTTTAAACTTTGCCAAAAGTTGCGTCTTATTATGCTTATCAAAAGTTGATAATATAAAGAAATTTCACCGTGCCGTTTTGAATTATAAGCCCCTAAAGCTGTAATTAAGGGTGTTTTTCAGAGGTCATACTGTTGCTATGGTAACCTATTATGTCACGAAAATGATGACAACGTGTTCACCAATGATTGGGCAGTTTTTTGATACCATGATTGTAGCATCAAATGATAAACAGTGGTTATAACGACCTATCCAAATATAAGTGTTGGAAACTGTTTCGAGCCACCTTAAATTGCATAAACCTGAAGATGCGAGGAAATGTGTGTCAATTTAAATACCATCTACAGCATTAACTTAGAATAGAATAGAATAGAAACTTTATTAACGTGTCAAAGCCTTGTAGCCTGGGATAGCACCCATACTAATTAGGGGACACAACTAAAAAATGCTAATAGTAATACAAATAATAAATACGTAAGTGATGTAGAAAATCGGTTATTACCGGCACCATTTATCATCGTGCATGTCAAAATCGTGGAAGATAATGTTCATTGTTGTCCCTTGAGGAATAGGAACCAAATAAATACAGTCCATGTTGTTTGGATAGTTGTCTGGGTATCCAGGACTTTTTAGCGTACTGTTTACCTCCGAACCACATACTATACATGTAGACGAAAATATGAAACATAACAACAAAGACAACAGGTGATTCAGCTTATTGACAACCCAATCAATGTAACTACAGTATTTGGCGCGCGCTACGAAGCGGAACAATCGGTGTCCACAAATATGGCGTCTATGACCGTGTGTTTTTTAGAGAAGACTGGAACTGTCAGTAAATGCCTCCGAGCTGTCCTGGGATTTGTCCGATGGCGCCAAATCTCGAATGTTCTAAAAGTTCACAGTTTTCCCGTCATTTTGGTGCAAAACATGCACATATCGAAGAAGGAAATAGTGAAAGAGAAGGTAAGGTATTTTTGTCGTTCGTATCGCATTTTTGGCCCGGATAGTATTTTAAGCATTTCTACTTATCCGAGAAATTTTGCTGCGAAGAGAAAACTTCAAGGCCTTGACAAAAACTCTATGATGTTTGTTTTCCTAATTTTGCTTTCTTTTCTTAACTTCTTTTATGAGTTAATTTCTAGGATGCCGCGCAGAAAGAACACGCGCTTTAACGTGGCTCAATCCTTTTTAAGTAATTCAGTATTGGTGCTTTGTGAAGGTTTCATATTTCGAATATTCGAGAATGTTGTAAGACAGCATTGTAGGCAAGTGGTGGGAGTGCATGTACAGGGAGGCTTGTAATTCAATTTTGACAGGGTGAAAAATTTGTGCATCCCTGCTGTACTGCCCTACACAAACATTTGTAAACACTCCCCCACTAGCTTTTTATGTTTCTGAACTCTAAAATTTAACAACAACAACAATAATGATAATCTTTAGTTTCTTTCATTTTGAAAATTACAGGTTATTTGGCCCGTAGATAGCAAGTGCTAATCTAGGCAGGCCATTCATCGCTTATTGTAGATTAATAAAATAACAATAATAACAATTTATTTGAGATTAAAGATGTGAATGACAGTTAAAATCAAACTAAATGACAGTACAAATTAACCAATCAGTGCTTAAGAAATCACTTGTTTAATTAATCCTTTCAGTTGGCCACAGTCAGGGAACGATGTTAGGACATAACACATGAACTAAGACAAGATATTCCTATTGAGTATACTCTTGATTCTTCATTTTCGTTATTTTGCCAGTTAGTGTACAGCAAAAACTGCTAAGCACAACTTTTGACTAAGTCTGTAGCGTTGCATTATTTAATGTTTATGCCAGTTTTTGATAACATTGACAGAAAAAATATTTTTGCAAGTTTTTCTAAATTATAAACATCAGGCCCCAGTTGTTCAAAGGCTGGATAACCCTATCCACCGGATAAATCACTATCCAGCGGATAAGTGTTAACAAAACAAACCGCGCTATCTGCTGGATAGTGATTTATCCGGTGGATAGCGTTATCCAGCCTTTGAACAACCCGGGCATGAATATCAAATGTAAGATGTGGCAAAATACAATTGTTGTGTTCAGATCTATTTTGTTTACATTTTAGTATCATCCAGCCATATCTAATTTAAATGAATGTGTTACTACCCAGTGTCTCGTTTATCAATACCGTAAAATCCCACGTTAAAGCCACCCCCCCCCCCCCCTTCTCTCCCGGATATAAGCCCCACCAGTTAAAAGCCCAGCCAAAATGCCTTATGAAGTTATATAAGCCCAGGGCTTTAATATGGGATTTTACGTGGTATTTATAGTCACAGGGACAAGTGCATGTATCTCAGGCACGAACAAGAAGCCCTACTGTACTTCTAAATGGGCAATCAACACTGGGACCAAGAACTGTAAGGAAAAGAAAATTCATGGAAGCACAAATGAACATTGTTCGGCCACTTTCGACTGATTGTTTCACACTGCAGAAAAAATGCCAATTAAACACTTGAACAAAATACGTGCCAGGGAACACGCAGCTGACCAGCAAAGTAGTTTCTAAAGAGTATAATTAGCGTGTAATAGAATTTGAAAAGTCAGACGACAACATTGTAAGAAATATTGTAATATTTTATGCAAGTGGTGTAATGGGAAAACGAAAGTACAAAAGTGTTAGACTGGCACTTTCAATGAAACCAAATGAAAGTAAACCAGGGAAAAGAACCAGCATTTCAATTTGTAAAGGCTGTAAGGTTCCAAAGCTGCTCACTTATAGCAACTTTTTAGAACAATTAAAGAATATTGATATTGGGACTGTTCATGAAATTGACCCAGACTACTCTAGAGGGCTTAGAAATTCAAAACCCAGTGAATCATGGTGCATATAGAGACTTAAGACAATACCTTCCAATGCTTGCCAAATTTTATCTTTCTGAGAAAAGAAAAGATAGCTTGAAAGGCTTTGCAGAATCAACAGGCACTTTTCAAATTTGCTCTTGGCAGTGACAGATGCCCATTTGGCAAAAACGAAATCGCGTGTGCCAAAGAAGCAGGGTGCCATCCAGTTATGGTGACTTTCCAATTTTTGGTGCCAACTGCGATGAAAGCTCTTCTGTTACAAAGAAATATGTGAGGTCATTTATTACCTCAACTTGTAGAGTTAGAAAGAGCCAACTATGAATTTGAAGGCATTAAATATAGATAGGTTTAAGCTGGAGGAGTTGTCAAATGACATGAAAACATTTCTGAGAAAACAAAGAGATCTAAAATTACAGATTACATTGCAAAGCAAGATAGTAGACAGGAATGTTTGCCTCTCTTAGGTTCTTACATTGATAAAGCTCATGTGGAACCCCTTCACCTGAAGAATAATGCTTGGCAGTACTTCTTTACAGCAGTTTTGACAGACGCTATAAGAAAACCTAAGCTGTCAGCTGATTGTAAAAAGAGCTCCCAACTGAGAGCTCTTTCGCTTGGGTAATTACAGCTTTACAAACAGAAGTAAAAACCAAGCGAAACAAGACCAAACAGTGGTTTAATGAAACACAAGGGTCTGGAGCTCAATTGCACTATGTTTACCGGAAAAGATTCCCGCTCTTTTTGTCATAACTATATAAGGTTAATCAAGTGGCTAAGTTTTGAAAGTGACACCGGGAAAGAACGTCAAACAGTTCTTGCTTTAGCTTATTTAGGTGTGAGACTGAGGGACTGTGTTTCTCTTTTTAATAGATTTGAGACAACAGTAGCCCAGATTGATCAGCTTTCTGCTGTTTGGCATGAGTTTTTTAAAGTGAATTTATTGTTGCTGCCAAGTTCTGTAAATCCTACTGTCTGGACATTGGGTCACATTGTCCCCGCTCATTGTTGTCAAGTGCTTGAAAAGTATGGCTAGGGGTTGGGGATGGTAACAATGGAAGGGTGAGAAGCAAAGTATATCTTTCTGAAAAAATTAAGTGAAAATACAACATATCAAAACAGATGGGTTGAAATATTTAGACATGAATATGCGATGCTGATTTGGCTGCCTCAGCACGGTTTTCAGCAGCCAGAAGCTGCAAGCAAAAATGTAGCCTATATCCCAGAAAGGGTATTCAGTGATCCATCTTATTGCTATTGTGACTGTTAAAGGCATCTCTTGAGGATGCCAAGTGCTTTTTCTGTGGAGACCCAATCATGAAACTTATCGAGTAAAGTGTAACGGACGGAAAGATCGCTCCACAGCTTTTGTAACTTATGTTAAATCTATTACATAGTCTAACTAAAAAAACACTGCTGAACTGAGAATAAAAACCAGTTTGATCACCCTTCTGTTGGGTGGTTTTGTTTATAAGTTGTCCCAACAAAACGAATCAAACTGATCGGGACTCAAACTGAAACCGATCAGCATTCAAATACTGTTTCCAATACTGATAAAGCATGAACATGACATTTTGAGTGAAAAGAAATTCACGGAGTTTTCATAACATGGTAACTGCACAGAGTGGAGCGGTGCAATTAAGACCTGGTAAGTAATTTCAAATAGGCCGAGTGCACAACTTGCAAGGACAATTTATTTCTTTTTATTTATTTCATTTATTTAATTACAAACAGCCTGAAACATACTTCACTCAGTCTAGTTCTTACTACTTATGCTTACGAAAACGTGTGGCCAAATTCATTAGTGAATTTATAGCGGGCTTTCACCACCACTTGCTGTGTCCTCATGATAAATTTTATTGTGAAAGGCGTTTCAGAACTTTTGAAAACTTTTCAAGTTCCTTTCCCTGTTCCTTTACTCCTCTTGATTAGGAATTCTCGGACTGAGTCGCTGCTTAGCTCGGATAACTTGGCAACCAAAAATTATTATTTTTCCGCAACAAATTGAAGTCTTCCACTAAAACAAGTACAGGCATACATCTCCTTGCTTAATGTTATCATTACCATTTTAACTGAAATTAGAGTCGCATAACATCAACATGTCTTACATTAATATTGTGCCCTAACACTAAAAAAAAGTCTAAAATCTGTATAACATTCTTTTTTTTTTCATTTTAGAACAAGCAGTTGTGGGTTACCTTCATAATTTATCTCCAATAAAAACAAGTAAAAGTAACAACCAATACTTCGACCTGCAAATCCAGACAAGCA
>OZ026599.1:8121929-8124429 GCA_964020085.1 Micromussa lordhowensis
GTAACTGATGACTGATAACTCGTGAGTTGAATATGACCACGACTGATTCAACAATTTCAGGGACTTGAACAAACGAAATAACTTGATGAGGACCATTTCTACACAAGCTCTATACAATCCCTACTTTAATTTGCAAACAACATCCCAATTTCCGCAGCACTTTCATAGCCTTGGCTAAACTAGTAATAGATTTTATCATTCGATGCATTTTTTCCCTTCTTTTTTATTGGCCGAGAGCCCACCACGTGATCTGCAAATAACTGCCTACAAATAATTGAAACCACGTAATTGAAACCACGCTCTTGTGTGAAAAATGGCACATGTCAGAGAGCAATTTAAATATGAAAATAAAACTGGTAATGGAATGATAAAACAATTATTGAACTCGGTTATCGCAAAAATAATGACACAGAGAATTAACTCTGAAGTGTAAATTTAAGTGCTAAATAAACCCGTGAATAACCCACTGGGCGTTAGCCCTAGTAAAGGGAATCAGGGAACCACACGAGGTAAAGAAAAAATATTTGACCTCGGTGGGAATGATTTTATTTGTCAGTGTCTCGCAGATCAATTATTTGCCTCAGCCTTCGGCGAATAATCGATCTGCTCGCCACTGTCAAATCACGATATTTTCCTCAACCTCGTCCAATAATTGTTCGCAATACGAGCAAGAGGAATCAAATCCTGCGCTGTGATTGGCTACCCGAGCGGGACTACCCGCCTTGTCCCGCAAGAAACATTTCCCTAAAAGCCATGTAATAAATCCTTTATTGACCAAGCTTGTTCGGTCAAGATGGCTTGATATTGGCCTCGTTCTTGTTTTGCTTGTTTATGGACCTCGACTCTGTCTCGGTCCATAAACACGCAAAAGAGAACTCGGCCAATATCCAGCCATCTTGGCCTCACACTTGGTCAATAACCCATACATATCTGCGTGCTTCTCTTCTTTGTTCGAAACACCATAAGCGGAACAGGCCTTTTTTACTCTCTGTAAAATTATAGAGAAAATTTCCGAGGACATCGCCCGTTTGAACTCTACGGTCCAAGCACCTCGGCAATTTGAAAATTGCTTTGTACTTTTATTTGTTATTCCGCTGTACAATTTCAAACGGCAGCGGGCTGCAAAGTTCCGCTTCGTAGCGCGCGCCAAGTCTAACAGTTAGCCTCCTTTAAAAATGGATTTTTAGCCCCATACAACGGCGGTATGCCGCGTCTGAGGCGCAGGCTAGAAGCAATGGATGAAACACCGTCACACTACTTAATGCTCAACATGGGCGACTTTGTTGCTCAAGTAGGAAATAATAATGAAGAAAGTGAAATTGAAACGCAAGGGATACGAGAGGCCAATAAATATGGTGGCAAAAATTCTATCCGACATATAGGCTGGTGACTAGAGGAATCATTTCCAAACACCGTAATGGAAACCGCAAGGGTTCAAGTTTGCTCAGCTTCTAACCCCTTTCCATTGAAAGTTATCACCATAACTGTAGAACTTAGATTGAGGACCATGCAATTAAGCCACCTAGTAAACAAAACATCTCAGCAGAGTTGCTCAGAATTGTCTGGCCAAGAAATTTACGGCAGAACAAATGCAGCATCACTTTCAATTGAGATAAGAGGAGGTGGTGGTAGATAAATCACAGCAACATAATTTCCCCGAATGCCATCGCTAGGGTGGCTCCTGCGATAGACTCCTCCAGGGAATAGGAAAGGAGGACGGCCCAAAGAAGCATGATTAAATCTTGTGGATTAACTACGCTTAACCACTAAAGTGATCTAGAGCTTTTGGTATACATTCTTTTGCATGCTTTAAAAGCAGTAATTCCGAGAGAAGTCGAGCTGAATGCTAGTACGAAGTTGAATGTAATATGTAAGTCACTTCTTTTGACAGCCGAACGTTAAATGTTTTGAATAAAAAATAATCGTGGAGTTGTACTAGGATTCGGCTGGACTAGGCGAAATTTAGAACCAAGTCTAAGATCGACATTTTCCACAACCGCTATCTTGAGCATCGTTAGGTCTACTCGTACATTCATAGAGATTCGTCATGTCAACTAAGCATAATTCTAAGTAAAGCTAACCGTGATACTGACTTTAACTTACTCCCTGATGAAACTGAAGAGATATCGCATAAGTATTAAAATATTTATCTACCGTTGGGTGGTGTCTGAGTGGTCGTCCTATTTCCTATTGAAAAATAACTAAAGGTTAGAATTTAATTTGAAATTAATATAGAAGCATGCCATTCCAATATCAGGACTGTAGTCGAGTGTGGGCTGGGGACAAGTTCTGGATATGAAGCAGCCTTGGCCCTAGGGGGTTGAAAGAGGTCTAAATGATTAACTTCTCTGTGACAGGTTCCATTTTAAATGTGTCATATTCAGCTGTAAAAATAACTCATTATATTTCACCTGAATACTACATTTGCCCTAAACAAACAAGGGCTATCAATATTCCCTTTCCTTTAGTAAAACTGAGAACTTTAGATCTTTCTCTCTTT
>OZ026599.1:8129429-8131929 GCA_964020085.1 Micromussa lordhowensis
CGATCTTCTTATCAGGGTAGGATTTGAACGGCTTGAAAACGCCCCACGCCTCCGAAGTATTCTTGCTCTTAGAAAGTTCCTGGACTAAACCGAAAATGAATTCGAAAGCACCTCCGAGTATATAAAGTATATATCAAGCAATACCCTTGTGGACTCCGCATGGACTCCACGCGCGAACATGAAAACACGCAGGTTTTCATTAAATCTATCTTCCACAGCAAGCAATTTGATAATTAAAGTCCTCGTCCGGAAAAAGAATAAACTTCCTGTTGTTAAAAATCAATGTGCAGTCTATAAAGTAAATATTCGTAATCTGTGCGACGCTGGTTATGTCTGGCGACATTTACAAGAATGCATCAGCGAACACAAATACTCAGCAATCGACAGGCACATAGAGGAGCATGGGCTAACGAAGTCTGCCGTACAAGACAACCAATTCTCTATTTTGATGAAGTGTAGATCAAGGCGTGATTGTTTACTTTTTGAGAAGCTAGTCATTAATGAACTTAACACTGAAAAAAACTCAATTTCTCTTTTTACGTGAATCTTTGCGTTCAAACTTTTATTGTATTATTTTTATCATTTTTAGCAATCTTGTTATTGTTTTGCTTGTGTTCGTGTCACTTAGGAATTCTTAGTTTATATTTATACTCTTACTCATTCTAATCCACTCAATCAACTTGAAAAAATTCTAGTCGCACGAGTATTTTCGCTAAAAAGGAAAGTTATACATCAAATTAAAGCTAAAAGACGAAATTACCCTATAAAAGATTTTATTTTATCGAATTTTTTATTGGCAGATAAAAGACCTAAAAAAGGGTGTGAGGAAATTTGCATATGCCTCGTATTAGCGGAATTATTGCATTTCAAACTAAAACGTCGAATCTCGAGCGCGATTTACGCAAAGAAACTGACATAAAATGAGTTACAAAGGGAAATCGGAAATTTCCTAACACCTTTTTTAGGTCTTTTTTCTGTCAATCAGATGCAATAAAAAAGAAGTGAATATTTAACAACGCGAAAGGGCTTGAGCTTCAGAAGTAAACTCGATACCTCCGAGTTCGAGAGCAAAAAACTTAAGCGCCTTTTAAAATTCGATAAAATAAAATCTTTTACAAGGTACTTTAGTCTTTTAGCTTTTATTTGATATATAACTTGTCTTTGTGACTCTGTAGTGAAAATACTAGCGCGACTAGAATTTTTTTCCGTGGGCACCTCGTTTTCCTTTACCGAGACCTTAAGCAAACGTCCAAACGTCGTCATTTGTTTCAAACCAAAATGCTTCTTTTCCATTATATTGCAATGTAATAAAAACAATTTCAAAAGACCATTGTTTTCGCCAAATAGTACTCCTGCTCTATCTGTTTGAAATGCGTTTGGCTGTTAGTCCTCTTTCAGGAGGTAAAATGTTTTTGAAAAGTAAATAATGGGTTTGCCTATTGCCTAACGACTGAGTGCAGAGGAGCTAGGTTTTGTTAGAATTGAGACAGATGTTTAGCAATTGTGAAACCTGTTTATAGGGATTTTCTTTGGCTCCAATTCTCTACTACAAATAAAACGTTTGAATCTGGAATCTTAAAACCTGAAAATTTTCTTGGATTACACTTCCAAAGGTCGACGCAATATGGCCATCAATGAAGCTTTTGTTTTAGCAACCGTTTCAAAACTTGTAAAGAAGCGGCATGCATTTACATGAACATTTACATGTGGAAAACACGCAAGATCGACAATATAAGGAAAACACAAACTTGTAACCTTAGTTCGGCAAGTTAGTCAATTTTGAAAATCTTGAAATCAAAAATCCATCATGTAAAGCCATACCTTCCGGCAGCAACCAACATCAATGCGTCAAAGACAATGCATGTTTAGGCAAAAAGTTAAAAGAAACAATCAAGTCAAAATGACAAGTATTTTTAAGACCTAAAGTGAAGTTAATTTACCCGGTTGACCTTCAACCAATCAAAAGCTTTGACTTACCATGACAAATCATCCAGCTTGTTTGTTTTAGAACATTCTAAAATCGCAATTGAATTGGCATAATAATCGTACATCTCAAAACATTTTCTTGCCCATCAGAAGACAAATACATAACATCTTAAGTTTCTTAGATTTCTTGTTTTTACAGTCAAAGTACTAAGTAGTTTGTAGAGAGCAAAGTATGGAAAATATCAAATCAAGATCGTTCATGAAGCAGCTGTGGTTCGTATAAGATACTCATTAGAAGTAGATGCAATTATTCCGTTGAGTAGCTAAGTTTAATGTTGGGTGAACGAAGAGTATTTGGATAAGGTGTTGGCTACAAAATTAAGGGAGCTACTACTTGGCTTTGGGTTGGTCATTGCACAACCAGGTGGTGACAGTACGCGCTTAACAGCGGCTGGATAATCGTTTTCCAAAACTCTGTTTTCTTGTAAATTCATTTCTCGACAATATGATGTCAATTATAACCTATATGAATGGCTTAAAAAAAAATTCTATGCAGCCAGCGGGATCCCTCCAC
>OZ026599.1:8134429-8141929 GCA_964020085.1 Micromussa lordhowensis
TCAAGTCAAAATGACAAGTATTTTTAAGACCTAAAGTGAAGTTAATTTACCCGGTTGACCTTCAACCAATCAAAAGCTTTGACTTACCATGACAAATCATCCAGCTTGTTTGTTTTAGAACATTCTAAAATCGCAATTGAATTGGCATAATAATCGTACATCTCAAAACATTTTCTTGCCCATCAGAAGACAAATACATAACATCTTAAGTTTCTTAGATTTCTTGTTTTACAGTCAAAGTACTAAGTAGTTTGTAGAGAGCAAAGTATGGAAAATATCAAATCAAGATCGTTCATGAAGAAGCTGTGGTTCGTATAAGATACTCATTAGAAGTAGATGCAATTATTCCGTTGAGTAGCTAAGTTTAATGTTGCGTGAACGAAGAGTATTTGGATAAGGTGTTGGTTACAAAATTAAGGGAGCTACTACTTGGCTTTGGGTTGGTCATAGCACAACCAGGTGGTGACAGTACGCGCTTAACAGCGGCTGGATAATCGTTTTCCAAAACTCTGTTTTCTTGTAAATTCATTTCTCGACAATATGATGTCAATTATAACCTATATGAATGGCTTAAAAAAAAATTCTATGCAGCCAGCGGGATCCCTCCACCCTTGCCAGCTTGCAAGAATGTTTAAATCTTCTGACCACGACAAGACCAAAGGGACACGAAACACCACACAGAAACTTCGCAAACAAACACATTGTTTAAATCAACTTGAAATGCATCAAGCTGAAGGTAGCGAGAGAACATCAAAATATGTCCAAACAACGCCACTGAGCTTATCATTAAACAAAAGATTGACTAAGTCTGTGGTACGAATGCTGGAGTTTAACGAATGATTACTAAGAACGGGCACCGTAGCATGGTTCACTACCACTGCTATGATAAAGGGAGTAAATATGATAAGACAGTAAGATGGGCCAGAGTACTTTACAGGAAACAAGATAAAGGTAGCTGTCATGACTTAAACCCATGTTAAAGAAAATTATTTCTGCATTCAATTTCATAACACCTACGTTCTCAAAGTTTCATACCCTCGATTCTATAATTTGCCTCAGGGTTTAATTTTATGCTTTGACATCTCCAATAGCTTATTTTAATAGCTCTCTATCCCCACAGCTCTCCCGCAGTGGTGAGGTGGCTAGCAAACTCATTTTGTTGGTACGTGGGACATCTAGGATCATCTAGCGATGTATCAATTTTCTTGCCTTCGGTTTTTTTCCTCCCTTAATTAATGTAATTTCGTTGCCATTAACGTCCACATCCATGTACACTGTTGGTTGTATTGAGTTCCCTTTTTGTGATAGCGAGTTGTAAAGTTAAAGATAAAATTAAAAATTAAGACTTTGTAGCTAATTCAAATGCCATTTGAATTCCTACTGAGTAGGAATCTACTCGCATCACCGTAAACACTGTACGCTGCGTCTGGTTAACAATAATTCTGCTACGCTTCTCACGGGACGTCCAAAAATAATGAAAAGGTTATTGCTGGTTTCCACTCTCACGCCACGGAAAAGTTAAATCAAAATCATTGAATAAAAGAGTTCAAGAATTTGAAATGTTACGGAAGACTGATGATTAAGTAATCAACTTTTCTGAGTTGCAGCTCTGTGGGATATTCCGAACTTAATTTATCCGTCACAAAGTTTCATACAAGCTTAAGAAATTTTGCGCTGCGGAAGGGCACAAATATGGCGGCAGGAATCTGGAATTTAAACCTTCATATAAACACTTTTCCTAAAACTGTAAGTGTTCCGACTGCTAAAAGTCTCAGGATAAGTTATTCTTTTCATTGTACCTGACAGACTTCTCGCAGTCATCTTGATGTCGTGTGGTGTGAGAACTTGGTTTTTAAAAACTCTAATGACAAAAAAACGTCGATAGTAAAAAAGTCATGGGTCAAAAAATGTAAAATATATCGAAGGTAATAAAATATATAGGTCCAGATTTGGAAAATATCTAAATCTTTTGAACTGAAGTTTGAATGCCACATTGCGGACAGTTTTTGCGGCCTATAATTATTGATAAAAGCGCTACAAGGATGTATATATGTCTTAATTTATGAAAACCGCGTCAAATTTGGAGCAAAAGTTTTTTCAGGCGACGGCCGACAGGGAGGCCTTTGCCGAGCTTGAAAACACAGGGGGCCTTCCGTCAAGGAGGGTTGGGGCAGACCGCCCAGTTGCCTGGCTACCAGCTGATTCCAAGCGGGGACCCCAGGGTCTAACCCAGGAAGGGTGGCGTTGGTCACATTTTGTCAGTTAAACTCGTCATTTTCTTTGCTGGACAGCTTTTGCCACCCATGCCCTGCAACCTTAGGGGCCGGAAGCCAGCAAGCCAGACACAAAGGTGGGTGAGAAGGCTGTGTAGTGACAGACGGCCTGTGATTGATTGAGTTAAAACGCCTGAGCAGTGGTAGGGGGTCGTGTTGAATCAGCACGATTTTCATCAATCCAGACATATGTGTTTTTTTTTTTGCTTACTTCTACAACGTATATATTTTTGCTGACAATACTCCTCAAACAGCACGCAGTAAATAACTAAATATCACACAAGATACATTTTAAATTTTTTAGTCTGATATCTATCTCTCGTACTTCCTGTTCGATGAGTATGTTCGTAACTAAATATTGTAAGATCATGATGGCTAATTTAACAGCTCCATTTCACGTTTTTCACGTTTTTGATTCAAGTAGGTCTTAAATAATGGAACACCATCTGTTTCGGATGGCTGACACCATTCAAAAGTAGTACTTGACATACCTTATAAGTTAAAACATAAGGGATATAAACACAGGAAACATAGGAACATGCCGGCCATTTTAGTATCTCATCGTGGTGAGTGTAATCTCATATTCCAACTGAGGGCTACATTTTATACTTAGTGCATCGTGAGTGCAACTTTCGCTGTCTTGTAACTGTATAGTACGTTCAGTTCGAGTACACGATAAGATCCGCACTTCGGAGGGAAGCGTTCTATCCATAACTCGGACGATGACACCGAATCTCCTACTGTGACTTAATTTTGAATCCCTTGGCAACAATATAAATTGGAAACATTTCATATATAAGGTTTCCCGAAAAAAAAAATGCTTACTGTACTCAGCTTATACATACGGTGCACATTATGCTACATGCATAGCAGAACTTTTTTATGAATCAAAATCCACAATTTTTCGTCTCGCCAGTTTTGGCTAATGCACGGTGACAAGTGTAAACAAATTTGTTTGTGTCTCTTGATGACAAGTTTTGGTGTTGCAAACGACATTGTTGTAATACCCACTCTGCACTTCATTTGTATTGTTACCACTTTGGCCACCGTCCTCGTGCGTGACGTAATCAGGATCACTTGCTCCTACAACAGCGAAAATAGCGGGTGTCTCCAGTTGTCCTGATCGCAGTTGTTTGTCAAGAACATCAGTCTCAGCCAAAACGCTAACGTCTCCCTGCATGTCACTGAGAGGCAGAAGCACCTCCAGGCAACAAGAAATGGACCAACGAGGATTCCTGCACCATTCCTTAAAGTACTGGTAAAGATGCACCAAATACTGAACTGTGCGTGGACAAGAAAGCAAAAAAGAGTTTGCAATGAAAGAACATCATCCAATAGCAGTAGAATAGCATTAAGAGAAAATACGTCTTTAAACGTGTAACAAACTAACATTAATAGAACCTCTAGTGGACAAAGCAAAGTCAGTTTCTAGCCACATGTTATGAAAACCAGATGGAAATTACTTTGTTTCAGTAATTTTGGCCGGAATTTTCTGATTTACATCCCAAGTTTCAGCGATTTTGAATATAAGAGAGAGACGTATACCCTTCCTAGACACAAGACCAAAACTTTCTATCGTATCGTAGTGATAAGTGAACAAAGAGAAAGTAAGTCTTTCTTTCCACAGGGTGGCCAGTTTAGCTCGAAGACTAGTATCCATAGGGCCCTTAAATAAAATTATCAATCAAAAATATTTCAACATCTGGAAATACTGGACTGAGACTTTAGTAAGCAAAATGAATCATGCACGATCTACTCATCTCACTGCTGCAGAAGTGCGCGCAAGAGCCACACCACTTTCAAAAACTTTTAATTTCACTTGTTCTAGTTCATCCAAATTAAAACCAGGCCGCTTATAATCACTTAACAGCAACTATGGAACAAGGGTCTATTTTAACGCATCATCTTACCAGCAACTAAACCGATCACCAAAGTATTTGCTCCAAGCACCAATGCCTTGAACACGGCTGTGTCTGTGTACGCATCTGTCGAGCCTGGAAGATTCTCGGCGGGTATTCTGCTCACAGCTCCGATGCCCAAGTTGACGATAGTAACAGACAGTGAAACTACCATTAACCGGTTCTCGACTACGTCTTGTATGGGACTGATAAAGGCAAACAGCATTCCGTACATCCCAGCAATTACCCATGCCAATCCAATGTAGGACCTGCTCTCTTGTCCCACGAGAATAAGACCCGAAGTGAGGATTAGTTTTCGACACATTTCAACCAATTCCCAATACCACGAACGAGGTTTATAGTTTTCAAAAAGAAAACGCAATCCTGCGATCATTTCCGAGCAAGTACCTGGATTCTGTGATTTCTTAGAGCCTCCTGTTACAAATATTACTCTTCTCTGTCTCCAAAGAGCAATGAATGAGGCGGCTGGAAGGATAATTATATAGGCGGTTGAGATGTATCCCCAGATCAATAGGTGGTTGTACTGTGGACCATGGCATCGTACGCTGTAATCTGCTTTCAGGTATTTTAAACACAGTTCCTCTTTCTCATCCAGGCAAAGTTTCCGACAAGCAAATGGGAGGACATTGGCTGTTTTGGTACAGGTGCTGAGATACGTAACGTACAAAATGAAAAACAGATTCCTGTACACAAGCTCTTTGGTCTGGGAGAGTCTACTCGACTTTTCTTCCTCGCCAATATCGCCGTTTCTTAAGATGATGACTTTACGCACTCCGTACGCGACGCCTGAAACACCAATGACAAGAGCATTTATGGCCATTATTGCAAACATGCTGCCAAACGCATTCACTCGTAATCCCGAAATTAAGCAATCAATAGGTGCTATCTGAAGTACATTCATCTGGAGTATTTCGGAATATTGAGCAATAACCTCCATGGAATCTGGCCACTTTATGTAGGAGAACGCTTCCAGTAAACCGTAAGTGACCTGATAAAAGCCAATTATGATCTTAAGTTTAGAAAAAAACATGTCTATTACAGTTCGTTGCCGGTCCTTCTTAACTTTTCTTTTTTTCACTGACCACGCCAAGCCTACCAAGATAAACAATAAAATGGCCACGACGATGGATAACTGTCCCAATATCCACTTCTTTGATGGACATTTTTTGCAGGTTTGTAATTGTTTATAATGCCCTTTACTGCAAACGGCACAGAGTGGACCTTCGTAGCCATTTTCGCAGGGAGAATCCAGTTCGCCTTTGCAGGATTCCTCTCTTGGACACTTGTAAGGCGTTGGTATCGGATAAGGGAATTGCACATCATCAACACCTAGTGCTGGTAAGGTTGCCAAAAGATTTGTTATAAATTCGTTGTATCGATCTTTGTGCGTCGTATTACGCCATTTCCACCAGTAACCAGACTTTAAAGACGCATAATCATCTTGACATTTTAGTCCACCTGAGCCACATTTTTGACATTTGTCGAACATGTGTGTTCGATAAAATCCGACCAAGCATTTACAACCACGATATCCAGCAAAGAAATCAGTATCTGTTCCTGTGGTAGAGTCAAGAAAGCCATAACAGTTTTTGGGGAAGATAACTGCATTTTACAGACTAGTACGCTGAACAAAACTGCTCCGGATCGACGTTTTACGACAAACAATTAAAACAAACAAAGTGGCACATATAATTTTGTGCTTGTCTTAAAGTGCCACTAACCCCCAAAATTGTTTTTCTCTAATATATATACTTTTTCTCCAGATCACTACTGCGAAAAAACAATCGTTGTAGCTATTTTCGTTAATTTTCTATGATTTGGGACAAGTTGACTTCTGACTTCATTTCGGGAATAACAATATTTTGTTTCTACGAAGAATGTATAACAATAATGATAATAATAATAATAATAATAATAATAATAATAACAACAATAATAATAATAATAATAATAATAATAATAACAATAATAATAATAATAACAATAATAATAATAATAATAATAATAAACTTATATTGCGCAGATATTAATTTAAATGCAAATAATGCAAGTTCTTGTTAAAATTAACAAAAATGATTATGATATGCACTAATAAGATTAGAAAATAATCGAAAAAAAATATCGCCTAGAAACATCTTCAGCAACAGATGTGTATTAAGAGACTTTTTAAAACTATTTACGGTAGCCAATGCAGGGATTTCAATAGAGGTGTAATATAACAGAATTTGCTTTCTTCGAACACAAGACGAGCAGCTGCATTCTGAACTCTCTGTAACTTCTGTAGCGGACATGCTGGCAACCCATATAATAGGCTATTGAAGAAGTTGATACGACTAGAAAAAAGGCATGTAACAGTGTTTACACTCTTTGCTAAGATATTTCCTAATCCTTCTAATATTGTAGAAATAATAGAAAGCAACAGATCGAACTTGTTATCGTAATGTGGTCACCCATCGATAGGTTATAATCTAACCACACACCCAGATTTCTAACGGGAGATTGCGGAGCAATGTCAGAGTTTCCAATAGTTATGCCATCAATTCTAACTTTAGCGAGTTGTTGTTTGGTGCCAATCAAGAGAAGTTCTTGAGACATCCACTTGTAATGTCGTGAGTGCAGTGTTCAATAGCAGCAAGTGCATCAGCCTGCTGGCCAGATTGCGCCATAGAACTGTGTGTTGTCGGCATAACAATTTACAGTTGGCAGGTGCTTCTTGACGACATCAAACAATGCGCTTGCATAGCTCGTGAACAGAAGCGGCCCCAGACATAAGCCTTGCGGAACCCCATAGCACAGATCAAACTTCGCAGACACAGATCCACGTACATGGACTCGCTGGTAACGCCCAGATAAATAAGAGCGAAACCAGCCAAGGGCAGTGCCGTTCAAACTGCCAAGCTTTGACGACAGCCTTTTGAGCAGAATGGATGAGATATGAGGACAGTAACGTGCTGCTTGTTCATATTCAATAGAATATCGTTCATGAGTTTCAGAAGTGTTGTTTCAGTACTGTAATTTTATGGTAAGCAGGCTGCGCGTTTGGGTATTAATAAGTTAATACTGGAAAAACTAGAGCCTCTGTATGCAAACATACGATAGTGCGTGTCTAAATCGTTGCAGAATGCAAGGAAGATGTGTTGTTGGAGGCTGTAGCAACACAGGATGCTAAGGATAGAGTATTCCACTTCATTCGATACCTCTATCTCGATTAAACTCGACCAGAAACGAGAAAATGACCAACGAAAGTGGGTTGATCTGGGCGAAGCTAAAGCCGGGAAGCCATCGAGGATTTCTTCGATCTCGGGTTC
>OZ026599.1:8144429-8151929 GCA_964020085.1 Micromussa lordhowensis
ATTTGTTTACATAATAGGCCATTTCAATTCCGAATTACCTTTAGCCTCTTTCTCAAAGCGAGTCTTGGTCACCATCCGTTCATATGAAAATGAGATTTCATTCACATCAAATTAAACTCATTTTCATATGAATGGTTGGGCACAAGGCCTCAGGCTTTTAAAAAGCAACTCAAATGAGCGCGGGAATCCACTGCAGAAATTATTCTGCAAAAATGAAATTAGTAAGGTTAATTAAACGTTCATAAATAGGTACCACAAGAGTTTCAACTCTTAAATAATTGGTTACCATGCGGACAAGACTTGCAATCTTGCGCTCGTGTTCCTGGTGCTTTGTCATATGCAACAAAGGAACCATTTGGACACTTCTTGCAGTTTTCAGCCACGTGGCCAAGATTGTCAGAGTAAAATCCACCTGTAAAAAGGTAACAAAGCATCCTAAACTTAAGCAAACGATAAATTATACACAAAGCACTCCATGTTTATAGGGGTTTTGCAAGCGCTTTCATGACTGAAGTCGCAGTTAGGACGGATATAATCCTTCGTCCGCATATATAGAGGAAGTATACATTTTGGACTCGAGATATTTTATCCAGGGTTCGAGCTCTACCTATGAACCTTATTTTTATGCACCCATCACCGTGTCTTTCTCCGGTCTACACTCACTGTGCGCCTATTCCACTCCCGTAAAACCGCTCTGAAAACAAGCTGCAGATAATCCTAGACATGCATGCAAGTTAAACTGAAGAGTAACAGTAACCTGGTGAACACTGGGTGCATCCTTCTTTTCCTTTAGATGTCGTGTTGGAGAACGTTCCCACTGGACATGGTAGAAAGGAATGGAAAATGTCGTCCGTAAAGTTGTTAGGTAACCTAGTGAATCCTGATGCCATGATAGCGGAGATGAAAGCTCTACTTTCCCTCGAAAGTGGAGAGTAGACTTTGATGACTTCAGTGTCAGAATTGAGCGGATTCCTGGGAGAGATGTAACAATTAACATTCACGTAAATCGATGAAAACTGTTTCTGGGCAACTTCACCGAGGTTTCCATAGTAAATTAAAACAGATTTAGCAGGCATGTTCATGTAGTTGATGGTAAGTACATTTGCATCATTGTGAAAGTACTTCAGTGTCAATAAATAACGTGCGCATTTCTGCCAGATATTTTCAGCCATAATTTCCTGGACTATAATTCCCAGACATTTGAGAAATATTTTAATTGCGTAGGAAGAATATTGCACGCAAATATCAGCCATTTGGGAAAGTAAAATTTACCAAGTCGCGTGCAACACTGTTGCCTTGAATTTCAAATACTATGGTTGTTTACCATTTACCCAAAAAATCCGGAAATTTCGGATGGAGTGTAAATGGAAAGATTAATTTTGTCTCCCCGAACGGAAATTTTCTCAAGAAAACGGGATTTCTTGAAAGGTAGACCAAAATTCCCAAACGGAATTTCCGAATGGAAAATGTGCGTTCCATTTCCTAATTTTTACTAGTTCAAAGCCCTTTGGCTTGGATGGCATTTGATCCTACCTTCCGGGAAAAAGTCGTGGTAATGGAACGAGCGCATCCCCGTGGAAGTTTCTATTCGGGATTTGACGCGTCCCATTTACCACAACTGTCGACTAACCGGTTTCTCCGAGTAAATGGTAAACAACCTAAAGCTCTTCGCTATATAAACAAAAAGGGGACCATAATTTCGATGGTAGATGTCATCAGTGTTTTTTTAAACCCAAAATGCTTGATCCCAAGCGGTAGCATCCCAAAAGTTTATATCTGTGTCGATTTCAAAGAAATCATCCGCTACCTTGTAATATAACCAATCTGCTTGTTCCTGTCTAAAAAGAAAAACTTACAGATAAATTGTGCAGTTCTGGCCTAGAGAGCGATATTTGAGTGTTCCAGCTGTTCTATTCTTTATCACCCTGACAAAAACAAAGTTTAAGCATCGCAAAATCTGAGTATATATTCACAAATACGACGTTTTTTTATTAATTATCTTCATTAAAACACAGAGGTGATATGGAGTTTGCAGAGATTCATAGTTAATGCAGTTATCGCAGCTAATGCAAGCATGGCAAGAGGTAAACAACTACCTGAAGTAATTCTTGCTTTTTTTTCGCAAGAAGTATATAGTTGTAGTGTGAAAATACGCCATAGCGTAACAAAACCGGTTTATTCTATCCGTTTGTCTGGGAGGAAAGACAGCTGGTATATAAATAACACTGCTCAGTGTCTGTGTCAGTTTCTCATGAATCGGATACATTACAGTTTAGAATCTAGACCACGAAGGCTTGTAAAGGAATCGACGCTCAATATCTTCAGTTTCGTCCGTAGCAAATATCTGTCAGAGAAAAATATTAACTTTCCATAGGAAAAAAGTGAAATGAAGTTAGCACTCATGCAAGTAAATCATTAAGGCATTATTTTCCAAGCCACTAACGGTAATTTTTTCCTGAATAGCGATATACAAATTTATTGAGGGTGGCTGAAACCGGATTATGCTAAAATAAAATTTATTTCTCATGCAAACTAGCCTTACCATACCTCATGAATAGTAAAATAATTGAAGCTTAATGAACCTTAAAACATCAAATCACATTCACAATGAATGTCTTATTGTGCTGTTTCGAATTGCTGGCAAAAGACAAACATCTAACTTATTTTATTTATAGTACTAACTTACATATTTAAACTGCTGCCACGGTAAATCATAAATGCCTCCCGTTCAATTGTCTTTATCGGGTTGTCTGAAAGCATTCTTGTAACAAAGAATAGGATGAATATCAAGCCATTTGTTCCAATCATTAACACATCTTGCAATTAAGACACTGACATATTTTAGTCTTAAGTGAATAAAAACAAAAACTTGCCATTGTTAAGTAGACATCAAAGGCTTAACTACTTTTTGTTTATTTATCAGAATTCGTCTGTCATCATTTGATAGTGGACTTTGCCAGAATACCAAAACCTCCTTCCTTCACTGGAATAACCAGACGCTTTCCGATGAACAGAGGAATAAACAACCGCATGTTCATCAAGACCGAATACGTATATGGTTGTCTAAAGATGTTTCTTTTTTGAAATCTCTCTGGAAAAAGAAACATTTTGCCATCGTTCATACGCGGTTTCGAACAAGCAAATGTGTCAAAAAAAGTTTGCAAGAAACAGTTAAGGTTAATAAGAGATGTTATTATATGGCTCTGTCTCACAAGGACTGGGAAGTACCAAATTCACGAATTTGATTGGCTGAAATCGATATTGAAAGCGGTCTAGATTTTCCCATTTTCCCTCACTGCGTTCGGTCTGTACTCACGACCTCGGTCAAGATTGTTCCATTCGGACCTCCTGCTCGGTTAATAAGAACCAAATATTACACGGCGGCGCGAAGATATGAATTTTATGTTCGAGTGGAAAAACAATATTTTACGAACGAGGATAGCAACTAAAATATTATTTTAACAACTGAAAGAAAAATTCATATCCTTAAGCCATCGTGAAATTTTCTTTTTATTACATAGGCAACCTGACCATTTGCACAAACCGTAAAAAATCAGAAAGTGACGTCAAGAATACAAGTGGTGTATTTATTTTTCTGTAAAACATTCGTGTCTATGTAATAAATCATATTTCTTATATTTTCCTGTCTACCCTTTCATCCAGGAAATTATACTTTGTGGACAGTCATTTGGTCTTATTTATCGCTGCTAATTTTTTTTTATCCTATAGATAGCTGCTTGATTTGTTCTAGTCGTAAGGTTGTTATAGGCAGCTAATACCATATTTGTAAGCTTCAAAATTAATGTACTCCTCCTTATTCCTTTTTGATATAAATAAGTTTTATTGTTGTTGTTTCTTCTATTTGAAGAATATCATCATGGTTTTACTTGCTCAGTTTTATTAGCTTTTAAAAAAATCAGTGGTTGCCAATATTTGTGTTAGCAAAAGTTTGGCGCCTTTCGTTTGAAACAGATAGAATCTCAGCTGGCCTAGGCTTGCCAATTGCTATTTACAAAGCATATGTGTGCGTTTGGAGGGAGATTTAAATCCGGGACCTGCGAAGGTAATAGTTCCCAGACCCCGGGTCCTCCTCTACTTACATAACCGCGAGCTCCTCTAGATTAAAGAATGCTCGATGTGGAATTATCTCAAGTCGGTTGGCGCTCAGAAATCTAAAATTAAAGAGGAAATTAAATTAAAGAGGTAAGTTTCATTGCATTGCATTGTTAGTAAAACTCACCACACATTAAAAAAAAACTCACAGGTATTTAAGATTAGTCAGGATGGCAAAAGTCTCGTTCGATATTGATGTTATGATGTTATTCCGCAAGAATCTAGCAACCAGGAAAAATTAACAAAAATTGACTAGTGCTATTTATCACATTACTATATTATTTACCCAGGAGATCTGGCGCAGCAACTTAGCATAACATCTACAATTTGGGCGAGTCACACCAAGTGTATCTTAATTATTGTACCATGATGTGGTTTCCAAGAATGAATCAAAAATGCTTCATTTATACGGATTATACGGCTATCGCCCATTTATGAACAAGTTATCGCAGTCTAGACATCACACGAAACCATAGAGTGCTTTTCACTTGAGTGTCGATAGTAATTCGCGATTCGTAGATCACGTCACTTTCTCAAAAGTTAAGTTAAACCAAAACCAATCATAACTCGCTGGTACACGTTTTTCCACGTGTCACGAGTTTGATTGGTTTACTGAATCGTGTGTGTCCTTTGTGATTGGCCAAACTGATTACTTTGGTTTTGGTTTTACCGCACTCAATTGAAAATTGCTTTAGCCACTCTCAAAGACACTCGCGACATTAGCTTTAAGTACTTGAAGTTCAAAATTAGTATAATATGACTTGTTTAAGAAACTTCTACAATCGTCTATTATGTTATGCAATGTAAGCTAATTTAAGTAAGTCTTAATTTTCAGGTAAGTCTTTTCTATGTAAAAATAAATTACTAAGCAGCTAACTTAGTACTAACCAACTTGGTTCTAAAAAGCCACTCTAATTTAAGATACTTACAGATATCTTAACCTCCACACACAACAAAACAAGTTCTCTGGTAAGGTGTTAATTCTGTTATACGAAAGATCTCTAAAGATAAAAATACGTGAATATTTTACTTTTAAAATAAGAATTAAAAGTAGTGATGGTACAAGTTGGTCTTTCATCTGTTGGGTTGTTAAAGAGGCATGTAGAGTTCTGAAGGAGGCTTTACCGCTATGTTTGAAGGACAGCCTTTTAAATCATTGTTCCCTTCAACTTAAGGTCTACTAAGGATTACAATTTTTCAAGTAAACCTACAAGCGATTTAGTCGTGTATTGTGAACCAACAACTTGGCAGGCAAGTTTTGAATGTTGTTTGAAGAGAGGTACCTGAAAAAAAAAGTAAAACAGCCAAAGAGTTAACATATGCAGAATACTTTGCACAACCAAGTTGGGCAGCTGGACATTGGAAATTGAACCAGTTCACTTGAGTCACTATTCGATGTTATAGTTCACCACTAAATTTTCCCCGATTCTTATTGGTTTAAATTGATCACGTGACGCGATAGTGTTCATCCGCGGAGAGACAATATCAGCCCATAGTGCCCGTCCGCGGAAAATACCCGGATGGATAGTAGTCGTCCGTGAACATTTTCCTGTAATAAAGTGGGTTTATAGCAAATGATTATGTGGGTTTTAGAATGTTTTCTTTTTCATATTTTACATTTGACTTCAACAGCTTTCATCTAAAATAGTTGAAAATAATTTAATATGATTTTTGTACTGGCGCGCGGGAGAAACTTTGCCTATTGTTATAGTTAGGATTTTTATAAGACAATGAAGCTATTGTTGTCCGTCCGTAGGGATTTTTGTACATCACACAAGAAAAGACGAAATTTGCCCATGTCGTTCGCGTCCTTCCAGCACAATACGCTTCTGAAGTGCGTGACATAATTCTGCGGCCGCCAGAAGAACCGTACACAGCGATTAAAGAGGAATTGCAAAAGCGTGTTTGCCCGACAAAACGTCAACAGTTACATCAACTTCTGCATGTTGAGGATCTCGGCGACAGAAAACCCTCGCAGCTGTTACGACACATGTTGAAACTCCGAGGTGGTACTGCCGCTGAATCCGACAAAGATGAAATTTTCCGTGAGCTCTTCCTTCAGAAGCTTCCCGTCACCGTTCGCACCGCTCTAGCGATTCACAAAACTACCAGCCTCAGTGATATAGCCGAAATCGCCGACAACATGGTCGAAGTCCAGGGTCCGCAAGGGCAAATTAGCGCCTCGGAGATCCAGCAACGAGAAAATTCAGAAATTGCAGCGGTTCACACCGAGCTACAGAAAATTTGGCGGGTACTACAGTCTCAGCAGAAACCATCACTTGACGAACGACAACGTGGCTCGACGCCTGATGTTTGTTGGTACCACGAGCGATTCGGCTCGAAAGCTACAAAATGTCGCGAACCTTGTAAGTTTCTACAGCAGTCGGGAAACTCCAAGGCCAGTCGATGAACGTAGCCCACTCGACTGGCACTTCTCGTCTCCTCCGACTTCTTGATAAAACCTCTAAGCAACAATTCCTTATTGATACCGGAGCTGAAGTTAGTGTTGTTCCTGCCGGGAGATCAGACCGGTGGATCAAAGGTGACGTCACATTACGGGCTGCGAATAATTCTTTTATAAACACTTATGGCTATAAACAATTTACTCTCGACTTTGGGCTCCCACGCCCTCTCACCTGGCGATTCCTAGTAGCTGATGTGGCTCAACCAATCATTGGGGCTGATTTCCTTCTACAACACAAACTGTTAGTAGACCTGGACCAGAAACGCTTAATCGACACGATGAATGGGACACGCATTATAGCTGAGCCTTCAACAAACCAATCCCCATGTCTTAACAATATCTCCACTCTACCTTCAAGTGCAGATCCATTCGCACACCTTCTGGAGGAATTTCCGTCTCTGACAACCCCATGTACAAGCGACACTCCAGTTAAGCATGGTGTTTCGCATCACATCGTCACAGAAGGTCGCCCTGTTTTTGCCCGGCCGCGCCGCATGTCACCTGAAAAGCTAACCGTTGCAAAAACAGAGTTCAATAAGCTCCTGGACATGGGAATCATACGACCATCTGCAAGCACATGGGCCTCACCACTCCATATGGTACCTAAAGGAAATGGCGAATGGCGCCCGTGTGGAGACTACAGGAGGCTCAACGACATCACGACCGCTGACCGTTACCCCATCCCGCATATTCAAGACTTCGCATCCCATTTGGCAGGTTCAACCATTTTCTCGAAAATCGACCTGGTGCGCGCCTACCACCAAATTCCCATGCACGAGGCCGACATTGCAAAGACCGCCATAATTACACCTTTTGGCCTCTACGAGTTCTGCCGTATGCCCTTTGGTTTGCGAAACGCCGCCCAGACCTTCCAGCGCTTCATTGACGACGTTTGCCGGGGCCTAGACTTCGTCTTTGTCTAT
>OZ026599.1:8156929-8184429 GCA_964020085.1 Micromussa lordhowensis
TCTTTCGCCAAGTGTAATTAAGTAACAGCGGCTTCAAATTAGAAGCACGTAATTTCACTTACAGGAAAAATAGATTTGTCAACGTGGCAAATACTCTGTCCGATAAGACTCTGATAGCGTTTGAAGCCAAACTCCTAGAATGTAAATTAACTGTTTCATTAGTGATTAATCAAGCCTAGTTAGTGCAAATATATGCAGTTTTACATATCACACAATGTAATTATTGATATCTATGCAATTTTCGAATTCAGTTTTTTTTATAGTTTTGGGGCGAAGTACATACATACCTGCACCTTGGCACTGTGAAGAAGTAATAAATCCCCAGGAAATATATATATAAAAAAATGCAATTTCAGATGAAATGTTATACAGCAACTCCGTTAGAGCCTTTACATCTTTGAACAACAGCATTCAATTTGTGTAACAGCTTTAAAAGCCATAATCAGTTTCGTTTTTTTGTTCAGATCTGTTCACTTACAGCCTCCACAACACTGTTAATGTGGTAAAGACTCCATCGGGTAGAAATGTGATAGCGTTTGAAGCCAACAATCTGTGGAATGAATTACGTTTTGTCGTTGGCATCAGATTCCATCATTCGGAAGTCTACATGAAAGCAACCGAACGATTTGCGATCTCAAATGAAACCCAGTTACAACGAAAATATATTCCATTCTCTTCAAAAAATGTATTGTAATTCTGCAATATAATGAACGTCGATATTTCTGAGTTGCTTCATTGCTTTTTGCGCACACAACAACCAACACGTCCGGTTCTATCGAACCCAGCAGACTGAAAACAATAGAGGAGGAACAGCACTCTTTAAAACTGCTAGAGACATCGCTCAAGTGGCTAGAAGTTCCTTAATTGGCTTTTCCATCCTCGCGAGGGTGCATACTCTGTGGCAAAAATTTCTTTCACTCCCCCAGACCCCCCCCCCCCCTCCCCCCTCTTCTTCTTCCTCCAGGTTATTTCTAACCACTTGGCTAGTTGGGTTCCATTTAGCGAATTCGTTAAAACAAATAAACTCTGAGAAAAAGTCCGACTACTTGAAATCTATAAAGTAAAGCTGAAATTTCGTGAGCTTACAGTGTTTGTAACTTCGTCAAGTTGTAAAACAAGTTGGCAGGTAACCTCTGAATATTGTTTGATCTCAATGACCTGTGAAAATTCAACTTTAAATGATTAAAAAAGGTTACAAAATTGCAGGATAGACAAGCAGACATAGAGGTAAGGAAATTGTAATAGATACTGACAGCCACCGTAGACTCTCAAGGCCTGAAAAAATCCAAGGAGAGGGATTTGAAAAGTTGCCTGTATACTCCAACGACCTGCAACACAGACAAACAAAAAATTCTTCATAACGAAAACAATTCTAAAGTGTATAACGTCTTTCGCACTCAATAAGTAGCTACTCGCATAAAATGTCACTCTAATGTTAATTAAGGTGTTAACAAGGCTAGAGCGGTTTTCAATTGAGTATAGAAAGTAATCAGGCGATTACTTTGGTCACGGGTTTTGGTTTTACTACGGTTTGAGATTGATTGAGTAGTCTAATTGGTAAGTTATTGGTTTGGTTTTGGTTTTATGACACTTATTCATTTGAAAACCGCTCTAATGTTAACTTTAATATCCATCAATAAACCTTAATATTTCTTTAGTTATCGCTTTGACAATATGACTGTAGGAATTTCACCGCAGTCTGTGAAAGTTTCAACTTCGCACTGATCTAGCAGGAGAACAAACTGTGTAATTTATACTCATGGCCGTTTCGACAATCGATGATTTTTAAACAAAAGACAACCTTACATCTTGTCAGTCACCGTTGTAGCACATTTCATAGCGAGCCCGGGTGACTTGACATTCAGGCACGAAAGAGTATTTCCCCAAAACCCGTCTGACCAATAGGAACATCGCGATGTACAATCTACGTGCAAATAAAAGAGTGTGAATTAGAACTATTGATGGTGTTGGACTGCACGCTTTGCTCATGGTAAAGCATGGTAAAGAAAGAGTGAATTTTCAGAACAGGATTGAATACAAATAAAAAGCACTATATATAGAGACAGCCAATTCAAGCTGAGCCTATGTAGCAATGTCAAACCATCGGCAAAATACTCAAAAAACTCTCAGGTTCAACTGTAACGTATCCAGTGTTATTTTCAGTGCTGAACGTTGGTCTGAATCGTTTTAAATTTCGCGTCTATCACATTGAGCAAGAAAAAAGCTAGTCTGAGTGTGCGTACCGATAAAAGTGACAAAGAAATCACTGCTGTTAGTTCCATATCTGCTTGTTACTACACAAGTGTAGTTTCCATCCTCATATAATGAGATTTCTGCAGTGGCTGTTGTATTTACGAGCACTGTAGAGTTCCTTATTAGTGCTATATGTATAGGAGGACTCCCAGTAGCTGAACACCATACTTTGTAGCCTGGTAATGATCGTACAACAGCAGCTGGTAGCATCACCCTAGGTGGGACTACAAAAAATACATCGTTAACAAAAGTTTCTTTTTCACACAAATCGTAAAACTTACTGGACATTTAAGTCCATAAAATGTCGCTTCCACTCGGGGACAAGACAGAGGGAAGTGACAAGTCAGGACGAATCATCTAGCTCTTGACTTTTCTTGCCTTTTCTCCTTTTTCTACTTACCCTGTGGAATAGCAGTGAAAAGCAAAAGGAATCCTCGCCTTTGAAAACTGTGGTCTGAGTGGAACATCAGCACAGCATAGTTCCCACTTACAAGAACGGCGTCTTCTGTTCTTTTACCGCAGTATTTACCAAGGTCGTCGTTCTTCTCATTAGTAATTTTTAAATAATCAAAGCTGCAACGAAGTTAACGTAAGTTCTTGAATGCACATAATTATAAATAAGAACCATGTTTTCTTTTTTTGTTTTTTTTTATTTTATCATACTTGAAAATGTATTTAGTTCTTACTTACTAAAACGAAATATTTTTTGTTACTCACACTACTTACAACTCATATGTAGTTACTCTATACTTACTTCTTACACGGTACTTGAACTTTTGAACTGCACCACATACAATAGCTATATTACAATATATTACAACTAGTCAAATTAAATTACAGTTGGTCTATTTACAAATTTATTGTTCGAGCCTCTAATAAGAATTTTACATAAGAATTCAATAGATTATTAAATAAAAAGGTGGCGAAAAGAAAAAAAATCAAAATACAAAAGCCGAGAAGAAAAATAGGACACAATACAATTTTGTTCCTGAATTCCTTCTCCTTATTAGAAGTGACTGCAGTGACTGAAAATTGGTTCATTATGGTATATAAAGCGTTAACATATAAGAAAGGTTTACCCAAAATAATAAGATGGTTGAGGGCTAAACAGAAGGTGTGACAGCGAATAATTCCGAACATAACGTCTACTTCTGACAACAGCAGTTTCGTGTTCTAGAAATTGAGTACCACTCCTGGAATCTATTCCCAAAAGAAGTTGCTTGCGTGCAGTTTATAAAGAAATGTCACGTGGTCTGACACAGAAGGACAAAAGACACAGGAGGGCGCGGCAGCTTTTTTCATTTTAAGTAACAGGCTATTCGTTGATAAAATTCGGTGAATGATCTTAAATTGGAACATCGTCAGTTTACCTTCTTTTGTGGCCTTGCATGGTAAGAAGTAGATTTTATCTAAGTCATTTTTCGCGATGCCAACCGCTAAAATGTTTTCTCAGAAGTGGGTGGAGGTAGATCTTCAAGGATTAGCAGCATACTGTATATTGTCTTGCATGTCAGGGAACCAATTGAGGTGGGAGGCGTAACTAGGTCTTTGAAACCCCGCTGCAATAGTTTCTTCCAATTTTGGGGAATAGAAGAAACAATTTATATAATTTTGTAAATAGTTACATTTTACATTAAATTTATTGCAAAAGGAATTAAACGGAAGGAAATGGCCTTCACAGGAGTTAAAAACGTCTGAGATTAGTTTTATTTCTTCTTGATACCAATGAGAAAAGTATACCAGTTTCTTGTTCACAGTTAAAAATCGGTTGTCCCAGATTGGCTGTTAGAGAACCTCAATTTTATTTTTAGGTGTGCTTGTTGCGATATCCTGCCAGTAAAAAAAATATTTGTTTCTAGAAAGCAGGAAGATGGTTGTCTTTGTGAAGGAGATTATAAACATAATTTCATTTAAACAGTTCCGTAATGCCAACGTCGGCTAGGAGCGATTTCGAAAAGCGATAATAAATCAAATAATTTTGAAACTGTATAGACATCAGAAAGAAGTACAGTTGTGTCCTCTGCATATTGCGAAGGTTTGACTTCTTTATGCTCATCTATCATAATTTCTTTTATTTCTTTTGAGCGTCTAATACTTTGAGTAACTCAATAGCAATAACAAATAGTGCACCGGAAAGTGGGCAACCCGGCGCACACCAGGTTGAAGATGAAAGTGTTTTGAGGTGTATCCGTTATTCAAGACGCAACTAGAGATATCGTTATAGAACACTTTAATCCATTGTCTGAGGGCAAGACCAAAATTAAGCGCCTCAAGGCATTTATGGATAAAATTGCACTCAATCGAGTCAAAAGCCTTTTCGAAATCTCAAAACGCGACTACGGTCAGTACCCCTGGGATATTCTTCTCTTTAGTGAAATGCATTGTGTCTGCTATTAGCCTGATACTTTCTCCAATGAACCTTCTCTTAACGTACCCAGATTGACAGGGATGAATAGACCAATTTCGATATATTAAAATTCAGTCTAGCACAATAGACCTCAGCACGACGCTCTGGGGAATAAAACCCACAAACTCTGTAGTTATTCCCCAGAGCCTCGTACTGAGGTCTATTGTTTTAGGCTGAATTTTAAAATATCGAATCGGTCTATTAAGCTCGGCAAGATCTTCTCCAAACGTCTTCGTTGCTATTTTATAGTTTACATTCAGTAAAGATACAGGTCGCCAATTCTTAAAATATTCGGTCTTCTTCTTCTTCTTCCTCTTGGCTTGGATTTTATTCTCTTCAGCTCGGTCTTTAGAGAATCACTGTATAAAGTCTGGAGTTTGGTCTGCAATCTCGTCATTTCCGACAAAAGAGTTGATTCTTCGTCGGGTTTTTGTTTAGCTTTCTTTTTTGAAAATAATTTCACGATATTTAAATGTCAACAGTTCCACGTACTTCGTATCAGACAGCAAGGAGTTGTCAAACTTCCAGAATCCGGGTCCTCGAGGGAGCTCACTTTCGTTAAAAGACACGGAGAGAGCGACGGCGGAATGATCTGAATAAATGTTTGGAAGTATTTTGTACTCCTTCGTGTGGTCTTTTAGCTGCTTTGAAATAAGGAAGTTGTCAAGTCTACACTGTATTTTCATTGATGGGTTAGCCCATGGAAAGCCAGATTGATCTGGCTTCTTGAAACGCCAGGAACCAAACAAATTGTGTGTTTTGATTAACGATTGAAGCTCATTGAGAAAAACTTTTTTTGCTGTCAATCAGTCTACCACTTTTTTTGAAAGGTCTCTGAGGAAACCAACTTGTCGGGTTGCATCGTTCGGTGCATAAATGTTTACCAAAACTATTTTGGCACCATCAATAATAGTTTCGGCCAAAATTTTCTGCAGTAATTTTGTCGAAGCTAATGTCGAGACGTGGTTAGAATAAAATCCTTTACTACGAGATTTTGCCTCGATTTTGCCTCGATTTTGCCTCCCCATTCTGTTTCCCATCTTTTGATAGTTTCTGGCGAGGAATAAGTTTCTTGCAAGAAAATTACATCCGCGATTGCTGCTGGTGCTACCAACGAAAAACTTGTCTTCGCTTTCTCGAAATTTTTAGCCCTCTTACGTTAACTGATGACAGCTTATACATTTAGTTTCTAACGAAAAGTAGCTGGGGTATCCTTAACGAGAAACGTTGTCTTAGAAGTTTGCTCACGGTGCGAATGTAATTATTTTTATTTTACTGAAGACTGGTAACAGCTCAGTCGAGCTAAGTCATGGCAATATCGATCCAAACTGTAAGAGGCACAGTTGGTGCAATTTGTATTGACTTGGACAGAAAAGTATTATTACTCTTAAAAAGGTTTTAGCTATTTTGTGCTGTAGCAACCCGAGATAAGCACCGCAGACAAGCACTGTTCTCCTGTACTCCTGCAAAGTTTATACAACTGAAGGTACTTGTAAACCTTTGTATAAAGAAGCGTGCATTCTTCAGTCCTCAACAGCCCAGAAAACATAAATAAGCTCAGAAAAACACAGCTGAGCTCAGATAGCACTATTCAAATGTTGTAACTTACCCGCACACTTTATCATCTTCTACGTCAAAATCATCAAAGAAAATGTTCATTGTTGTGCCTTGAGGAATAGGAAGTAAATAAACACAGTCCATGTTGTTTGGATAGTTGTTTGGGTATCCAGGACTTTTCAGTGTGTTATTTACCTCCGAACCACAAGCTATAAAAGAAAACAAAATCAACGACTTTTTGCAAGTAGCAGCACTGGACAAGTCGTCATCGCATGCACGGCGTACTGCATATCATGGGCGACCTCAAAGCATACGTGCAGAACTAACTACGAACAGATGGTAAAAGGAGGGAAAGCAGAAGCGAGGGAGAGGAAATTCATAATGATAATGGCGACAGACTAACAACAGAAAAATAGGTTGGCAATTGGAGGTATGATCTTAAACACGATCTTGAAAACCACACTCTGCTGAGACTCTTTCCCATTGAACGTTATCACCACAACTGTGGTGCTTAGATTACAGACCATGAAATTCAACCACCAGACAAACAATATATCGAGCATATCTCGGAAGAATACTCAGAATGTTCGGACCAAGAACCATACTCAGTGAATAAATTTACCGCAGAGCTGCAGCATTACTATCAATTGAGATTGAGAATGAATTAGTTTTTATATACATTCTTTAAAGGTACTTATTTTTTCTATTTTATAATTAAGTGTTTTGGGAGATACTAGCACAACAGTACTGGCAGCCCAATGTTACAATTTTAAGTAAAAAGTGTTCAATCACTCTGCCAAAAACTGTATTCGATTTGGCTATATTCGGAACCACTTCTACGATCGATATTTTTCAGAACAGCTATAGTACGCATTTTGTACATATCCATGGAGATTATGAGTGAAAACTGTCACAAGTCGAACTTTTTGGTGCCTAGTATTATTCTGCATGTATACTCAACGATAAGTCTAAATAAAGCTAACTACTGATACTGATTGTAACTTGCATGGAAACTAAAGAGAAATCGCATACGCGCGAGAAAATATATATTTACCGTTGGGTGGTAGCTGAGTAACTGTCTTGTTTTCTATTAAAAAGAGCTTAAAGTTAGTTATTAATTTAAAATACTATAGAAGCATGCCATTTCAAAAAATAATGAGGACTCTAGTCGATTGAGAGCTGGGGATGAGGTCTGAGATAACTTATATCAAAAGGGTTTTGAAAGAGAGATATAAGTAATCTATTTATCTGTTACAGCTTCCAGTTAAAACGTGTGAGACTACAAAATAACTGCTTTGTATTAGCAATCGGCCATTTCGGGTTAATTAAATTGCGTTACATCATAAAACACCTGACCTAAATACCAAATTTCCTATAAACTAAACAAACAATGGCTTTAAATATCCCCTTTCCTTCACTAAAAGACGTTTTGTTTTTTATGGCTTAACATTACTTTATCCAATGCGAAAAAATCAAGCTCTGTAATTCTCAATTAACTTGCCGAGCGAAACAGCAGTGAAATACAACAGGAATCCTTTTTGTTGATCAACCGCATCTGAGTGGAATATGATCACAACGTAGTTTCCATTGACAAGAACGCTCTGTCCAGTCTTCTGGCCACAGTACACGCCATATACGTGGTTTTGATCATTAATAATCTTCATATAGTCATAACTAAAAGAAAAAGGTAAATCAATTTAGCAAGAAACGTTCTTTCAGAGCATAGCAGGGGGAGCTTTTTAAAGACCCCCATCAACTTTGCAAACATGTTAGTTTAAATGCGTTATCAGTTTGGTTACGTTTCTTTCTATCTGGAAACAATTTTGTATGACACGTCACTGGCACTGAATCTCCAATTGTTTATGGCAGTTATAGTTTGACAGGCCTATATTCCAATTCTGTATTTCCCTATTTATGATGAAAAAAATAACTTTCTTCCAGCAACATCTACTTTTTTAATGATTTTTGTCTTTTTTTTATATCGGTTTTATTTTTGAACGAGTTTTGTAGTTGCCCAGCGCTTTTTAAAGGAATCATAAAACTTAAGATGGCGAATCCAAGACGACGAAATAAACACGTGATCTCTACGTCATATGGTGTCATTGTTCCATGCTGTATACCAACCAACATTTCAATATGCAAGTATTAATAGACCATTTCCGAGTTACCTAAAGCCTCTCTTTCAAAGCGAGGCCTGGTGCTCAAGACATTCGTATGAAAATGAGTTTAATTTCCATGTGAATGAAATCTCATTTTCATATGAAAGGATGAGCACCAAGACTCGCTTTGAGAAAGAGGCTAAAGGTAATTCGGAAATGGCCTATTCGCTAAGAATTACCGGGCGAGGACTTCAAAAGTCAAAAGTCCTTGTAGATGCTCAGTACTATTGCTAAAGATTTGGGATTATCGCATTGTCATTGTCCAGCTAGTCCAAAGGAATAGATGTGTTAATCGTATTAGATTATTCTAATTAGTAATTTACACAATAACGTTACTCACTCGCAGTCGGGTAGACCAGCCTCAATCACAAAATCCTTGAAAGAAATGTTCATAGCCATAGAATGTGGTATAGGAACCAAATAAATACAGTCCATGTTGCTTTGGTAATCAGTGACCGGATATCCGGGACTTCTCAATGAGTTGTTTACCGCTGAACCACAAACTGTCAAAGTAAGTTTTTTTTTTGTAAAAAAACAACTTTTATCCCTGCATGCACAGTGGTGTAAGTAAACAAGAATAAAGAAAAATAAATTTCCGAATTAACCTCACACTTGCAAAATGATAAGGGTATAACATGGAAATATCAATGAACACTGGCTGTGCTTAAAAAAAAATCTTACATGACATATAAACTATACAAACTCATGTATCACAACCGTCGTGACGAAAACTTAAACACGGAGCGATCCTATAAAAGGCAAGGACACGCCCCCTTGAAGCACTTTGTTGGCTTTCCTGTGCGATGGTGGAAAGCCGGAGTAACGGTCGCATAACATAGAAGTCGTGGAGAAATAGCGTTTATTTTTTGGTCAAACCAACGGAGTCATTTACGTAGAATAAGATAAGTAAATAATAAAAATACAGTGAAAATATAACTTATATTGACACTTTAGATGATGGCTTTGGAAGACAGAAAACGATGAATTATCTTCGTCGTCGCTGCACGTGGAACATTCAAATTTCGCCGCAAACTATAATAACAAAGCTGATGCCTGTGAGCTAGCTGTTTCCATTTATCTCAGCATGCTGAGAACGAAACAAAATCTCGTAAGAGGTGACTTTGGTTAGCCTGTGAACACAGACGAATTTCGGTGGGATATATAACAATTATTCAGGTTTATTAGCGTTATGATGGTGCAAACAAAATGCAAATTGAACAACACTGAGTTATTCGTCAAACTGTTCCATATTCAGAGCAAAGAAATTGGAAACAACAAGTACTACCAAGAGACAATGGCAAAGTGAGATTTCGCCTGAATATTGACGTTAGAAAGGAAATGGAAGACTTAAGGCTGCATGCCATGAAACAACTAATTACGTTCGCAAAAGGTCGACTGAATTTTAGCTGCAAGAGTACAACAGCAGCTAATGTTGACCTTACGGAAACTCTTTTAAATAACTGGCTGAAGAATAACCACATTACCGTAGATAAAATATATTACCTTCGCAGTCTTTTTGTATTTTTTTTGACGAATTTTAGCGTTCAAATTTATTTCTCAACCGCAGAAAACTGGCAGAAAAACAGAATCCTGTGGCAACTCGCTAAAATAAGACTTGAGTGAATAAGCCAATCAAATGGGAGCATTGGCCGTCCATTGGGATTTGTGATTGACAGGCTGAACACCTCAGCCTCGTTATATAGGATCGCTCCGTGTTTAATATAGATAGCTTTTGCAAAAGTCAGTCAAGTCAGGCTGCTGCACTGAGGAGACTTTCCAATGTAGTAGGTGAGAAGTTCTCAAAATATCACCACTTTTCTTGTATGTCATGAATAAACTAGATCAAAGTCTTTTCCAAACATTTTTCTCGTCATACGGAAATGACAGGGAATGATCTTTCCGGGAAATGAAAAATAAACGTTGAATGTCCACTGCTTTATAATTTCGTTTCTCAGTGAATGCTTCGGCTTCGCTTCTGCACTAAATGCCAGATTTTTGCCTCGAATAGTACTTTCATTGCAATGGGATTTGCCAAGAGATTATCAAGGTAAGAGAGTGAATCCCCCATATAGGCCTTATACCCAAGGTAATCATCACTCTTAAGTTATTTTTAGACATGGAGCCCAGTTCTTCGCGGATCTTACTCGCGCGTTGCGTGGATGTTTTCGTGGAGGATTTGTTTATGTTTCGCTTCGTTTCAAAGAAAAGGAAAGCCTCCAACGCTGTGGGAATGTTTTCTTTGACGGCCTTTAATTACAAGCACAAGAGCTTGTCTCTCGCTAAGTTTTGATACATTTCGAAACTTTAATAGAAGTTAAAAGGAGACAGATGTCCACTGCACAAGCAATAACAACTGAATGAACGGCAGAGAAATGAGTAGACAAACGAGTGCAAAGCAAACAAACGCCCAAACACAACACAACCGAACAAAGAGACTGTTGGTCGAAAGTGCAGACAGACTCTCGCCGCCGAAGCAGCAAAAGGCAGTTTAAGCAACAACGACAACAACGCTTACGACAACGTCGATTAGAAAGCGACAAATCTCGCGAGAATTTAGATTCATTCAGATTGTCTATCACTGTCAGAAATATCCCAAACAGAATATGAAAGACAGCGTCAAAATTCGAAAAAGAAATTTTAAAAATTGGCCGTTGTAGTTCACGTTCTTTCGAATATGCAGAATGTGGCTATTTCACGTCGTTATTTTGTAAAGAACGGCAAAGAAATGAACAAAGAATTATAACGCATGCTTACCGCACTGCCATTGTACTCGTTGCCGTTGGGGTTTGCTTATTTAAAAAACTCCCTAAAACCGAATAAACGGCAAAATAATGAACAGCCAAACGAACACAATTCAAACGGAAGCCCAGATGACTTTTCGCCAATTCCCGCCATTTCGTCTATGGACGTTTTGAGAAAGTCGCGTGGGCTGTCTACGCATCGTGGGAGTAACATCCTCGGAATAACTGGGCACCATGTCTAAAAATAGCTTAAGAGGGATTACCTTGGGTATAAGGTTCACTCTCTTACCTTGATAATCTCTTGGATTTGCTCAGTAACAAAGTGTCACGTGTTTCACAATCGTTCTGAACTCCTCAATGCAGTCTCAGTTCTACATTACATGTAATTTCTGTGGGAATTTAACAAATCGAATGTGGTTTAGCGGGTATGTACTCTTATCGACAACGATACGCGTCATCACAGTGGTCAAAATGTTGTGGATTCACGAGGCGCAGCCGAGTGAGTCCGCAATATCAAAGATAACGAAGGAAATCTTTGCTAAACCACGGACTTGAAAGTGCACGCGCTGCATTATGCAAATGAGCTATTTGTACGCGTCATACTTTCCTTTCAAAACTTTAGCAAACTCGCTCAACATAAAGAAACAATACGAAAAAAATGTCTGGGAAACGAGTAATGTCGCGTACTCGTTAACGATAAGAGTTTAGAGCACGATTAAGCGCATTTCGATTTGTTTTTACCACAATATCAACGCCAAAGAAAATCAGAGCGCGAGCTGAAAAAGGCATTGTGTGACACAATGACGCGAGCAGCGTGGTACGGACTCTTATCGACCACGGCAAATTAGCCAATCAGATTGCGAGATTAGCAGCAATTGTGGTAAAATACTCCTTTGACTCACCTTGTGTGGCTTGTGCACTGTCCATTTCATTCCAGATAAACATCAATAGTGGGAAAAGAATTTTTATATTGATGAAATATCTTTTATCCATAATGCCACTAATGGTCGTGCTGTACAGTAAGGTGGCTATTGCTGCAGACATGTAAATAAGATTATAAGTAACATAATGGAACACTAAATAGTACAAGTCTAAATGGTTGTTAGCAATTTTGTGTTTGCTTTCCGTTCGTTTGTTTGCTTTTTCATTGTTCTGTTTCTTAAAATCAATCAGCCCATTTGCGGTCATAATGTTAGTTAAAATATTGATTATAACCAATACCGTACCACCCTCAAGTTGATTACTTTCGCCTTGTATTCAACGCGCACTCATGGCGTAATCGTTTATTCTACTAATGAATATAAAACTCTGAACATTAGATAAAATTAAAAAAAGACCCTTTCAATGTAATTGTCAGCAGTGCGCAAGACAAAAGCGTTTGCCGGACTTGGCACATAGCAGCCAGAGCAGGTTGAATTTTTTTACTCACAGAAGACATGGATTTTGATAAATCAAGAGCTTTTTAAAATAGACAGGGTTTAATGTGTGCACATTGTACTAGGAAATTATCCTCTAACCGAGGCTGGCAGTAAATGTTGATAATTTGAAATCACACATAAAAGTACTGTTTTGCAATGTAAGAACTTTACTTTACTGGTTAGCTAAACTTTGTTTCGTTCTATTTTTTTGTTTGCGTCTGTCTTTGTTTGTTTTGTTTCCCTGACCTAAACATATAAAATATCATTTCTTTTAACTGGCTGCCTGGTGTTTTTAACTCTTAGGCTATTTCGGCTAGCCAGCACCCTTATAATTTTTGTTTTCACTCTATGATATTGTGATTTCAAACTCTGGGGTGAAAAAAGGTTTGTGAGCTTTTTGTTGTTGTTGTGGGCGAAAAAGAAGAGAAAACCCCAGGATCTCCTCTATTTTTAGTTAGTAAATAGCAATTAAGCAAAAAAACACAAGTCTTTTTTTCAAATAACCAGATGGTTAAAATCGACAGTTGATGCAGGGAAAAGAAATGCCCCCTAAAAAATCGGACGAATAGGCATCGAAGCACTAGGTCAAAAACAAAAGAAAACACTCTTACGCGAAAAATACCTTCTTTATATAAAAAGCACAGGAATTGTTCGGCTGATTCCAATTCCAAATATTGCACGCAAAGGTTTATGGCTTTTATGCTAATAACCTTTGGCATATATTCTTATCTCTTTTTGCTCGACATAGTGAATTTTTGAACCAAAAAAAAAAGAAAAATTATCAAATTAATGGACTTTGATCAATCATCGATGAAACTTTGGAACACGCCAAGCAAGTTACAAACATTGTTATCGTACAATTGTATTCATTCTACTATTTTATAAAAGTATATTTAATCAGCTACATCTCTTTTTGAAGGTAAAAGTTAGATCTTTTGAAACGTACGTACTCTATGAGATTGTCCTTGGCTTGCGCCTTATAGTGGGACTAGGCTTTGTTAGATTAAGAACAGATGTTCAACAACCGTGAAATCTGTTTGCAAGAAAACTATCCCAGTCTATATACTACTAGTACAACTTTAGAAATCTGGAATCTGAAAACTAAAAAATGTTGTTATTGGATCATGGACCTTAAAATCTCTTTAGCTTTAAAATCGACGGAATTTTGGCCTTCTATGAAGGACAAAGGTCAAAATAACTAAAATACCGTGAACAGCCATTTGAAAACGTGCATGATGAACATGGAAATCGCACAAGGTCGACAATATAAAAAACACAAAGCTATAACATTATAGCAAGTTATTTGATTTAAAAACTTTGAAAGCAAACATTCTTCATGAAAAAACATACCTTCTAACAGGAGCCAACAACAATTCATCAACTGGGAGACAATTCATCAACTGTGAGACTACGTTTCGTGGAGTCAAATTTCTAGAATCAAAATCAAGTCAAGATGACAACTTTTTCAAGACGTAACAAGGAGTCAGATAACGTCATTTACCTTCAACCAATCAAAGATCTGACCGACTGTATTTCAAACTGCTACAAGGCTTAAGTCAAATTATCCAGCTTGTCTTATTCTCCATTTTACAATTCTACATAATTCACTCTATTTTCGGCGCCCCCAGATAAATTATTTTTGTGAAATGCTCTTGGGAGGTCTGCATATTCCAAAGAGCATTTCACAACAATAGTTTATTCAAAATTTGGAGGAGGGGGCAAACAGAGTGAATTTTATGTGGAATTGGAAAATAGAGCATAACATTCGAAACTTTCAAGTAGATTGTCACACATGCTAGCAAACAGTGATAACTTATATCTTTTTCAGTAACGCTTTTGTAAGTAGATATTAAGTCACGATCGATTAAGAAGCAACTCTGGTGACCTTAAAACCATAGCTGATAGCAATCAGGAGATAATTGTCCCTTGAGTCCTTGGTTTCATGTGCGGTGAAATCTGTTTGCTGCAAGGAAGATATTACTGAGCTTCTGGGAGGCTCATTGCACAGTCGGACGGTGTGAAATAAACTCTGAATTGAGCAACAAAACTATAATAGGCAGTGCCTAGATTAAGAACACGTTAGTTGTTTTGTTATGTAGGATTCAATGGCAACTTCCCAGTCATTATATGGTTTATAAAGCGTAGTTGAGAATAACTTAAAGTAGCTGTAAGCAAATGTCGCGTGAGCTATAGCCATTTTGTGACGTTTACTTCCTTTTATGACATAAATTTGGATCTTTTCTTAGATTGAATACGCATCCAGCTGTGTCAGTTTTTGTGTTCTTTTTCCTTTGAAAAACACTTTTTTCAGCTTTCATCTTGGTTTTGAATGAGTCACTAGTTATTCATTATCAGCAAACCTACCTTCAAGTTACAGTTACAAGGAAACTTCAACCAGTCATAACAAAATAAAATGACTTCAGTTTCTTAAAGCTGTGAGCACTCTAATAAATTATTTGTAATATAAATCTGCAGAACTTTACTTGTAATAAATGAGTTTACCAGAGTTCGCTACACGTATCATACATGCTGCATATGTTTGAGGAATTTGTTTCAAAGATTTGATTATGGCCTTTCTAACTGGTACTTCCGGATCCCAAGCCACGATCACAAGGTGATATTAAAAGTTACCTGTTTTGCTCATAAGGAAAAAAACACGAAAGCCAAAACAATAAACAACACAAAATAGAACAACGTAGTGTTAATGAGAGTGCATGGTTAGAGTTATTCATTGTCACTCAGTGATATTTGATCTTGTGAGAGGCTGTCAACAGGGGGGATTTTAGAGAGAAATAGTTGCAGCTGTTTTAAGCAATGTTCATCGAAACTTCCTATCGTAACAGTTGTTAAATGCACAGCAATTACACGACACTCCCCTATGGACTCGACCAAACTGAAAAAAGGTCACGTCAGTATCTTAAGCCATCCTTTCCTTTTGTAATATCTACAAAATGTTTTTTTCTAAATTTTTATTGAAATTTGTTTATGATAACATTATGCAGACCTTATCTAACCTTCGAACACGAGCGTTACAATCTGCAGAAGTTCTAACCCTTAGCAAAGCCATGGACCTACATTAGGGGAGGCTTAGAAAATTCCATTAAAAAGACAAGTTTTAAAGATTTTGTTGTACGTTAAGCAAAATACCGTATATTTCGACTAAATCTGACAAGGCTTGAAATAATTTAGTGCACAAAAAATCGCCTGACACAATTGACAGACAATGAGTTAAGGATGGAGCATTTTGTTCTAGAAAAAGTGATCACTATAAGGGCCTGTTTACATGGAGGTGGGGGACCCCAGGTAGGTGAGGTAACCCGCCTAGCCGTGGTCGAAAAATGGCCAGCGTTTACATGCAAACTTACAACCCCGGGGTCCCGGGGTGACTTTACTTGACGTTGTTGCGTGGACGCTAGGCATGTAAACATTGAAAATGGCAGACGAACGACGCATTTTGGCGGTCAGTGTTATTTTGTCTTTATTTTCTGCTCTCGCTGCAGCATTTCAATGCTGTGGCGTTTTACTGTCACTTTTGATGATACAAAGCCTCCGCCAGAGGCAGTTAATGGCCATATTGTTCTGGTTTAAATTTTTACGCGCTTTGGCGCGCTTGCAAATGTAACATGAACTCGACCCCGGCTAGGCGGGTTTCCCCACCTTGAATCGTTTACATGGCAAAATGCGACCCCGGCTAGGCGGGTTACCCTCCCTGGCAGACCGGGCAACCCGCCTAGGCGGGTTACCCCACCTATCATGTAAACATGATCAAATAAAAATGAGAGATTATATGGAGAGGCGGGTTACCCCAGCTAGGCGGGTTACCTCACCTACCTGGGGTCCCCCACCTCCATGTAAACAGGCCCTGAATCAGGCCCGAGTAAATCACTATACGGTGGATAACGTGCGATTTATCCGGTGGATAGCGTTATCCAGCCTTCGAACAACTGGAGCCAGTACAGTTAGTGACCAAATCCCCATGATTCAAATCCCTTTCCACTCTCAGACCCTGGAACAAAGTACGGTCAAAACAAGGCTGGTTCAATTTCAGTCAGCAACCCTCCCTTGCTGTTGGAGCTCTTTCAATCCATCCTCTCTCTGCAACTCCAAACTTCTTGTCGCCCATCTCTGTGTTTCAATTTTTTTTTACTGGGACTGTGATTTTTTACTTTCCTTATTTTTCAATCACTATGATAGTTACCTATATACCTCCACAAGCAGATAGCCATGATATGGTTTTTACATTTTATTTGAGCATTCAGCAACAACTGCAAATCTTTCTTCGTGGTTTTACCAGCTACAATTACGATTGGCATTTTATTATTAAGTTATAAGTTATTTTAAGTTATTTTAATTTGTTTGGGCGCATCATCTACAAAACAGCTAAGCAATCAGATAATTTGGCATTTCTTTCTTTCTTTTGGTTTTCGAATTAATCTAGCTTCACTCAAAAGTGACAGAGTAAGTGACTTGACGCCTGTGATCCCAGGCATACAAGACTTTTTCCCTGGGGTTGTAATCTACCATGGAGTTGAACTGATACTGGTTTGTGAACTGTATGTTGGGGTTCCACTGTTTTCCTGTCTTGGTGTCATAAGCAAAGTTGATAGTAGTAGGATTGGCGTTATAGCTGTCAATGCAGTAGATAACTCCACAGGCCACAAACGCATTGCCCATCTTGTTCATTGTTTCTGTCCAAAATCAAAGAAGCAGGATAAGCATGATTGGGTTGAGTTCACTTCAGACCTACTTTTTTGCCCTCCAGTTAATAAATGTATGACCTCACTCTATTACAAGGTCTAAATCGCAATTTAGGCTCATACATTATGAAGCTTTTGGGGCCTGAAATTGACCCACTCCCACATATGCTGACTGATGTAGCGACTGTCTAATGACCGGGAAAGGTACGACAAGAATGTGTTCACTTCCAACCGGAAATACAAAAAAAGTACTTTTCAAAAGTTCCAAAACGTTTCAAGGGTACTACTTTCACACAAGGTGGAGTGACGTCACGTTACACGAAGTGAGGTTACGACCATACAACAAACCGTCTGGGCCATCTCATTCGGTAAAGCTTGATCTCATGTCATATGAGGGTTTTGCCAAAAAAACATTTAAAAGGGTTCTTCGAACTTCGCTATTAAATATTTTGCAAAACGAAGATGACTGTATTCAGATCCCTGTGATAATTAAGAAAGTTGGAGAAGTTGACTAATAATGTATATTTTTTTTTGGAAATAACCAAGTTCCTTGTAAACTGTGTTTCTTTCTAATTAGTATGTAAAATATACTTGCGAGTAGATTTGCTGGTCTTTAATTATCAGTCAATAGATATTTGTAAATAATCAGTCCTTTTGTAATTTGTACCTTTTATTTGTTAAACCAATTGCTGTTGTGTAAATCTGTCTTTCAATAGGTGTGTTCTTGTATTTGTTTGGCTAACCCGCCTCGATTAGCTTTTTCTAGCTATTTGTGGGGTAGGCCATCCACTAACTATAATATTTGGTTTTAATAAAGTTGTTGCTGTTGTTGTTGTTGTTGTTGTATCTCACGTGGGTGGCGGGGGGGGGGGGGGGGGAGGTCGAAATCGGTAAAAGCTTTTGGGCCTAATATCTATTCTTTATAGCCTCGGTGTGGTCATGACGGACGCGCGTCGTTCAGCTCTTATGCTGCTCTTAATTTTCAGCTTTCCATGGACTCAAAGAACAAAACTAGACGTTCCAAGTACTAGCCGCTACACCTGTGACCCATTTTATGCCGACGAAAATAGCTTGCAACTGCAAAATAGGTTCTGTCCTCGTGTACCGGTACACAAGAACCGATACAATAGACCCAACAATTTGCAACAGCTAAACAAAGGCTTGTAAACAAAGGAGTACAATAGTTATTCCCTCTGTGTACCGGTACACCAGGACACAACCGCAAAATATCTATGTTTGCAACCTGCGAATTCTGCCAAGACGATTGATTCTGGCAACACGAGGCTACTACAGATCGAATATTCCTCGCTGTTTATGGTCATCTCGTGGTTACACCAGCCTCTTTGTTCCAGGACACGATCCTCCTAAACATTTAACTATATTTATGGATATAGCTTTAAATCCTGGCCCGAACTCGTCAGGTAACCTAGTGAACGCTCCACCAGTACTCGACGATCAACATGGCGGCTTTGATCCTGTCACTGCTTTTAATCTACCATCTAAAGGCCTTAAGATCATGCATCTAAATGTTCGTTCAATCGGAAATAAGCTGGACCTTATCAAGATTTTACTATTGAAGCGCTCCATCGATATTTTAGCCCTTACTGAAACGTGGCTTGATGAAACATGGCACGATCTCGAACTTACTATTCCTGGTTACAACCTCTTTCGTAAAGACCGATCATCAAATATTCAAGCTAGGCCCCGCGTAGGTGGTGGAATTTCCATCTATATTCATGAAGATCTAAACGGAATAAGAAGGCGAGATCTTGAATTGCATGAAATGGAACAAATATTCCTTAAACAATATCGATGCGCCTCCTTCCTCCTGTCTTGTTTGTATCGTCCCCCGAATACCAACGCTGCCTTCTCTGAATATCTTACACAGTTAGTTGAGTGTCTCTCTGCTGAAGCTAAAGAAATACACTTTGTTGGAGATTTTACTATTGATCTGCTACGACAAGATAACTCTGACTCAAGACGTTTAAAACACTTAATGGAAAACTTTGGTTTACACCAGATGATCGATAGACCAACACGTATCGCTGAACAGTCAGAAACTCTTCTCGATCTTCATTACTGTACACATCCAGAGCATGTTATGTTTACTTCAGTTCCAAGCTTTGGCCTCAGTGACCACAATCCAACAATCTTAGTGCGAAAACAAAATGTAAATTTGAGGCGAAAGAAGAATGGCAAACATGAATGGATTTCTTTCCGTTCATTGACAAAAGTTGACACCAACGCTCTTATCGCCGATTTGAATAAGATTCCTTGGAGTATTCTTGATGTCTACAGTAATGACCCAGATGAAATGCTGTGCACCTGGATCAAACTTGTGCTTGATGTTATTGACACACACGCACCGGTGAAACATAAACGTGTCAAATCTTCTGCTAAACCGTCTTGGCTATCGAATGAAATTTTGGAAGCAATCAAGAATCGCGACAGCCTCAAAAAACAACTGGAACGCGGAAGAATCCCAAGGGATACCTACAACAACGCTAGAACAAAGGTCGTACACATGGTAAACCAGGCCAAGTCCATGGCGATCAAGAAAGAGCTTGAAGAGAACAGGCAAAATTCACGCCTGTTGTGGAAAGCGCTGAAAAAACTAAATCCTACTAATAACGCGAAACCAATGCCAGACAATTTAAAGCCTTCTCGTGATCAAGCAAACAAATTGTCTCCATCGCTTCATCTATTATTGACAAAAATCAGGTTATTAATCCCGACCTAAATCAAATCGAGAATTTTGTGAACACTAGAATGCCGTCGACCTCAAACTTTGAAATTCCTCTTCTAGACACCAACCCCCTAGATAAGTTAATTAAATCGCTTCCTACAAATGTTGCCAAGGGCCTGGATGGAATCAGTGCTCCTCTATTAAAACTCATCTCTCCAGCTATTGTTGAAAGTCTCACCAAGGTTCTAAATTGTAGTATCCAGTCTGGTATCTGCCCTTCTGCACTTAAACTAGCACGAGTTACACCAGTTTACAAATCTGGACCAGCCTCTGATCCAAATAATTTTCGTCCGATTTCGGTTCTTCCAATTATTTCGAAGCTACTTGAAAGGCACATATGTACTCAGTTGATGCTATATCTCCGTTCATTTAATCTCATTGTCTCGACGCAATCTGGTTTTCGACCTCATCACTCAACTGAATCTATCTTGATTAAAATGACTGATGATTGGTTAGAAGCGATGGACCAAGGCCTATATACCGGTGCGATCTTCCTGGATCTGCGCAAAGCCTTTGATGTGGTGAATCATGATCTGTTAATTGCCAAACTGCAAATTAATGGCTGCTCTCCTTCATCTCTACTTTGGTTCAAGAGCTACCTTACAGACCGTTGTCAGTGTCTGAATCTTTCAGGCACCGTATCTAACACCGAAGTATTGTCTTCTGGTATTCCCCAGGGTTCGATCTTGGGTCCTGCACTTTTCCTCCTGTTTATCAATGACCTACCGCTCTCTTGGGAAAGCAGGAATGGCTTATTTGCTGATGATGCCACCTTTTATGCTAACTGACGTTCAGCTACAACTCCAGCGGGATCTCAATAGTACGACGATGTGGACTAATAACATGGTATGGTAGCCCATCCGGAAAAAAAAACGAAATACATGATTATTGGTACTAGACAGAAACTGTCCCGCTGTGAAGAATGTACATTAACACTATTCTTAGATGATAGGAAACTTGAGCAAGCTCAAGAGGAACGTCCTCTAGGTCTGGATATTGATCCCACCCTTTCTTGGTCAACCCATGTAACTAATCTGAGGAAGAAACTTTTGAAGCGAGTTGCTGCTCTGGCCCGCATTAAAAAATTCTTGCCGATTAAATATCGTATAATTTTATTCAATGCTAGTATCAAACCCATTCTTGAGTATTGTGTATCAGTTTGGGCAAGCTGTAATGCAGGTCTCTTGGATGACATTTTTAAAGTTCCAAAACGATGTGCTCGTCTTATCCTCGATGCTCCCTTCCAGGCAAGAACCTTACCGTTATGTTATAAACTTGGATGGCTACCTATTAATCACATCTGAATTGAAAGACGTCTAATTTTGTTTAAAAAAAACTTGGACGGACGTGCTCCTAACTACCTCTCTGAGAAACTATCATCATTGAAATACAGCAAGTTTTATGATACAAGATCTCGGATGCCTTATCGCCTTCCTATTCCACGTACCAACTGTAGGAAGCGAATGTTCTTTTATAATGCTCTCCAATTGTGGAACAATATTAGCGATAATGAATTTGTTTATTCCACTGATCTAAAGAAGTTTAGAAGTAACTACTTTGACTGCATTATGCGCAAGTTCACACCTGATAGCTTCAAAACTGATAGAATATTTTTAAGTGAATAAGTTTTATGTGATCTCTATTTTTATAAAACCTTCGTCTTTTGTCATTTTAGTATTTTTAATGTCTGTAATTAGAAATGTTGTATCTTAGTTTCATAGGGCCATAAGGGAGACTACAGTCTTGACTGTAATTATGCACCCTATTGAAATAAAGTGTCATTCATTCATAGAGATAGCAAAACCGTAAGTACAATGGAGGCGATATAATCCCTAGAAATTGACTCCAGCTTTTTATGTGTCTGTCCTGATAGTAATAATAAATTGCGTCATAACATTGTCAAAGTAGCTGTGGATCCACCAGGTGTAGTCAAACAGATCCTCCGACTCCCTCTCTCTCTTTCAGGTAATATCAGTTTGCCAAGTATAACACTGTGTGCTTTCAGACGTTCAGCATGATAAACCTCTAGCGCTCACCTGTGTTCAAGGCCCACTGGTTGGTTAGCACGTTTTTATAAACATCAATCTTCGTTACCCAGAGTTTCTTGCTGTTTGAAGTGCTGCCCCATAATACCCACAATCCCTGCTCGTCCACAGCCAAGTCTACACCGCTGTATCCACCCCACTGGTAGTGGTTTATCCTTGGTGAGTAGCCGCCCAAGGTTATCTGAGCCTCCTCTCGTTCTGTTTGCAGATTGTACTTGACAATATAGTTTGTACTGGCTCTGCAACAACAACAAGACATGGCTTAAGCCTTATTTAATCTGGAAAAAATTGATTTCACAGGAGACTTGCAAAGATGGGAGACTTGATAGACGTGATGAAGAAGCCAACCTCGACGAATCCAACGTACAGTTTTTGTTGTTAAAAGTGTTCTTGTCTTGCGTTATAAATTATAATATTTAAAGAGGAAGCCACGACAACCTTGTGGTTTTCATGTGGGTCCTCTATCCTGGTTGAATCAGAAGTTGGCGATGTTGGTTTTTATGGAGGGAGGAAAACAGGAGACCCGAAAATATCCTGGAAGAATGGTAGAACCAGCAACAAACTCAACTCACATGTGGCACCGGGCCAGAATCGAACCCAGGCCATATTGATGGAAGGCGAGTGCTCTCACCACTGCACCATCTCTACTCCCAAAAATCTTCTCTGATCAGTCATAAAGTTTTAAAAATGAAGGTGGTGTTTAAAACCTAATCTGATAGTTAACATTATTAACTTCTTATTAACCGAGAGTGAAGTCTTAACGGGAAAATCTCAGACCGAGGCCTTAGCGAGGTCAATACTGCAAGGTCTCGGTTTGAGATTTTTACGTTCGAGGTTAATAAGTTGTTTATTATATGGCTTTTTGTTTTGTTTTTGTAAGCCTGTAATCGGCCCGTGGGCATTACCGGAGAATAATGCCCGATGATTAGCCAATCAGAGCGCGCGTTATATCGGCTACAAAAACAAGCCATATAGTAAGTAAGTTGTATTTACGCTTCATTAAAAAAATGTTACCTGTTAAAGTAGAGATGTGGTCCGTAAACCACTGCTCCAGTTCCGTCCCAGGAGTAAGGCAATTTGTACGTCTTACGAGGTAGGCCTGCTTTAAACTTGGCCATGTTTTCAAACTCGTCAACCACGTTTGAAGAGTAATGTTCCATTGTGAAGATGGTCTCAGTACCCATGATTCCCAGCGGGTCTTTCATCCAAGCTCCGTACTGGAGCCAGCGAGCGTTGTGAGTGATAGGTTTACCAATAGACTTGATTTCAGTGCAACTGTCTACAACATAAAAAGCAACAGGAAACGAAAGATGTTAACTTAGGGAGCAAACCTTTGAAAACTGTTGCTATGACTACTTATCAAGTTCATAAAGTCCAGTACGTTTGAAAGTTAAGGGTTCAAACAAAAGAATCATGGCAATAAAGTGCTTCGCATAGCGAGGTGACGATTGCCATAGATTCAGGTTTACATCGAGAGGAAAATACATTGCTTTCTAGTATAAATATAATTCCATATGGGACAGAACATAATAAACGAAACCCAGAATATATAAAGAGGTCAAGCACAGAGCTAACTAAGCAATTTCCGAGTTGCTTTTTGCCTCTGTGCCAAGAAGAGTCTTCATGCGAAACCATTGATATGAAAATGTTCCTCCTATACATTCTTTTTCATATTAATAAAATTCATTTTCATCTGAAAGGTTAAATTGCACGAGTACTCGTTTTCAACCAGAGGCAAAAAGTAATTCGGGAATAGCCTCTTGAGTACCAGAGATTAGTCATGAGATAAAGAGATTAGTTAAGTGGCCGTCTCGCTAAAAGCGGTCCACTCCACTTCGGGACAAAAAATAGTTCCCTTCATTTTTTGTCAGCGAAAAGGGTTTGGCAAATATATGCTACGAGCCAAGATTGAATTTTAGCCGAAATGAGGCTGCTGACAGTGATCAGAAAGGTAAACTTCACCGATTTTGTGAAGCGTGCGTCCCCTGAAATGCAGCTCACGGAATTTGGTTTTCATAGGAATTCCGAGGTACATTCATTACTTTGACTGACGAGATATAGACGCTTTGCATAAATAGCGCCTAAGCCTCACATTCATGTAAGCACGAGGCTAATTAAGGATGTATAAAGTATTGGTATTCAAATTTAGGCTCCATTTATGCCAAGGGTTTATGGGATGTTACTGGTAACTGGTAACGGAGAACGGAGTACGGGGAAACGGGAACGGGGAACGGGGAACGGGGAACGGGGAACGGGGAACGGGGAACGGGGAACGGGGAACGGGGAACGGAGAACGGGGAACGGGGAACGGACGGGGAACGAGGAACGGGGAACGGGGAACGGGGAACGGGGAACGGGGAACAGGACAGGAACGGGAACGGGAACGGGGAACGGGGAACGGGGAACGGGGAACGGGGAACGGGGAACGGGGAACGGGGAACGGGGAACGGGGAACGGGGAACGGGGAACGGGGAACGGGGAACGGGGAACGGGGAACGGGAACGTGAATGTGGAACGGGGGAACGGGGAACGGGGAACGGGGGTACGGGGAACGGGGGAACGGGGAACGGGGGAACGGGGAACGGGGGAACGGGGAACGGGGAACGGGGAACGGGGAACGGGAGTCTGGGAACGAGTACACAGCGGTGATCCTCATAAGAATTCAAAATGGCGGACGAAACGACATAAATACTGGTATGAAAGGGAATTTTTTAAGGCTAGCTAGGTTACCAGCTTTAGGAACATCCCGAAATTTGGAAATCGAAGCTTACTAGCGAGGCTGCAAGACACCCTACTCTGAGGCCTTTGCTCGCCTACCAAAAATTTAGCCACATTTGAGGAAGTAAATCTCAAAAGATGGGTCTAAATGAAGGCTAAAAAGCACAGCACAGTACTTGTTTTACCTTAAACTTACCTAGTTGTTTTACCTTAATAAACCGTTCTATAGTTCAAACCGATGGTTATCTCCTTGGATTGCACGAGAGAACAGATTAAAATCTGCCACAGTCGGTGTATTTACATAACTATCGCTCGTATCAAAGATCATTTGCACTCGGTGAAAATACTTTTTCTGCCTTTGAGGTACGTTTGTGACCTTCTGAGTAGTGGCACATAACTTTCTTTAATACTTGTATACACAGTTTGGGGGTGAAGGTTGCGTTAAAGTTGATCAATTCTCAAGACGCAACCTTCATCTCAAAACTGGATCGACTGGATAGTTTACATGATAACGTGCATAAAAGCCAGTGAAAGTCCTCTTGTAATACTTGGCTTCCCTTAATCGACATTGACGTACAGATTATTTTTTAGGAATTATGAGAAGTGAAGATTTAACTACGGGATTCTTATTTATTTTCACTTTTTAAGGACAGTTGTGTTTTAGTCCAGTTTGATCCATCTAAGGGAAGACAACGTACGGAACAGACTGAAATTATTTTCGCGTTCTCAGACCGGGAAGAAACGCCTTTACTGCAGACCAAGTTATGTCTCACTTTGTCACGAGGTTCTACCATTCTTTTCAGCATTGCCTAATTGGCTTGATAAAAAATATGGAGATTTATTAACAAACCTCTCTGCAAAATGCTTTCCTTTGCCTTGTCCCCATCGTTCTGTAAGTCAAGAATCATGCAAATGGTTGATATGGCTCTCTGTATTCAATTTGAAGACATCTGGGTACGATGAAAGTCCGTTTGTCTCATGTGGTGGGTCACTTGACGTCGTGGGCCGCCGAGGAGCGCACCACGGTGAAACAGCGTGGATCGAAATTCATCAATCACAGCTTTTGAAAAGCAGCCAATCACAGGAGAGAATATTCATAGGTGACGTGTCACCAGTCGACCTCACCGCCAGACGATGACTACCAGTATGCAATCGAACCGTCGCGATCTACGTCACTCGTGACCACATCGTGAGACAAGCTTTTTTGCTAAGAAGAGATGCTATTATTATCAAAGAAACATAATTTTCGCGAGACTCACTTGTTTCTCGGCTAACTCCAGGGCCAAATGTTTTACTGAAAGCTTGGACGACTTTTGTGAAGACAATGCTCGCTTGATCCGAGGCTTCACTTGCGTACTTCCCAGCACATTCTCCTGAAAAGGCAATATATTTGAGCAGAACTTACCTAAATTAAGATTGACTCAAGATATAAAATATATACAAGTCGTTGTTTGAGACGTGGAAATTACGGTCCAGTTATCATGGTTACATTGTGATTCCCTGGTTCTGCGGGTAATCTAGACTGCTAGCAGCCCCTTCTAGATAGTCGCGAGAGCGTGCGAACCGAGAGCGCACAGTGCGGCCGAAACTGGAGCAAGGAGAAAAACACGAGAAGAGACTGGGGGAGAGGCGAAAACTGAAGGGTCACTTTCTTTTCCTCTTCCTGCCTCACCCCACGCTCCCTCCGCTCGTTCGCTCCAGTTTTCCGCTTTCGCTCGGCTATTTCGCGCGCCTTCGCGACTATCTTGAAAGGGACTGCTAGCAGTCTACGGGTAATCCAACATTACTATCGATGCGCCCCTTAAAGATAATAGAGTCGGAAAATACGACGCGCAGCGGAGTGTTATTGACGAAATACGAGGTGTTTGGATAGTCGGTGAAACACTGTCTCGAGTGTTTGATAGATCTTCTCAATCGAAACAAAATCTATGGGGTACAAGGAGTAATAAAATCGTGAAATCTATGCTAATTAAGACCGGGTATCCAAACTTCCTTCGCCCAAATCACCGATTTCGCTCAAACTTGGCTTTCAAATATTTTGAGGGTCTCGGGGAAACAAAACTTCCTGTTTCCCTTGGGGCCAGTCATTAAGTGCTTATTAATTAATGGCAAATATCTGTAATGGGCGGCAAAACCAAATACACATCATTCAAATATGACTAACATGGATAGTGAGACAAATCACTAAAGTTCGCAAAAATCCATAAAATGTTTGGGGACTTATACAATATTTTTTTTCTGTGCTGGTGTACTGTTTACATAGAACTTTACGTTTTATGGCCATTTTATCCACTGAACCACAAAAGCCGCGTTTTTCTGTACTAACGTAACTCGCAATCAACAAGAATTATTATACATCAGACTCACTATGAAAAATCTGAATTCGGTTTTCGCATGATATGATGATAACACAGACCTCGGTTTTGATAATTCATGATATCATGCTCAACCTCATCCAATAGTAAAACTTTGGCGAAAACAAAGCACTTAAGACACTTCTTTCAAATACATGTATATTCGCAGCTATATCTTGAGGCATTCTCGCGATATCGATATAAATACTGCAGCAGAAGATTCAACTCACAAGTTCCCCCAACTTATATTTTCAGGTGTAAAATAGAATGGAAACAAGAAACAACTACTACATACATGTCACGTAGACGCGATTTTGCCCCAAAAAAAGCGTTTGAGAGAAAACCGTCATTGGGTACTCCTGTTTTAGACTTTCAGTTAAGAATAAGCGAAACAAAACGTTGACG
>OZ026599.1:8189429-8214429 GCA_964020085.1 Micromussa lordhowensis
TCGCTACCAGAACACGTAAACGCATAACACACCAGACTCAACAAAAGATCTCGAGACCTTATTTTGTGGTCAGATTTTTTTACGGTTAACATTTTTTTACGGCTAACGGTTAAAATTCTTTCATTTTTACGCCTAACGGCTAAATTTTTGGCCGTTTTACGGCTAACGGTTAACCCCATTGAGACCCTCTTGTTACGTCGCTTTAGGGCCTTCGAAGCAGCGTTGAGGGAAAATCAACACTGAAACTTGATGATTCTCGGAATTTTCAAGGTCGACAAGAGATTTCAGCGAATTGAAAAAAGAAAGACTCTAAGAGATTTGTTCCAGAGTCGGCTCGGGTATTGAACTCAAAGTGATTTTGTTCCCGCTAAACTTGAAGGTTAAGTTCGTATCGGACTTCATTTGACCAAGGATGAAAACGATTAGAGTTGATCGTCCGAAAGCTCACGCTTTAAAAATGCGAATAAATGTGATCAAAGTAAGCCCTTAAGTCTTCAAAAGACCCAACAAGGATAATTATAGGAATGTTCTCACCGTCTTGATCGGACATGATAAACAGGCAAAAACTCTAAGTGACGGTCGATAAAAACGCACTGAACTGACCTAAAGTGAGAGCACAACACGTGGTCAACGCCAGAGAGCCAGTTATGCCAGTATCCCAAAGGTCAGAAGCTCTCCCTCACTGACACCGAACAGTTCTTGAAGATAACTTCTTCTCACCAGTCATAAAGACCCACAGTAGTCGCTCTCTTTTTTTGAAAGTAATTAGTTTATGACAAATGATAAAACTAAGGCAGTATTAGTTAGTAGTCGTTTTCCTTTTCATTTCGGCTCTATAATCAGTACTTCACATGACGTGTCGTTCAAGACTAGATTTACACTAGATTCGTTGGCGTTTACTCTGAAAGGATATTCGGATTCCTAGAACAGTTTACACACGACGACAACTCCGGGAACATTCATGGTGAAATGGTAAACAAGCTGTTCGTTGCCTCGACAACGAGAAAGAAAATGCCGCCAAAAGAAAAAGTAGCGGTAGGTTGAGACAGTCTGAAGTTTTCTTTCCACTCGCCCAGCACGTTGCTATCAATCATGTTGTCCCACCAGGCATTTGGCCGGGTCTTATCTAGAATCGCCCAGCTTTTCGAATCTCCGACTAAGTGTCGGGGGCGTCAACATTGTTTGCGTCGATAATTTTGGTTTCAATTCTGAGGAATATGGCATTACCCATTATAAAAGATTGCCTGGACCTGTAATAGAGTGAGGCAGCCTGCGACCGCCATCAATGGCCATCAATATGACTACCACTAGATCCGCCATTTTGGTTCTACCGCAATAGAGTTCGCAGGCGAAAAAATATCCGGATTCGAGAGAAAATCGTTTACAAGACACAACTCTCCCGATTCAAAAGTTTTCGGATTCAAAGCTCCCACTTTAAATCTCCAGAGACATGACCAAACCGGGGAGTTTTTATTTCGGATTCGTCCACTTATGTGTAAACGGAAAAACCAATCCGGTACCAAAACTTTCCGCATTCGTCACGAATCCGGAACAATTCCTCTAGTGTAAAGCTAGTCTGAGTCACTCATTTCTACAAGTGTTGCTTTAACTCAACAGAAACAAAACGCGATGCTGGTTTCGAAGAATGAACACTTAACAGGAACGGCGGAAAACTCCCGCACTGTTTTCGAAAAAATATAACCCACTCCAGAACTGCAATTTATACTTCACCGTTCCTCTTTGTCTATTGCCAAACTAACTAGGGAATACGTGAACTAGGTCTGAGGTCTGAGGTCTGAAGACGAAGTCCCTCCTCGACTTTCGTAGTAAACGTCATCGATTGTTTAATAAATATTTGGTTTTCCTTGTTGAAGCAAAGGCGAGCCAGTAGATAAAAAGCTTGACCGACTTTCGGTCTCGGTCCAGAGCTTTTCCACATAAAATCCTGGGCCGGGTTGTTCGAAAGCCGGTTAACGCTAACCCAGGATTAAAAGTTAACCGAAGCATTGATTTTTCTTGTATAAAAATGTTTTTCGCTTCCTATTTTTTGTTTAGTTTGAGATTATTCGAATTCAAAAGAGAAGGCCAAACAATATAAACAGAAAACCTTTCCGAAAAGTTACAAAACTGAAATCAAAATTCTCGCTAATCCTGGGTTAGCTTAATCGGGCTTTGAACAACCCGGCCCTGATGACTAATATGCGTTGCAAAAGACCATTTTTTGTATTCTCGGTATTGGACTGGAACTAGCTTGCAACTGAGGCTAATGCGGGGTTCAAATGCGAACATTAATCGCTGTTTAACGATATTCCCCCACGTGAGCCTCTGTTGCAAGCTACCGAGAATACACACCCAAGGACATTTTAACAATAAAGGACACTGGACAAACCAGGATGTCAGACAACAAAAAAGCTCTTGCTTTTATTGTACGTTTAATTAGCTAAACTACCCGGTCATTTGCATTTAATAATAGAGAATATCCTTATCGAGAACCTGGGACAATAATACCGTATATACAATCTCCATTTTAAAAGGATAAAACGTCCTATCTAGGATGGCTCGATCTAAAATACTACATCTGTACATTAAAAAGAAAACTAAAATCATTAACCCGTGCAAAGCAACAACCTACGTAACAGGCGCTACTCTTCTGGTCCAGTTCTTTAATTCCCCAGGGCAACTTTAGCGAGATTATCGAGTAGTAGTTAGGGATTCGCCTGGATATAATAACGAGACCACACAGTAGTATAGTTGAATTTGAACGTAAAATCGAGCAGCAAGAGCATAGCAATTCTAGTACCATGTATTCAGACTAAAGCTACCATAATGTCTTCATTTGATCGTTGACAATTTGCTCAACCCTAGTGCGCAAGTCTAATCCTGAGCATACTCAGCACGTCAGACAAATTACTATTACTTTATGTACGACGGAACAGAGAAGGTTCTTGGTGAAACAACACTTGCCTTGGCTTTTAGGAAACTCAAGCCAATATCGAAGCACATATGAAGCAGCTCACACAGTTCATTCTGGACCCAAGATAAACGAATTTAAGAATCGGTACACAACAACAGTGTTGTTGCTAACGTATGCCATCATCGTTTCTTTGTACTGATGTCAACATGCTAATTCTCTAATCTAGTGGTCATATATTTGCTACAAAACTAGAAGGGAGAACTTAATAGAGTATCATCTGATCAGCTGTTGTCCTCATGACCTGCATGTGCGATACAATTAATCAGAAATAACGAATTTAAATAAAGACTACTTGCTACAACTTAAAATTACCACTTAAAAGAAAATGTTACTAGACTTAAAATCGACTCTTAAACTAGTTAGTATAAACTTGAAGACTAAACACATTTGTGCTTACTCAAGGCTGTGACAATTGAAAATGCGACATTAAATTGTTCGGACGCTATGGAACATATACCGCTGTATGTCCCTGGGGTGATCGAAGGCGCAGTCCATCAAGGTGTCCCCTATAATGATAAGCTGCACTTGTTATCTCAAATCTAACAAGTTGTATCATTATGGAGCCTCACAAGGCGACCAGGACGTGTTTCCTTGTTATACTTCAGCAGCAGAGGCGAGTGGCCCTGAACTATATTTGTGACTGTGACTCGTATTCTGCACCATCGTCGCTCCAGTAGGCCCTGTTATTGGAACGACCGCCTCGACGAAATTGCATTGTAGATTCTTCACGTGAGCGACACGTGTGTCGCGAGGAAGCCGTGGAGGAACGGTACCCACTGGAGGCCTGGAAACAAGAGAATGGTATCAATACACAATCAGGCTTGCTTCCACAAAAATATTCTTACCGCTTTACTTATGGCTACTCGTGACCGTTGGCTCGTACATTGTCTGACCGAATTATTCAACTTAGGCAAGGAAATAGACTCTGATAATATAGCTGCTGGCTAAGGAAAAAGAAGATTCTAGCTAGCCCAATGGATAGCAGGACATTGTTTCAAGACATCATCTTAATATTTAGAGCTTCAGTTTAAAGAATCACGCTACAATAACGTGATACTTCAGCCAGTTACACTGAGTCAAGCCATCCATGTTACACTTCAATCTCGTCGTCGAGATTGTCGGCTTTATATTACCCGAGGCCGGAGAAAAAGAGGAAAATACTCAACACTCGTGAATCGATGTGAAAACGATACCACTGGAAAAGACGGCACAACGACGATTGCCGAGTCGCAGTTGACTGAAAACGAAAACAAAGGGCCTATTCCCAGCATCAGCTCTTGAATCACTGGCTGCAATTGGCTACAACTGTTCATTTATTTAGTTTTTCTAAATACATAAAGGACTAAAGGTGCAACACAACACAAGGAAGGGTAAACCTGTTAACTTTTAAGTGCTGATTGACTAAGTGCGCATTTATTTATAATCACAGTGCATTTTAAGTTTAAAATAGCTCATTACATTTATTGGCGGTGCGACAAGCGACAAATCTCATGCACAAATTCTTTATTAACCAAGTACATTTTAAACTCCCTACGCCTGTTAGCTTCTTTCTCAGACGTTCTACAAATCGTCACGAAACTGTTCTCCAACCTATAAGTGAGGTGAAAAACGCTCCGTGACAATCCAACAAACGGCTGTGAATGAAGCTGCTGGTCATGAAATTTCAAAGAGGTGCGACAACACGACCGTAGCAAAGGTGTGCAGGCGATGGCAAAACTCGTCGAATTTGCCGCGCATCCTGTTCACACTAGCTGCCCACAAGACATTCCCTCATCGCCTGCACTAGCCAAAACATCGGGTAGTCGCGCCTTGTCCCTCCGACTAAACAGAAGACGACACAAACGCTAGATGTTTGAGCCAATGAGATGATTTGACTTGACCTAGTCTATAGTAGGGAGTTGTATGTTTTAAGTCTAGCTGTTTGTGAGATGCACAAGAAAACCGAATGACTTACCACGTGCTATACGTCGTAGCATTCGGTGCCAATTGCGAGTTCTGGATTTGTTAGCATCTTAAGTAAAATTAAATAAGCTTCAGTTACTGGTTAGAATGTGGGGATGGAGGCAGTTACTCAACACATACTTATCTACGTCTTAGGACCACCAAGGAAAAACAACACACGCATTTGTGCGTTAGTTAATGTGTGTGTTTAAAGCTATCAATAATCTCACACACGTTTAACGTTACTTGTGTCATGTGGAGTTTACTTCAGTGCTAGAAAAGTCATCTTGGTCAAGTAGTGACGTCACATCGCCGAGAACTGACATGCAACACGACCTCATTTTCAAAATGAGACTCGATCCAATACTCGAATGCTGCTTGGAAGAGCGTCTTGCTTCATGTTGAAAACGGGGGGAGCGAGGTGTGGAAAAGATAACCCTATGATGGCTTTACACCCTTTCCAAGAAGTAGAAGGAATACTCCGAGTTGTCGCAAAGAACTGATATCGCAAACACGGAATTTCCTGCGGTATGGCCCGATTCCCCTTTATTTTCGCGCGACTGAGATATGAAAAGTGGCCAAACACGGCACCAACATATATCTCTGTTGTACCCCCAGGCCCGCACTTCGTTTCGCAGTGAGAGAAGTGCAAACTTGTGATGTTTCTCATCAACGGATTCCCAAAGTAGCAAAGGCAAATAACTTTCCCCACATGAAACTAGAGTGCCAGAATGCAGACAGCAATAACCCGTAAAGGAAGCTGCATTGTGGGTAATTTTTTAGCACCTGACCTGATCCATTACACAATCCGTCAGTGAACGTGTATGGTCATTTTACGAATCACTAACACCAGGCCTCTCTCTCCTCTACCTCTTTTGTCGTTGGGACACAGACCCTTTTTGCGGCTGGTCACGTGTCCACCTGTGACACAAACTTTTCCACCGGGGTAGAGTCAATGAATACTTTTTGTCGATCTCAACTGAAGTGGAAGAAAGACGATCGCTGGCCGTCACCAAATTAAACCACACACGGGCAAATACACTTTTGAAATTCTTCAGTCCTATTCTAAGCTTCATACAGGACAAACGAAATATATTTGTACGTATCTAACGTATTGAAGTAACACTTCCAGCCGGTGGAAATACTAAGTATATGTCAAGGAACCGTGTTAAAACATCTGCCTAAATATAAACTTACATAAACCTGATAGCAGATGAAATAAAAGTGCTTCGGCTTCGGCCAACAAAACTGTAAACCACTTTGCCGTAAATCAAATGCAAGTTAGCTCGGCTAATCGGGCGTGTGACAGAAATACGTTTTGACTTCCGAAAAACCGCACAAAGAAGAAAACAAATTACCTCCGAATCAAAGATTCAAGAAACTGACCACTGGTTTCGCTTCGATTTCGGCAATTGACACTTTACATGTGCTAACTGTCGATAATTTCCCGCTCCATTCGGTAATATTTTGGAGACGGCAAAAATAATGTAGCATTCTTCATCGGTAAAATTCAACTTCGAACCCCGATAGAGCGGGTAGTTTTTTTAGCGACTGCTCGATGTTTTGAAACCCACAAAGTTTGTCACAGCAACAATCAAAACACTGTAAATGGTTTGAACCCAGGAGTATCAGTAGTTCGTATAGTATGATCGTCCGGGTGAGTGTAGTTCTGAGAAGAACTGTTGTTGGTGACTGACGTTTCGACAACCTGAGCGGAAGTCATCTTCAGAGTCAAGTGAATAGTGTTTGTCAGTCGATGATGTTATAAGTTTGGTTCGTTGAAAGTGATTGGTCACTTTAGCCATGATGGTATTGGCTGAAAGACTCGTGTAAAGTTTGTCATCACTCATTGGTCAGTTTTGATCCGTCTTTTGTTAGTCAAATTCCTAGCGTTGAGGTCCGTGAAAAGTCAGTCAAATTAAGTCGGTCTGTTAGAAGTCCGTTTGTCGGTTTCGTTTGCGTCGTGAATAAGTCGTTTGTAAGGCGCCGGTAGCTGTTGACATCTGTTAAGAGGCGTTTGTTCTAAGTTAGTGTACCAGCTTTCAAGAGTCAGTCGCTGAAAATAGTTCGTACTGTAGGATCAAAACTGACCAATGAGTGATGACAAACTTTACACGAGTCTTTCAGCCAATACCATCATGGCTAAAGTGACCAATCACTTTCAACGAACCAAACTTATAACATCATCGACTGACAAACACTATTCACTTGACTCTGAAGATGACTTCCGCTCAGGTTGTCGAAACGTCAGTCACCAACAACAGTTCTTCTCAGAACTACACTCACCCGGACGATCATACTATACGAACTAATCAAAACACTGTGCCACAAACGGATCTTTTCTGGGTGGTCACGTGACCAGCCGCAACCAGGGTCTTTCTCCCAACGACAAAGGGAGGTAGAGGAGAGAGAGCCTGGGAACGAGGTTGTCACTAAGGGCAAGCTTCGGCGAGTGTGACGTCACCTAAAACCTGACGAAGCTTGTAAATTACCATCAATTTTTATCAAAAAGCACTTCTTAACTTGTTTAAATGAAAAACCAAACAACTTCGTAACAACTTAAACAAGGGAAAAACTAAACAATTTAAGTATAATCATAGCAAAACTTTAAGGCTCTGCGACACCGTTTTAAATGTTTCTCTAGATACCAACTCGAACAGCCTTTTAGTTGTCATAGAAATCTTCATAACCATGCGCAGATAATTAAACAACAGATAAAAGTAAACAAGTTAATTACTACAATGATCATAACATTAACAAACACGACGTGTTACAATTCAGCACTCAACCTCCCCTTTAATGCACAACGAAATCACAAACGTGACAAATAAAGAAAATCAAGTTATAAAACACAACAACAACAACAGAATGTCTAGACTCGAATGTGTCGCCGGTCTAACTGATTGACCAGCAAAGCAACCACAAGCGAATTGATGCATTAACTTACAAGAGCGCATAACTACATAAGCTAATAATCAAAACATGGCTCACTTACCAAGCTTCTGGTTCGATACCCAGAAAACGATGAAGGACGCCCACCCGACTCCTGTGTAACATAAGCAATCAAAGCACGTCAGTAAAAGACGAAGTGCACAGTGTGTCTTGCTTAAAGTCACAGCATACTCCACATCCTGCATGCATCTCTGAGGATGAATGACTGCACGACTGAGGGTCTCTCATGAAACAACAATTACATAGAAAACAGAACAAAGAGTAACCCCACATACAGGTAATACAGCTCAGAAATCCCGGGGGACAGAAAAAAGCCAATCTTGTGACGTGCAATTAACTCACCTGGACACGCCAAGCGGTTTTACACTCATTTTCATCCTCCATAAATATTTCCACGCAGCGCGCGCGGTAACCATATTCACGGGAAAACTGGATACCATAGCTAAAAATAACTTTAGAGGGATTGCCTTCAGATTAAGGCCTTATAGGGGATTAACCTTCTCACTCTTCATCTTCTCTTGTGGATGCCATTACAGTCATCCTTAATACTGCTATAAAACGAATCTTTGGAGTACATATCACAGGGTAAACAATCATTGACACGTCGCCAGTTAGAGCAACATTAAAATGAAGAAAAAGTGGTCTATAAAAAACAATCACAATATACATCGTACCATGTTGTCCTCAGAAGCTAAATAATCACTTGTCTCCGATAAACGAGCGTAATCTGTTGAGAAAAACAACAGCATAAAAAGATGACAAAAACTGCTGATCCAAAACAAACTTGTTACACAATTTGCAGAGGAGAAAGGGGACGAATAGCTAATAGAGACCTTAAGTAGACAACGACAATGACAAAAACGAAAACGTCACCAAACAAAAAGTTTAATGAGCAAAACAATGAATCTGCACGTGCGTTATAAATCTTTGTACATTTCGTGGCCGTCCTCTGCAAAACATCAACGTGAAATGACCAAGTTCTGTGTCGAACGAACGACGATGGCTAATTTTGCGTCCTTCCATTTGGAATTGAAGGCTGTCATTGCATATTTAAACGGAGCACGTTTTTAGGGCCATTGGCGCACTGAACAGTTCTAGACAATTGCGAGTTTCGCTACTAAAATATAAATTATCTTTTGACTACGCGTTGTCCTCGGCGGCGTCGTCGTCGTGGTCGTTGCTTACGCTCCCCAGTAACTAATTTGAAACACAGGTGACAAAGACATCATAAAAAGCACCGAGCGAAAAGCCAAGATCTTCGTATAGCCCTATTAGTTTTAAGGTCAAAATAGAAATTATCGCTAATAGTTGCTACACATTTGTTTGAATTTCTGTTCCGATAATTTAGTGCGTATCACTGGAAACAACAGCTGACTATCCCCTCAAGTTTATTAACGTAAAATTATCCGATAATTTGGATAATTTGTTTATACTGTAGTGAAGAAATCTGATGTTCATTTAGCCCTGGAACTCATGGCAAAGCGCCTATGCTTTACACTAACCCGAGTCTAAATCGACGGTTGACGTCGGGGAACTGGGCCGAGGGGAATCTGAGAATCCTGAGAAGTGATCGTCATTGACAGAGAACTGGGAAGCAGGAAGTTCTCTGGGGCGGCGAGATGATGAGCGTCCCTGTTTCAAGCGCTGGATTTGCGAGTTGGCGTACTGGAGGTCACACCGTAACCTAACAAACCATAAATAAACAGCTTTAGAAAATACCCTATAAGATAGCACGCAATGAAAGCCGTTGTTGTATTACTTGATAAAAGCATGTAACCAACTCAAACTCTAAGCGCAAAGAGAATATACAATTTTTTTATAATCGAAATAAGCAGGTAATTTTCCAAAACTTCCACTCGTATTTTTGTCACTCGATAGAAACACCATGAATGTTTTCTATTCCTTAAGTACCACACATTTACGTAGAACAGTCACTGAAACAGTAACAGGGAGGAAAATGTTATTTTTTATGTTTCAAACTAACCTAAACATGCTTAAGAATGTTCATGTTCTGGCGCTATGGGAGAGAAAGGTTTGACATACTCTAGATTCACCATCCAAAATAAGCTCAGATTACAACGTATGTATACTTCAGTTCCTGGTTAGTCGTCAATGTTCTGTTTTATCTCTGCACCGTGCACGGCACTTGCCCCAGACAATGTATATGACGACTGAAAACTGTGAACAAAATGAACAGCTTGAAATTTACCTCTCTCTCGCCATATCTCGCTCGGTGATGACTCCCTGAAACACAAGAGTAAGGTGGAGCATTACTTTCCTATTGGTCGTGTGATCAATAAACAAACACAAGAATTGCATTCTTTTATGCTGTAGTTACCAAATTTACTTACAAGTAACGTCGTAAGCTGTTCATTCAGAACAGATGTTGACGAAACGAGTTGTTGCTGTAACAGAACAGAACCAATCTGTTAGTGTCGCTACCAGCCAGTACTTGTAGAGGCTTTTGAGCTCAATAGAGCATTGAAGCAACGTTATCTGGCTCAGTAGAGCATTGAATCAACATTGTGTGGTCAAATGCATTTCTATACCTTTTTCAGTGCTTCACTCTCTGATAAACGTTTAGACATATTAACTCCGATGCTGAAAGTGGATGGATGCCACGAAACCTGAACAACTGACGCAATAAGAAGCAGATCTACACTAACCTGAGGAGAGAAGTCGCCTTGAGTAGTACCATAACCCAGCGGCCCCACTCCACGAGACATGTCGTCTATATTGGGGTTCAGCACATCACTCACAGCAACTGTTAAACGATTGGCTAAAACAACAAGACAAATGCACATAAGTACGAGAATGATTTACAGCTGGGTTAGCATCAGTCACTAAGTAAACTAAAATACAGACTTGAGACAGAGAAAGCCCTGATTCAAACAAATAAACAGCAAACAAACAAACAAACAGGGAATTTAGTTAGGTAAAAACCAAACACTGAAATGATAGAGAAAATTCGCGTAAATAACTGAATTGGGATAAACCTTCAAGTAAAAGTACCCCCAAATTTAGCAGTTTGGGTTCATATGTCGCATAGTACATCAACATCCTACGAATGACGTCACATGACGAATATTAGAGACCTTAAGATCGAGGTTTCGGCATTTACCGCGAACTGCGAACGTCAAGAAGTCACATGATCAGTGCGTTGGCGTCAGGTTTGCAGTTTGAGGTTCACGTTTGTACGGCTAGACCAAGTTCTAGAGGTAAGTGATTTACCGCAAGTTTTTTTGCACCCTAAAACATCAAATCCCACGTTTGAGAGAAAATACTACTTTCAAAAACTATTTCGCTAATTAACTATCGAATTCTTTTTCATAGGAACGTAATTTTGAAGATGATTTCTCAGTTAAAACAGAAGTGAACGAACGAATGAAAACAAACACGGCAGCCGGCTATTTAGTCCGCGAATCTTAAGTCCCAAATATGGGCAGACGGCTAACGTGAAACCGCTAACCGCAAACCGCGGCTTGCCGTTTGTGGTAAGATCTCCAAACCTCGATCTTAAGGTCTCTGTTATCAAAGAAATGAACTTCAGTTTCACGACTAAATCAATAACATACAGCTGACATGGAACCTAACGATAGTTTGGTACTGATAAACCAAAGATCTTATCAAGAGCAGACAACAGTCTATCATAAATAGCTTTTTTATCAAATATGTGAATTTGATTATAAAATAATCATAATAAAATCTTAAACCGTGTAGAAAAACTAAATAACTGAAACTTTTATAAATGTTGGGATACTTACCTTGAAGAATTGCCGCCAAAATCAAGTCCCTACAAAGGAAATAAGCATTTATATTAGAATACAATCCAAGACGTGGACATTAAAAAATGAAATGAGACCAGACAATAATTCCAGCGTAAATACAAAGGGTTTCTCGACTATATTCATACCTAGCTTCTACTGAATCACCATCCACATGACTCTGAAAATATAGAAGACAAATCATAAACAGAGAATACAAGATGATAAACTTACATCATGCATTACCATTCAAAGCCATGAGCAGACACATTTAGCTTCATGTTTCATGTTAGTGACTGAGTGAGAACAGTCAGTCTGCATAGTATCGGCATAATCATCACACTACAACTACCTTCGACCCTTTCTCAAAAGCACTTCATGTGCTTTCGCACAAACTTACCTCACTGGTGGAAGCCCCTACTGTCATGTTTGATCCCTACAAACAAAACGCACATAATTAATTTGGAAAACTTGGCAATACATAGGTATACGCATTATTCTCAGTTATCAGTATGGCTTTTGTTACACATGCAAACAGTTACCACTAGGCACGTGCTTAAGAAAGAAGACGCTATCAATGATTGATTTAACCCAAGTAGTTCAATATAATACAGGATTTTTACCCTTAGTTCAGCAACCAGTTTCGATTTTTCATCAAGAATCTTGCGAAGGTCGTTATCCTTTGATCTCAACAACTCTACAACAAAACAGAAGGCAAACATCAATAGAAACAAATGTTCCGGCTATTTAAGGCACACCGTTACCCACAAAGTAACAGTCAATATGTTTGTTAACTCGCAAAACGTGCCTTCCACTGGTTTGCAGGTCTTAGAGGACACGTTCAATAAGGACCAAATTGTATGTAATAAAGCAAGGCAACAGGAAGGAACCAGCGGTGATGAGCTACAATAGCACTTAATAAGCAAGTTAAAATGCTTTGTACAGTAAATCAAATTAGTTTCGCATTTCCATTGGTTCTTGCTTATTATCTCTTGGAGAACAGACGTATAGATTACGTCATGAACTTTTGTTTCGTTTCTTTATCATATAAAACAAATAGATTCCATGTTGCCGTGCGTCTGTTCAGTAATAGATCACAGATGACGTCAAAATGTGGTAAGAACAAAACTACATTTGACGTCATCTGTGATCTTTTTACTAAACAGACGCACGGTAACATACAATCTATCTTTTAAATATTTTACACTGGCTTTTCATTTCGTCTTGTAAGACTGTCCTTGTTCTTCTTTAGATGACAGACTGTATACATACCAAGCAGCATGACTGACGAGCGAGATGAATGGCCACTCAAAGAGTCATCCTGTTCATCCGCGGACATATGCACATAGCTTCCTCTCATCTTCAATGTGTCATTAGATGAACTGGAAGATGATTCAGATGTCATGCTGTTCCGGTTACGTTCGAGCGAAGGAGATCTCTCGTCCACACTCTCCTCGTTTGTTAGCTCGGCCAGAGCTGCTCTGTTCAGAGGTGAAGAGCTTGGGGCTTCACTGTCCTCAGCTGACAGAACCTGTTTCAAAAAGACAATGGCATGTATAAATATAACGTCCGACATACCGTGATTAGGTCCTGATTGTTTTCCAGTCCTAGAACTTGTTTTCGATTCAAAACTATACTTTACGAAGTGTACGAGAACAGGGAGCAAAAGGCTTGTTTTCTGGAGGTTACATAACATAGAGTAGTCGAACTATACGGATGGCATTTAGTCCCCGAAATAGAGAAAGATCTTACAATAGATTTAACTTCTGTCACACAACACAGTATTCTATACACTCATCAGGAACAAAAAAACGTACAGTATTGTCAAAATTAGAACTATATTACATTAGAACAATGTTACAGGTCAGATTCCTGTCTCCTCTTAGCCAAATTAAGGCAAATCATAGCTTGTTTCGAGAAATTTCAATGATATAACTACACTTACTTCAGTTTCTGAATCACTGGGAGGACTGGACTCCAGCTTAGCTGGTGACTCAATCTGCACTTCCAACTCTTCTTTAACCTCCTCCTTCTCTGTTACTTCAGTCTCTGTTTCTAGTTCAGACTCAGGTTCAGACTCAGATTCAATTTGAGACTCCTGTTCAACAGTGGGCTCAATGATTGTAGGAACTGGTACTTCCTCCTGCACTGCTGGTGCCTCACTCTCTGTTTCCTCATCCTCATCCTCATCATTCTCCTGGTCCTGAACACCTTCATCATCAGCTGCATCAGACTCGTCATCATCTGCATCAGTTTCTTTTGCTGTGTCCTCTTCTTCTGCCTTGGAGTCCCCTTCAGTCTGCTTTTCTTCCTTAACAGGTTCCTCTTCCTTAAGAGAACTGGCTACTCTCCTGTTGGGTAATTCAGTTAGGTCACCTACATCCATGGCTGAACGAGGGCCACCTAATGATACCGCACAACGACGGCCTCGTTCTGTTGAAACAATCAAATGGTGCATGTAATTAGCTAGCCTGATACTGTTACAAAATGGGTTAAGTTTGAGCACGTACATTGTAACCGGAAAGCTTACCTTAGCTGCAGTATTCCATAAACCTTAAACTATATCATGTTTTGATCCATCAAATAGTTTCAATCACGAACCATTGTAGTTAACATGTTACATGGCTGAATATGCCGCAGCTAACCTAAGCAATAACCGAGTAATACTCCCCAGTTGTCAAACCTGCGCCGATTGCTAAAAATACTTGAAGGATAATGAACAAAACAGCCTCCAGATGGGGGGACAATGTGCTTGCATTTTTGTCCTAGAAATTATCTGTTCCTCAAAACTGTCGGAAAACTGTTCGCTTCTTGGAACAGATGATATCTGCGGGAAAATATCACAACTTCTTTTTGCAACAAATGAAGGCTATAGTTTATGTACACTCACCTTTACCTTTGTAGGCCTCTGCAGTATCTGTAATGTACTTATACCAGCTGTGAAAACAAACACAATTTGCTCAGAAGTCCTAGTACTATATCATCAAACTGAAATAACATACATCAATAACTGTTGCTTTATCGTCGTGGTATATGTAGTTTTTCGTGTACGCTGACAGTAGTACCTAAACTTAACTTCTGAAACAATGAATTCATAGGAAATGGAGAAACTAAAACAATTATTAAAGCACAGTAATTTTTTTTCCAAAAACTGCTTGTAAGATGTACTACGAGCAATAACCAACGATTTTTGGGAAAATTATGTGTTTGCTTTGGTTTTCTATCAGCTAATTCCGCAATGATCCAATAACTTTGTGTGCAGAACGCTTTTACAGTATTCTAATCAATCAGTGTATTCCTTATCAGCCAAAAACATGTCATTTATTTGACGGTCCACACTTGTACCAGTTACGTCTACGAGTATTCTGATCGGTTGAGGCTTAAACAGCACTTTCAATGCCAGCCAGTTTGAACTGTTAGTATTGTAGGGTACTTACTTTTTTCGATCCGTGACTGTTGCTGTCACTAATTCATAAATCTGAGGTCCTACTGAAGATGAAGTGCTCACAAGGAAAAACGCTCTCTTGTCTAACGAGTAAATTAATTCAACAATTACAATATTAATATACCCGCTCACAAAGCGTGAAAACGTTTTGCTTCCAAAACAGAGAGAAAACTCCAGTGATATGCATTTTTGTGATATGGTACATTTTAAATCCATAGACCAAATAGACACGTATAGACTTTAACAGCTATTGCTAACTCATCCAAGTTATTGCTTCCTAAACTAAAACTATCTCGGTGTGATTAACATTTTCGAAAGTCTTGTTAAGTGAAAAATCACTCTTTCAAACTTCGACAAAAAATGTAGTGTAACAACAACTATGACAATCCTTTATTTAAATACAATTCTGTATAAAGCAGCAATTCTGGGGTTGTGTATTTAGCTAAGAATATAGCAAAACATGCTTGTGTACAGTAATGATAATAATTACATACGTATTCATTCACATTATGATTAATAAAATAAAAATTCAGTTACGTTCTTGCTTTGCGTTTGAATCGAGGTCGCAATTGTTTAACAAAAACGTTTTTTCTAACTTTGGCATAGAATTGCTTGAAATTAACTTGTGATGTACGTGTTCCGTCCTCAGAATACAAATGAACCCACCTGTTGCTACATTTCTTGTGAGAACGCTACTCAGTTTAATTATAGGACTATGCGTGGTCTGTAGAATGAATCAAGTAGTAAAAAAACAACAATTAGCCAATCCCAAGGTCAGCACGTACAATTACTCCGTTGAACAAGCTACACAAGCAGTATTTCTACTGCTGAGGTAATGCGCCCATTTCTACAACACAGATCGCCAATATGTCCATGATAACACATAGTATGACATAAAATAAACGTTAGAAATTCTGTAATGCAAGTGTCAAGAAGTATTTACTTTACCAAAAAGAAGTGATGATAATTATTGCCCATGCAATAAGGACAACAAGGTTACAATTGGTGTCTACATATTTTCGCAACGAGAGTTCTCTTTTTGGACAAAGCTAACGAAGCCACACTGCTAACCTGTGCAACAATTTGTTTTTTATACCTACGTTTTTGGAGTAGGAGACACTGACAGTAATCACACAAACTTGTTACCTTAACGTCCTGATATCCCGCCGAGAAAGTTGTACTAAGACACTTAAGGACAAGCTTATCATCCTGCCTTTGAAGCAGAATTAATAAGTCTTCTAACAACAGTACATGGAGATCTGCAGAGAAGAAAATCACGTATAAGCTCGCGCTTAATATCAACACAAAACTTAAACTTGTTGTGACGGCCTCCACGGCATTTTCGACTGTTTTCGTAATGTAATTGTTGACAAGTAACTGAATCCTCCTGTAGTTTCACTGTAGTAATTGAGATATTGGCTTTTCAGAAGAAGTCTTAAAAAAGACAAGTTTGTTGCCAAGTTTGTTACACTCTATGCAGTAGCGAGAAGGCACTGTGGAAATTGTTAAACTTGTGTGAAATATCACGATTTTTTTTATTTTAACTGTTCTTGCAGGTGATACCCGGTGGCCTCGTGGCTAGTGAATTCCCCTCCGGATCCATCGGTTCGGGTTTGAGCCTTGAAATCGGAGATAAGCACCAACCTGATGGGCTACATGGCTCGTATGCAGACTTTACCTTTTACCTTTAAGGGTAATGCCAAAAGCCACTTTAAAAACGTGCTTCGAATTTCTTTTGGAGGACGCAAGAATATAAAGAAGTCATGTCCTTTTACTTACCAATAGACTTTGTTCTGCTTATTCTCCACGTGAGTGGACCATCATAAACCAGCTTCTTTTTGGTCAAATCTAGGTTCTGACAACCGAAAGCGACAAATGAATAAAACAAAATTCGACAGCCTGTTCATTTAGACATCAGTCATGGTATTGATTACACATTGTAATTTACAATTCACAGTGTATCAAATGAAATCATAGGATACACGAGTTTGTTTTATTAGATATGTTGATACATAATTTGTCAAAACCATCTACCTGATAGCCAACTACTTTGGTGGCCTAATTTGGTTAACAAAGTATCTGAATTAATCTAATCCTTCGTAGGAGTTGTCTCCGTTAGCCAAAAAAAATTTAAATCAACCTCAGGGTTTGCGTACCTTGAACTCTTCCATCGTTTTGTTGCTGGTGTTTTCAAGAGGTCTTCTGTCTATTTTTCTTTGAAAGTCTGCGAGTCTCTGCAGGAGAAAGACCTTAGTGCATCAGCTGCATTGTACAAAAAAGATCGGCTTTCATTTTAATAAACCTCCCAAGAAGGGAGATCTTAGAACTGTATCATGTGTTCCTTCATCGGAGATGGCTTTCAAAGAGAGAACTTGTTAACAACACGTGACTGGACTGAAGGGTGCAGCACACATTGAAGGCTTCATTGTTTATATACAAGTAAAATGAGCCAGACATCAAAGCCGCTTCAACAAAATGTTTAACTTTTTTTTTTTTTTTCGGTTTATTTTATTTAATACAAACATAATACAATGTTACAACAAAAGAAAAAAAAATAGTACAGAAAGAAGATAGGTGTTACAATTAATTCTTGATAATAGATAATAGATAATATATAAATGTTTAACTTTGCTTTCGTAAGGTAACCATTTCAGTTACACGCTCAGTCACAAACAAAGGTGTAAAACAAGTTGCATAAAGAATAGTCTGGGTGGTGTGTCACTGAGCAAAGGTTTACATTCAACTCCGTCCAAGCCACATGCATCTGGGTCAGCACATCTTCAGTGCTCAAAATCCGTCTTAGAAGGCGTTAGGAATAACTAACTGGCATCATGTCGACATCTTCTTAAACAATTTATCAGGAAATACCAATAGCTACCATCAAGTAATTTCAGGTATTTCCCTGCCCAACAGTCGAGACAAGAGCCCAGTTATTCGCGGCCCAAGCAATAATGCCTGTCTGGGAGAGAAAGCGTGTTTCATTGCCACTTCACTTAACACTTTTTAGTTATACTGAGGGTATCATGGCTCTTACTTGTTGATCTTCACAATCCTTGACGCTTTGGTTCACAAAAGCAAGTAAATCCTGTAAGACAACAATGAAGAGGTCATAAATTACTAACTCATTAAAATGAGAATTACTATGATTATCTACACGTACATCTACAAAGCTCCACTACCTGAAATACAATCTGTCCCTTGTTTGCCTATTGAATGCACTCCTAAATAATTGATTATTTCCAATGTGATTAAATTATCAGAAAATTTACGACTCTGATTAGCGATCATCAGACCGCATTGTAACCTAAATAGGGCTTTGTATGCGCCAAACCTGTAGTTCGGACTTCAAATCTGTAACTATCAGTGTAGGGAAAGAAAAATTGTAGATGAAGCGGGTACCCAGTGAGCAAATCCCAATCTGGTGCAAGGTAACAAAAAAACACTTCCTCTTACCTTTGTACATTGAATTGCTCTCTCGATATTTTTAACATCTGAATGAGAACCTACATTCACAAAGAGAAAATTAATAACTATAAACAAAGCTCGTGTCAGCGATAATAAGTTATTTAGTGCACTTCTTGTTAAGGTTGCCAATGATAGACACATTATTTCTCCGTCTGAGTGCAAATATATCACTGTAAGAGTCAACAGAACAAAGAGCACGTGACTTACTGGGTGTATTTTTCTGTATTCCTTCCAGTAACAGCGGATACTTTGTCAACCTTTGATAACTGGACGAAATGATGTCTTGAAGTCTCAATCTCCGGCAAAGGGAATTGTTTTCACAGTTCTTCATAAAAAAAGAAAGAAAGAACCAGCATTAACGTTATAGCGTCCAATCCACCAAAAATTTGAAAGCAAGTGAGGAAAACAATTGCAAAGACCTTTCTAGCTGATGCAAGTTTATACCAAACTTTTACAACTAATTCTTACACTCGTTATAATTCATTAAATTTAAACAAAGGAAATCAAGACCATACCGTGACGATGTTTGGATATCCGACCTTAATAGCCTAGTCTCTGGTAACTATTTTAGAGCATCAGGACGAGGCTCAGGGGAATAAAGACACGACAAAGGCGCTTATTTTAGAAGCAAAACAGATGAAAACGAGGTATTGTGCCATTTCCGTGTGCAAAAACAATTCCAAAAAGCGACCAGACCTCAACTTTGTCGATTTTCCGAGCGAGAAAAAGATCCGAAAGAAATGGAGCACCTTTTGCCGGCGAGGTGACTAGGAGTTTCAGTCTACTGCGAACCTACACATGTTCTCAGCATTTCGACACCAAAGACATCGTCAAGACCTTGTGTGGGATAAAAAAAGATAATAAACGGGGCGCTTCCAACGATATTCAACCCACAAGAGGTTCCAAGTTAAGTGGTCCAAGTGAACGAGAAAAACGAATGATTTCGCGAGAGGAAAAAGAAATTTAAGGGATGAAATCGATCCGAAATTTCCCGCGAAAAGTCCCCGTGTGTCGTCTAATGTCGCTTTGAAGGATCACGAGTATATTTTTCCGTGCAAGGACAACAAAGTCAGCTTTTCGCCAACTAAATTAAAAAAAAAACATACACACGGTAAAAAAGTCTGTTTCTGTTTCCCGCCAAACGGACACTGATCAACAGGAAATGGAGGAGCTTGTTAAAAATGTAGCCAGATTGGAAATTGAAAAGAAAGTTCTTCGAAACAAAGTCAACAACAAGGCAGCCATGAAACACGAACTTTTCATGGACAACGCGTTTAACAATGACGAGTCCGTGAAATTTTATACAGGACTTCCAACTTTAACTTGTTTGATGGCAATATTCAATATCTTGAAACCTTTGGCTGAGAAAGTAATAAAGGGTGCACCTTCATTTCGGCTGCATTTTTGCAAAGCTTAAGCAGTTTTCTTTCCATCCACAGCTATTTGAATGTCTCTTGCCTTTAGAACGTTCTGCAGCTCTGAGACTTACGAACGAATAACTTTCATTGTCCGCCATCTTGATGAGTTGTTTCCCCTGAACCTCGTCTTGATGCTCTCAAATAGTTACCAGGCTTTCACGCACAAACAATTCGGAACTAGGCTATTACCATTTAGTAAATTCTCAGCTACGACTACTGCATTTCAAGCTTTTTGATTGGCTAAAAAACTCCGTGTATGAGCGAATAGTCGGAGTTTTACGTCATACGGAAAATAGTGCGCCAAGTTTAAAAATTTTCCGCACGAAGTTTTCAACTTCAGCCCTCTATAATGGCCGAAATAAAAATCGGCGGTATAACCCGGTTTGAGAATTTACTAACACAATTATTCCATTCGCCCTTGTTGGATATGAAGTGATTATAACCAACTCGCGCTACGCGCTCGTTGGTTATTTTATCACTTCATATCCAACTCGGGCTCATGGAATAATTGCTATATACTTTTACGATTTTATTTCTCCGTTTTCTCCTTAGTTTTAGTTTCGATTGAGAAGATTTATCAAACGCTCAAGACAGTGTTTGACCACATTTCCAAACACCTCGAAGTTCGTCAAAAATTATCCGCTGTACGTCGTATTTTCAGCGCTCTTTTCGGTGTTTGGAGATGTGGTCAAACACGGTCTTTCGTGTTTGATGTATTTCTCTTGCAATTATTTCTATACAATGATGTCATAAAGGCAAGTAAACCTCTTTCCGTCTATAAACAGGCACACAAATGTCGTGCCGACCTCGGGGTTAATATTTCTACAACCAGCCCTAAGGGAACCAGTATTTCAGGGCCACAAAAATGAATCACTAACGCAGCTACAATACTCAACAGTCAAAGCAAAAGATCGGCTAACTTTAATTTGACGGATTCATCCAATCATTCTTCTGTTGGCAATAGCAACGCTGCCGTTGACCAAAAAGAAAAATCATGCGCATTATTTATCCAGAGGAAAAAAACACTATACTTACATTTATAAATTGTTGAAGTTTGGGATCTTTTCTTTGCCGATTCTGGAAAAAAGGAACCAACACTCATATGTTAGTAAGTGTGGTTTTCAACTCAGCGTCAACTAAAATCAGGCAATTACTTTGTTTTTGGTTTTAATACTACAGTTTGAGATTGGCTGAGTAGTCTAATGGTGAGTAATGGGCTTGGATTTAGTTTTACGATACTTGATTGAAAATTGCTTTATTAAATAATTAATTAATCAATCAAGTTCAAAACACACATGCAATGCAAGCCTCAAAGTTTCATTAAATTTGGGATGCTTAATCAATAATGTAAGACAATGCACATTTCAGCTTATCGTTAAGAGGAGAAAGCCCTTGCGGGAGCTGTTGTTGTTGAATTTCAAAGCCGCTTAAAAACAATCAGATTGTGTGACACAGCCATGTCACGCACTGTACCAAATTTATGATCAATAACAGGACAGACGCCAATTTGTTTAATCACACAGTGTATAACACTACCTCCATGATGTGTCATAGAACAGAGCATAACTGAGGCTTTGCTACTGTTAAACACTGCAGGAATCAGTGACTAAATAACAATTGCGTTACTGACCTTCAGCTGCTCTAAAGCAAACTTTTGATGATTACAAAATTCTGCACAGGCATCTTTAGCCATCTCACCGCGTTCTCCATCAAACTACAAGGTACAAATGAAAACAGAAAAGAACCCTTCACGAGAGGCATTTTACCAAGTTAATGTTGTTGTTGTTCACTTATATTCCGTTCATGTTTCTGCCCGAGATAAACGTTCTACTTTCAGTTTGCTGTGAAGATCACTTTCAGCAGTTAATCCTTCGAGGAACAATAGAACAGCTTTGAACACAAGCATTTTGTAATTCTTTTCTGTCGTTAATTTCGAACGCTATTGACAAAATGTTCACTATTGCTGCATGGTAAATAACAAAACAAATCCTTGTACTAGGTTGGCTAACAAGGCGGATACAGTTATAAGCCTGTTTGGTTGTCGTATTTCTGATATTTTTCTTCCTGATATGAACTCAGGAGGTGAATGCAAGCACCTTGCCCCAGATCCTCGTATCGTGTTCTGCATACTCGCACCTACTTCACATGCTACTTCCAGCGCGTCCATTCTTTCTTTCGAAAGACAGAGAAGTTGTGAACAGACTAAGGGGGGATAATAACACCTTACCCTTTCTAGCATGACATCTCCTATACAAACAATGACTTCCTCAGATTCTTTTCGCCTATCCATCATGCTTTTCATTAGTGAGACTGAAAAATAAAGATTACCCATCCAATAAACCCTTGTCGGCTATTAAATAACTTAAAAAATTCTAAAAGAAAACTTCGTTGAGAAATGAATGGAAAGTGTACAAATCCGTAGCCTACAGTACGTAATGGTAATAGGACTGAGTGGAGTCCTATTCGGTCTGTAATCATACAAGTGATAACAAAATCGGACGACCGCGCAGCAGGAGTCCGGTCTGTTAATCACGAGTATGATTACAGACCGAATTGGACGACACGAAGTCTTATTACCAATTAATCATAAAAATTACAATTTCCAAGAAAAGAAGAATTACCAAGATATGAAAGAAAGGGAAAATTTGCATTAAAATACTGACAGAGGAGAAGTAAATTGTTTCATGTCGCTCTGAAATTGAGATTGGTTGATTTAAACGTGATTGGCTTATTGAACTGTCCGATAACAAACTGTCCGATAACAACTTGGCAAGTGAATTAGAGGAATTTAATAGGAGCTTTTTAAACCAATCACAAAAATCAGTAGGGGCTCTTAAACCAATCACAATCGAGGAAATTGAAATTTTTATGATTAAGAGTAATAATATTGTTTTTTATGACTTCCATGACCATGACAAGACATAAAAAAAGCGCAAATTATATTACAGTTGAAGTCCTCAAATTCACACGCCTCTGGAGAGGTTTGACTGTATTTCAAAGGCACACTGCACAACTAGCCAATAACCTCATATTCATTCTGCTTACTGAGTGCAAGACATTTCTGTAAAGTTAGTGCTGAGTTGTGGAAAATACTTCACGACAGCATCACCTAGAGCTTTAGTTAAGGATTTACCCCTCTCCTTATCACAGAATAGTTTTGTAAGGTTTAGACACTCAATCGATCTCAACATTTTACTTTTGCGGGTCGAACCAGTTTTAAAATAATCATTAAGTACCTTAGCTTGAACACAAAATACCTTTAGACCACCAAGGTGAACATAATTAAGCGAATTGTTGAAGAGAAAGAAAATTGCAATTAGTTTTCGGCGATTTTTCAGAGAACGAGATAACACAGGCTAGTGCACAGGTAATTCATTGTAACACCCACTTATAGCTTCAGTCTATATATAATTAAGTGTATTTTTTAACAAAAATGGATCATTATTTTAGGTTAAAATTGAATGTCTCGGGTTTTGAATTTTTAAAGTAATTCTCATGATAGGGCCCCTTTAGTATAAGAATTTCCAGATGAACTGCTTAAGAGAGTTGTCAGTGGTTACATTAATACACCCACAAACCAAAGCGGCTTAGTTCACTTACCATGAATTTTAATTAGTGCATCCAAGTTGGGAAAAAGTTGATTGATGTATTGTCTAGACATGACATTCATTTTCATCATTGGTCTGTAGAACACCTGAAAAGCAAGTGAAACAACATCCCTGATCAGAAACACTGTTCAAGGCACGTCATTATAAGGACAACAAAAACAACACACGTGTAGCCAAGAAGGACATGGCGTGCCAGGACATCTGTAGCGTTTTCCTTAAAGGGGTATCTTTAAGAACACGACAGTCAGTTGGCCCTGGCCTAGACCTGATCTAGTCACCCTTTATCTCCTATTGATAACGTGGTTCTTCGGTAATTGTCATCTTACAGATGTACACACAAATATACAGGAGGCACTCCGTCCTCTTACCTTGTTCAATACTTTTAAATTCCTAACGTGAGTTCTCTCAGTATGGATAAGCTCTGGAAAAGAAAAAAATTCCGTACGTTATTGAATAGCTACAGGCAATGCGACAGTAACATCGACACAGCCACATACCACAAACATGAACAGCCACAAACACAAGTGCATAAACAGGTTACACTAAAAAACAACTTTGCACAAATGACACTTAACAAACAAACCTTAAAACACAAGAGAAAGCTTGGTCATTTTTCCTGAATTTGTTCCTACGTTCACAACATGTTCTGAAATTTGTTACTGTGCACTTGTTAACGTACAGCAGGATACAGTATTTCAGGGATTTCAATGGGAAAGAAATATTGAAGTCAGTAAAGTTGGTTTTTGCCGCATTGTTATATATAAACTGCTTAGATATTTCATTGATGAAATTTGATCATCGTTAATGTGCTTCGGAGTAGTTTACGTTTTTTCATGCATTCCTCAGTGCATTTTGCTGTAGAAATGAGTGTTGATTGTGTTCACAGGCAAATGTATAGAATACTGAAATGTGTCCTGATTACAACTTTTTCTACACCGCTGCCGAAATTAAACTGATTGAAATTTCAACACAAGCTGTAAATTACGTGCTGCACTTTGTTAATGGAAGAAGAAATAAGGTCTGGACAATTACCGTGAATGAATTCTTGTCGTTTTATTTCTTTGCCCTTGAGTCTTTTTAGAACCTGCAATATAATAGCGAAACAAAAAGTGTCAAACATGATGGGAGTTGACATATGCCAGGTTGCTTGCACATAAAAGATTAATCACTAACTTTCTGGCCACTGTGATGTATGTTTCAGCCAAAATAACTGGGAAGTAGAGTTCTTGTTAAAGCAAATGTCCTCAGAATTCTGTATGAAACTGGCCAAGGTGAATTATTTGCTTTGATAAGATTAGAAAGGATCTTTCTAAAGGGAAATGTAATTATCTGCTGACAAGCAATGCAAAGCCATGGCTGATAGCAGTAGCTACAATGTAAATGTTAACCAAGTTACCTTCTTGTCTACAACTTGTTGCCAAGGCGGTGGTTGA
>OZ026599.1:8219429-8256429 GCA_964020085.1 Micromussa lordhowensis
AAAAAATTGATGGAATGAGATGAAATGACCTGAAATGGGATAATCAACAGAGAAGAACAGCCATACTTTCCTCGCTTATCACAGTATAATAAACTATTAAAGGGAAGTGCCATAACTCGGTAAATGAATATTGAAAATAGCAAATGCATGCAAGTTTTAAGTTATCATCATAGAGTCTTGCTCTCACACAATCTGCTCTAATGGCCATTATCAGCCTTTTGGGATTCTCTTACAAAATGATTCATCCTTCATGTGGTAACTCTTCATTCACATCTGTTGAATATAAATTGCCTGTTTGCACATGTGGTCCAGTGCAATAAAATGAAAAACCAGAATGTACTCTCTTTCAGATATAGTTTATCTTATGTGGCATTTTCCCACTGTTTCTTCTGGTGACTAAATGTTATTCTCTGTTCAACACGGCTGCCTATGCCTATGCAAATCAACGTTATCTAGAATTTGGCAAAACATACACATACTTAATAATGTCCACCTTAAATCTTTCAAGTTTAAACTGGAACTTGCATGCTGGCATTAGTCATGACACGATTCATTTTGTTTACGGCAACCCTTGACTGCATAAACAATGGAACAACAACTTACCACCTTCGGAGAGAGTATCCATGGTAGGAGAATCCACACCTCTGAAGAACAAAAGAAAGTGTAAGAGAAATTTGAGCTTGCCTTTGTAAAGCTTTTAAGGAAGAAACAAAGAGGAACATTATTCAGCATGCCCAGGAGCACTTACCTGTAATGAAGGCTATCTCCACTGATGGTAAAACAAAAATAGAAAAAGAGACAATGTTATGACTGTGTACACATACATTGTACTGCATTTCTGCAGTTGATAAATTGTAACTTGAATTTTCTGTTGTGTTTGTTCTTCACCTGTTACCCCTGACTTTGCTTGATGAGCCTTCATGTTACAGGAGAACTCCCCCATTGTAGATATGACTTACCCACACAGCAACAACTTTGTTATAATATTATGTGCAAAGGTAAAGGCCATAAGGATAATCAAAATGTAATCCCAGCCTTGATTGTGAGTAGCTTTGGGCTTCAATTGAGTTGATGTTTAACCTTTATCTTCTTTGTTGTTTCAGTTTTTTTTCCAACTTTTACATGTATGATTCACTATTTTTAAGCTTTCCTTCTTTTTGAAGTTAATTCTCTCATTTTACAAACACAGTATCTATGATATGAAAAGTAGACGTGTTATGGCTTCTTTGAGCGAGCAATCTTTAATAAACATAAACTTTTAATTAAGCAACAGTCCCTTGCAGAAACACTCTAACCGTCCTCTTGGATGTAGATTCATACAAATGCCCTTCCCATAGCATGTTAATGTTATTATTATGACCTTGCATTGTCTTCACAGTAATAACAAACAAAAACCACTTACTCCATAGTTCCTGCCACTGATCTTCTTATTCTTATAAGCTTTGTACTTAATTCTCTCTAAACGTTTTCAAAAAATACACATGTAATTAATATATAAAACTTGAAGCATATGATAAGCATGTTGAGAACAATTATGGTCAAACCTCCCTTTCAAAGGTCATCCAAACCCAGCATTACACCTAACTAGCATTGCACATAGCTGGCTTTCGCAGGGAACCAGGTGTCTAACTTGACACCACATGTCACTCTGGTAATAAAATTTACTTTATAATTCGTAAATTTTCCAAGAAAAGAAGTGGTCAATGGTGGTGTAGTTTGTGCAACACTGCCCAAAGATCTCTTCTTTTTAAAGTTTGGGGGAATAGACTGGAAGTGGTGGGAAGCTAAAGGGTGCATTGCCATCACTTCTTTCCTTCCCTCCCATGAGACACCCAAGTATGTTAACAAAGTTGGGGTGAAATAGCTTTGCAGATAAAAATAATACTTTGTCATTACAACTACATAACAAATTCAGCCCTGAGTACTGTTGTGGATAAGAGAGGACGTTTGCCTGTAGAATATTAGACTTTAATCACCAAATCTCTTACTAACAGAAAACATGGCGGCAACTGCAACCACAAGGATTGCAGGCTCATATAATAAAGTGAAATCACATATGCAACACAATGAATTATAAAGTAATGCATTACGTCACACAACACTAGCAGTGTTCAAGTTTCTAGCTTAATTTGCACAGTCATTTACACCACAAGTACCACTGTTTGGTTACAAATAGTTATGGTGGAGGAAAGTTCATTTTAGCCCACTTGTTCCTTTGAAAGAGATTTCTAAACATTGTGTATATACATGTATGAGTAGACACATTGCTCAAACCTAACACTTGTTAGTCGTAAATCAGGTTAGACCTAGGAGGAAAACCTTGCTAAATACTTACAGGTGTCTTCATACTCTCTGATCTCCCAACAAGTTTTGGCAAGTGCGGTTTATCAAGAAACAGTTCACTAGCACTGCTGAGAAGGAAACAATAGACTGAAAGCAATGTCATTAGCAACTACATGTAGTCACCAATCTTGCACATGGCACACTTCCTCAGTTGAGGACAACTGGATAGCATTCATACAGCAGTAGCAAGAAAAAGTTAAATCTATGTCAGCATTTAAAATTCTAGCACAATGAGCATAATGTCTGGCTTGGTCCATTCTTTCTTGTTAAAAGTTCTCCACAGAGACCTTTTCATAAGCTCTGCTTTGACAAGTTATCCATTCAAAAAATTTTCTCAAACCATTTTGTCCTGTACCTGAAATGCCAAGCCATACACCATACAATACTGTTTTCAGTGTCTTTGCTGTACAAAATTAAGGTAAACTAAGGTAAATTTAAGCCAGAATGGACATAGCTCTACAGTTTTTTTTTCTTTGTTCATTTTCCCTTTTTGAGAAGAGTTAATTTAAGTATTTATTAGTAAATGAAAAAAGTATATTTTCATTTTGCATGCCATTTATCTATCTCAGAAGACTTCTTGTTTCAGGTGAAATGTTCAGGACTAAACTATACATGCCCCAGTAGGTCAGTTTAAACCTTCACATGTAAAATTAAACCATCTTTCAAACTCTAACCTTTTCATTTTTGGAATTCCGTCCTGCAAGCCAGGGAAAATCAAATAAGTTATTAATGACCTTGAATAGTAAAATTTAATTTCTACAGATTGGAATAGGGAGTACACATAATTCATGATTCAAGGAAGTGCATAAAACCATTTATAACCCACTCATTAATTTTCGCATGATTTTATTGGCTACTTTACGTCACGCGGTCTAAATCACCAGACAGTTATCACGCAATAACCCGTGCCCGCGTCGATATTTGTCCTCTGATTGTTTCCGTCGAGGAAAAACAGTCAGCCCAAGAATTTCAACTTCTCTTTTCTTCAGTTAACATGGAACAAAACCAAACTCATTTTAATGAGTGTAGCGACAGTGACATTGACAATCACCCACGTATTCGCCATCAGATCACCACTGGCTTTTTTACCATGTTTACGCGAGGTTTAATTGCGAAAAGAAAATTAATGAGGGTTATAAAATAAATAAACCCCTTTCTGGCTTGCTGGTATGTCTGCTGATAATGTCCTTGGCTGAGAGATTGTCCTGAAAATTTCACATTTGCCCTCGAAGCTTCGCTTCTCGTCCAAATGTTCATTTTTGGTACAATCTCTCAGCCGCGCACATTATCAGCTGACATACCAGCCGCCTGAAGGGGTTTATTTAACAATTATTCCATGAGCGCACGTTGGATATGAAATGGTACATGTAATGTAGCCAACGAGGCCCATAGGGCCAAGTTGGCTATAACCAATTTCATATCCAACAAGCGCGAATGGAATAATTGTTTTATTAAATTCTCAACCTTCGGTTTTGCCAAATTTTATTGAAGTCTAAGAAACGACCAGAAAGTGATGTGACTTCCGGGCGCCAAAACCAAATGCTGAAAATTTTATGCTGAGCGACATTTGCCGCATTCATTTCCATATAAGGTCAAACGTAGGCTGGTAACCGAGATCTAGTGAACCAATCAGAAAGCTAGAATTGCATTATCCGAGGTTGAGAATTAAATAATTACTAAATATCCACCTCAAGGAAGATAATGGAAATTCTCAGTGGGAGTGGAGTTTCCAAACTCAAAGTTTTTAAAGAACCATGGTTGGCATATGTTGTAGTTCAGTTTTACCTTTGGTACAATTTGTTTCTGAACCAGTACAAAGTATTTTGAACTAGTTTAATTTTTTTCAAACCAGTTTATTCATCAACTATCCAAAAGAGGAAAATCTCTCTTTACTTTCCTTTATCCTATTCTCCTATTCTCCTATTCTAAATGAGTCCCTCCTGATTTATTCTATCCCCCAGCTACCCTACCCCCTACCCCTTCCCCCCAATCCCCATTAAGTATGAATACTAATTAAAAGCAGGTTTTACTTTTTTCCTTTTTACCTCGTACTCACCAGGATTTGAACCGCTAACCTCTAGGTAGAACTGCTTCCTACTTGCATTACCACTTGACCACGAAAGGAATGGATGCAAAGGCCCTCATATTTCTTTTAATTATCAGTTTATCAGCCCAGTCTCCTCTCATAAAAATTTAATTTATTCATAGATAAATATAAATTTTAATTTATTCAAACCTTATTATAATTATATTCTAACCCTAACCCTAATCTTAATTACTAAGAAGCTACAAGTTCCAAATGAGTGGTTAGTTCTTATCAGTAACGCGGAGAAAACATTTTGACTGAAAGATACATTGCAGTGAAAAACAAAACCGCCAGGTTTTTTAATGATAAATGGCAGTGTTGAGTTATAAAAGATTCCGTGTTAGCAATTTAGCCACTACCATTGCCGCCCCTTTTTAATGTAGCACGATAAAGAAAGTCATTACTTTCATTTACTGTGTCAGTATATTCATTTACTAAGCAATCATACAAACAGTTTGTAACATCCATGTTAGTTTTAGCTTTATATTGTTTTAGAGTAGTTTATTAATTATATTGTCAACGTTTTGTTATATTTTTAATTTATGCATATGTTTTCTTTAATTTGTCCTGTCAATTATTTATATTTAATTTGTCTGTAAGCTAAATAATAAAAAAACAGTAACCTAGGAGCTCAACCCAAACCACTAAGTAACATGCACAGCTGACCCAGCCTAACATCAAAGCTAACCATTCTAAGTAAGTGCTTAGGCCTAATCACTAACCCAAATTACTAAGGCACATGCTCACATCTTGCTCCAAATTAAAAATTAAACTGGTTTGAAAAAAAATGAACCAGTTTAAAAAATTTTGTACTGGTTCAGAAACAAATTGTACGAAACGGTGAACTACAACACATACATCAGACCTTTTTTCCAAGGATTCATTTCAAGGACCCTTCAATGGCAATGCAGCAATATTCAAGAATTTGTTTCCCTCAGAATGACTTGTAAAACTTCATTCAAGTAGGGGGGAGCAAAAGATGGAACAGTCCAGATCACACTGAAGATGAGATTCTGTTATTTAAGAGTTCTGTTGTGTTATTATGTGAAGCACCTGTATCATAGCCTTGCAGTTTGTAAATGTAAAAGTCATTTCATTCTACCACAACTGAACAGTGGAATTTAAACCACTTCACAACATTCTCAACTCCCCCAAACAGACTAAAAATAATTTACATGTAAGCACAATCATGTCGGATTCCAAAAGATTAACTACACACAAACATTATACTTGAGGCCAAGGCCAATGTTACAGTTTCACTGAGTAAAACTTACATCACCAGAGCTCAAAAATCCTTCCCTGAAAGTCAAAGAAAGAAAACAGTCAATTCATGGACAGGTCACAAGCTGTTTAAACAAACATCTCCTCGTCTTTTCCTTTGTATTTTCCATCGCTTGGAGTCGGACAGTGTGAGTAACTGTGATTTTCATTGCCTTGTTATTTTATTTCCTCCAATTCCTACCGTATTTTAACCCTAGTTTTCGATTCACTATTGTAGTTTTTCCACCACGTGCCATGAAAGTAAACGCAATAAAGAAGTGATTGTTAAATCATGGCATTGGGGTTTCAACGGCAGTTCTCGGCTGATCTCACATCACCCTGAGCCCCCTCCCCAAAACAAACAAATTCAAAACAGTGAAATAATTTAGAGAAGTTATTGTTAGTGTGTGTGATTGATTCTTACTTACATGAAAAATTTAAAACAAAGCAAAGTTAGCCATCAGAAATACAACAAGCTTTGTCATTTAAAACTGTGTGCCACTTTACTAAACAACACACCGAAAAAGGACATTATCAGAAGCTGATCATAGTGATTACTAACCTTTCATACCCTGGTATTCTAAATCAAACGAAGGCAAAACAAATAATTCATTAAAAGAACATTAACAAAATGGACACAGACTTCAATAACAATGATCTACCTTATATAATAATATTACAACCTAGCTACGTTGGCAGGAGTCTGACTCAGTAGAAGTGGCACTATGATGAGGGTGCCTACCTCTCAGCAATGTTGCCAAGTTTCAAGTCCTGGACTCGGCAAAACATATATTTGGGTTGAGTTTGCCGCTAGTAGTTCTCATCATTTTTCTAAATGATTTTTCTTTTGGTTCACCAGTTTTGCTTTCTCTTCCAAAACCAACAATCTAAATTCCATGGTGATCTGGTGTGTGCCTCTGATTAATTACTCTTGCAGGTAAAAGCTGGACACAATCATTTTTTTTTATTAAGGTTTTTCCTGTTACTTGTTGCTTATCATTGATAAATAGATCATTTCCATTACCTGCTGTCTCTTCCACCTGAAATCTGTAAAACAAAATTAAATCAGCATAACACATTTTAAATGGTAAAATGGTGAAAAAAATCAAGTTAAACGGTGAAATAAACCACACTCAAAATTCATTGTACACTGTAATTCTATAAATTAAAATGTGTTCCATCTCTAGCACATTTCTTGAAAGAGGATGAAATCTTGACATTAAGCATTCTAAGTTCCTCAATCCTTACATGTAAAATTGCAATGCACACACAGTAGTGCAGTGCAGTATACTTTTTGAAGAGCAATAGACAAACACAAGATGAGAACAATCGATGCTTATTGAGAGAATTAAAAGAAACACTTCCTCACATATAGACTAGGGTATCTAAAAGATAGTAATGCTACAGCACATTCTGTTGATAGTGGCATATTTTACGCCGTGATTTATTTATCTGCGCGTTCCAAGATTTACAGTAACCTTTATTTCTGAAAGTAGTGTTAAAGTGGTACTATGATGAAAATTGGGTCTCTCCTATTGAAGCCATTTTATAACATAAAAAGTAGTCTGTATGAGAAGAAAAATGCTGTTTAATTTTTTCACTCCAGAGATATTCGAGTTTTTAAAATATGCAAATTAGCCAAGTGATGACATCATATTCTCAACCTAATTTGCTCATATATGATGAAAAAAAGATACCTCAGCCAATTTGTATCAGAAGTGTTTGATTCTTGGAAGTAAGATTCTGCTAAAGGTACTTCACAATACGAGCTCAAAAGTTTTGTTACCATGGCAACATATTGGGTTCCAGACCTCCCCAAAATTAAAGGCATTTCTGGCCACCTCAGCATTCCATTTTCATATTTGCAAATGGTGCCTCGTATGCATGATCCAGCAGGCATATAAATATGTTAGCTAGGGTTTGTGGCCCCGTTCAGTGTTTTTCAAGCTGAAAATCACTAACATATCAAAATCAAGTGGGTGGGGACTGGAAAAGAGTGAGTTGCCATGGGAACAAAACTTTTTATAGTCGTAGGTGTGTTTCCTACAGAACTATTAGCCTGCCAAGTTTCAATGGTCTGCGGTGCAAATTGGCCAAGATAGCTCTATTTATATACTTGAGATAATATTGGGTTGAGTATATGACGTCATCAGTCATCTCATTTGCATAATTTACACATTTTTCAAACTTAACCCTTTACTGCCCAAGAGTGACTTATAGATTTTACTCTGTATAACGCCAGACTATTTTCCTCATCAGAGGGAGACCCCTCGGGCAGTAAAGGGTTAAAAAACTACCTCCTTTAACCCTTTACTGCCCAAGAGTGACTTATAGATTTTACTCTGTCTAAAGCCAGACAATTTTCCTCGTCAGAGGGAGACCCCTCGGGCAGTAAAGGGTTAAATATCTCCGGAACTAATGCAGCTATTTGCGAACGGTAAACAGCGTTTTTAATCTTTCATGGAATTCTATGTGATACACCTAAAATATCAAGGGATAAAAATTTGATCATAATACCACTTTAAATTGTGCTATGTAACTTAAAATCTGTCCTTATATGCATCAACGATATGCATGATGATGCATCAATGGCGAGGTGTGACAAGGGATTGTGACAAAAAAGCACATAGTGATCTGAACTATGTTTGGAAATAAAACGATACACATCAACCTTATCTATTATTTTATCTATCAGCACGTTCCAAGACTTACAGTAACCCTTATTTCTCAATGTAGTGTCAAATTGTGCTGTGTAACTTAAAATCTGTCCTTGTATGCATCAACTTCATGCATGATGACGCATCAATGGTGAGGTGTGACAAGGAATCGTGACAAAAAAACACATAGTGTTCTGAACTACGTTCGGAAATAAAACGATACACATCAACTTCCCCTTTATCAGATCGATAGATCAAAAATCGATAGACTATTATGTTAACAAGTAACTTACAGACTAGTAGCCAGACTGATATTTTTTACCAAGGCATTATCAGAAAAAGAAGAACATTACTATCAAATGTAACTATTTTTTTAAATTCATATAGGATCCTGGTTATCAATGTCAAAATTTAGACCAAGACAAGTGCCTCGACTACCTATGGCTCTGACTTACCGAATCTTCATCAAAAGAACCACTTTTTTTCTTGGTATCGTGAACTAAAAGAAATATGAGAAATTAGTCTGGACTGGCCATCAAAAAGATCTCTACACTAACCAAAAACTGAACAGAAGTTCCCACTGTCCATCCAGGTCACTGATCAGTTCCCTTGTAGATGTGAACCTTCAGAAGCCCAAGCATTAAGTTAAAACATATAAAACTGAATATTCCATGCCATACATGTATAACTACGCTAGTGTAAAGCCTCCCTCCTGAGCATAGAAATCGTTTCCACTTCTCCATAAACATCAAAAAAGAGCTAATCAATACCTGCTGTACTGCCATTGTCCGACTCGTTTTCATCATCATTTTCATAGTTTTTCATCCCATCTAAGACGATGCCATGTAAAGAGCAGAACAGAATCCAGGTTACACATGTAAATACATGTATGTCTCGCCCGACATTACAACCACAATTTCTAACTTGTGACTTTCTTGTTCATAGCTAGTACCCAGTGTTTCTCAGTTCAATTTGCCCATAGCAGTCAATGTAAAAACATCCACTGTCAATCCAACCTCCCATGTTGACATTAAGTAATGACCTCATCACTTCTCGCAACAGACCTACATCTACTTCTTTTGCTTTTCCAAAACACAATACAATATATTCATTTCTAATGACAATGGACTGCATTATAATTATGCTACTCACATTGAGAAGAAGTAGGTTGACTAATTTTCCTATTATAATTTCCAAATGACGGCGATCTGCCAGCTTGGTTATTTGTTTTCTAAAACAAATAAAACACACAAGGTCAGAGTTTGCATATACAGAGGAATCCTGATTTTTTGAACCTCCAAAGGAAACTGCAAATTGGATTGAAAAATCAGGCAGTTTGAGAAATTAGGGGTAAAATTACAGTGTTCAACAGAAAGGAAGGGAATGACCTTTGGTACTGTAAGTTATTGGGAGGTTAAAAAATTGAGGGCCCAAGAAATTATGTTCTACTGTATTTATCATTCAGCCAGTACATGTACATTACAAACAGGGACAATGGTGTTGGGTAAATCAAATTATACATCAAGCTCTATTTCAAGTTTAGATATATTACAATGAGTTAGGAGAATCAAGTCCCCATCTATTCTACTCACCCTTTTCTTCTTAGTCCCTGGACATTCTTCAATGGCCTCAAAGCAAGCCCCTTTGTGTACATTGTATTCACAAGCTAACACACAAAAAAGAAAGAAACAAACTGAAAATGATATTGAGGATTTGGGACCATGGAGGCCAGATACAACTCTTGTTATACCTCTTCTGAATTCAAGATTAACCTTTTCTAAGACTATTAGTTTATCAGGACATCACTCAAATATGAGTTCAATATAAATTATTGATGGCATATTGATGCTAGCTAGTGCAGTGGAGGTTTTCTGCTCCTCGGCTCTCATTGTGATGGGCTGCTCAGCAATTCTTCTTAGGAGTGTCTACTGCGTTACGAGTAAAGTGCCACTGTATCAGCAGCTTTTCCTGGTTAACTACTGTGGTACTCCTAACCCCCATTCACCCATTCTGGACAGCATGCTACTGTACTCTTCAGCAGGTTGTAACCATTTCCCCCTGTTAGCCAGTACATATAATGTCCAGGAAAGTTCTCCGACCATGCATGTTTGAAAGTAAAAGTTGAGTAGACATACTTGAACACTGATAGCCTTGATCTCCAATTCCCCACAGTAGACCACTACAGTGATTACAGAACGTCATACTTGTGTAATGCGTACTAACAAAATGGTGTCCTTTAATCTGCCAAAAAAAAACAAGTAATCATTGATCACTTTGCCAGAGCCTTCTTTCACAACTTTTTATTGGAAATTATAACAGCTTTTAAGATGTTTTGAGAAAGATGAACCACTGCCATTGTTTGGTTCTAGTCACTTTCACCAAACTTTGCATTCTTGAGCTCACTAATTTTAAACCATTAATTACACTTATTTCTGAGGTTTTGCAATAATGCAAACAAACTTATCTACAGTATGAACACAAAGCTTCACGACCATATGAATGAAAAGGTGAGACATGTCAGGCTTTGCCCTTCAATTTGTGTTATTCACTGTAATGTGAATGCAGCAAGAGCAAATAACATGACAATGCTCAAACATGTAAATTTAAAAAATATATTTTGGACAAAATGAATATGGTGCAGTTTCTACCTTTTTGCTTGCTTTAATTTTAAATAGTGGCTTATTCTCTTTCCGTGTGAAGCTTGAATATCTCTCCAGGATGTTTGCATTGGCTCCTTGTTGCTAGAAGAAAGAAAATAACTCAGAATTAACTCCCCCAGAAAACATTGACTACTTGAAGATTGACTTCAGCCTTCTCCAGTTAGACTTTGAAGTCTAGTGACAAGCGCTCAAATGTACATTGTATGTGTTAGGGGTGAACAACTGACAGACTTGATATTGTAAGAAATAAAAAGGCATGGCAGCAAAATTTCAGATTAAGACCAGAGATGGAAGTTACCTTGTGAAACATCAATAAGATATCAACTTACCTTTACAGTAAGTCCAACTTGTTTCAAAAAAGTAGTAAGGGCAGATGCCATAGCAGAGCTGGGATAAAAAAATACAAACTTTCAATAAAACATTCTTAGGAATAATATTATTAACAATCAGTAGAGGGGCTTCCAAGTAAGCCAGGTATCTTCTACACTGGAAATTTACACATAAAATTTCCACACCCAATAACTAGCAGGCAAAGAAAGTCCTGTGCAATATAGCCCAGGATGAATAGTTTTTTTTCTGCTGTAAGACTTCAAGCCATTTTTTGGATGTTTAAGATAAGGTAAGATAACATAACATAACTATTTCACCTCGTAATACACAGTGGGTGGTTACCCAGCCCCCAAGGCCGGAGGCTCATGACAAAAGTGTTTGATAAGCTAACATTTTAAGTTAAGTGATGTCCTTACTGGCTTTCATCAAGTTGCCCAGCCAAGCAGCTTATTTTTACAGTTTCAAATTTGCAATAAAAACCATCACCCAATAATTCTACCTGCATCTAACCACTCTCCAGTGCCCTATAGGCACCATCCCAAACAATGACCTACCATGAGCTTCAACTTAAAAGCTCATTACTAACCTTCTGTCAATCTGAGAAGCATCTACAGAAGTATTGGAATCCAATTCAGCCCTGAAAAAATTATACAGGTTGTTAAAGGAGATTCTGGATAATACAAAAAATCATGACCTTTATTCTTCTGCCACTTAAAGGAAATATTGAGGTCCTTTGTGTCCCACAGTATGCTAATCTTTTGACTTGGTCAGTATGTTGGTGTCAATATGTAAAAACCTGCAAACAATAAACTTAACATACAAGACTCCCTCTAAGTGTGGCATCAAAGTTTGTTCCACTACTTGAAGTTCCTTTCCTTTATCCATGTTGTCGTCTAAAAGGCAAAATAATGAAATAGTTAAATCAAATGTTCAATACATTACTACTACAAGCAATACTTATATCTGTCAAACAGTCAAAGCAAAGAATATAATGCACATGGCACCTTCTAGCTGATGATCTCCAAATAAACTCCCAAGTCCAAGGGCTCTTTTATTCCTGAAGTCTGCTAACAGTTCTTTTATTTCTTCTCCTGCAAGATCCCTGTGAGATAACAAAGACATGCATACACTTTAGTCGAGAAACTCAGCAATGTGCAATCAGATGACACTAAACTTACCTTCAAAAGGCCTGATACTCAAGCTTAAATTACACAGTAGTTAGAGACATGTATGCCTTTTTGCCCCACCACCCTTTCTGCCAACCGCAGGCACCCTAACACTGCAAACAAAAACATGTACAGCACACTCCTGATAACCCTTGGATTTCCATCATACTTTTAAGAATCCTTGATAACTCAAACCTCCCACGTACTCAAAGAAATTTTTGTTTTGTTTCAGGTTATTTGCTATATAATTTTACCCTCAATAATCGAACCATGTTTGTCAATATGTGGCAACTCAAAACAATCAGTACTATAATGCAAAACAAACTCTGAAGAAGGTTTAAAGGTTTGAAGGTTCGAGTTATCGAGAGTTGACTGTAGTTACATATGTACTAGGTATACCTATCGATAGAGTGCCAACGAGCGAATAATTTGTGCTATAATAAGGGGTTTATTAATACAGCATAACGGATTTTTGGTTCGCTTCTGTTGCAAACATTACCGAGAGAAAATTATAACGCGTTTACCGGTAGGTAACGTTCGTCACGCAATCCCTGAATATCAAGAGTATTGGAATGTATCGCTGCTCGGTCGAACTTTCAGTTCAATATGATGGGCAAAGTCAAACTGAAAGTGAACACGCTAGTTTGATTGATGAACACGACTCGTTTAATTCTGTCGCAAAACAGATCCGATTTGTGTTTTGAACACTGGATTCGACTGTATGATAAACACGCTCGTTCAGTTCTGTTCGGAAACACTGCCGACTCAACCTTCAGTTCGATATGCTAGATTTCAACACTGGATTTGCTCTAGTGGTTCGACTGGTGAACACAATCTTTCCAAAAAAGTTGCCCGATGGAACTTTCAGTTCGATATAGGTAAACAGAGAAGGAATACACTGTTTCGATTCATGAGCACGCTCGTTCATATTCCGTGGTGAACGCGCTGGTTCGTTTTCATGTCGATTTTGTGTCTTGGATTTGCTCTTGTCTAACAGTTTTCCTGAATATTCGAATTAGAAGTAGAGTTTTGTAAAGGGTACGCTCCCCAATTGAACTTTCATTTCGATAAAGTGAGAGAGGAAACACGCTGGTTCGATATGTTCTGAGACTATGAAATTGTTCACAGTTGGATAAACACAACAGCAAAGAAAGCAATGATATTCCACGAGACAAGTCTAGATGTAACGCGCCTCCTGATTGGCTAAAAACTACAATAGCTCGAATAGTTCCGTCCTTGCAATTGGCTCAAACTGAGCCATTGTTACATCTTACACCTTACAGTTACACTTTTTCAGAGCTCGATCGAGAATTTTTTCGCATACGCCATTCTTCGCGCGGCACTATTCTCTGCCGCCTCGCCAGCCGAGCGTCTTCGCTCGGCTGGCTCGTTGGCAATAAGTGTATAGATCTGGCTCATTTAATTATACTTTACAAATACAGTCAAACCTCTCAACAGTCTATGAGAGATGGGCTTAACGGCTGTTGCAGAAAGAAAAGTGTATGCATTGGTGAATGGCCAGGATGACTAAACCAGGCTATTGTAGTAAGGTGGTGATTAAAGGGACGTGGCTATTATTGAAAGTTTAATGGTACTACATATCTCAGCTACAAAAAAAGTCAAGGAAACTCTATCTCTTAAAACAATGATTGTACCTTGCTTGCTGAAACAAGTTTTTCAGATTATCTTCAGACCCTAAGCAGCTCTCTGCAAAAAAAAAAAGAATCAATTTGCTTACTACTTTAATGTACTTAAAATAATAGGAACAAATTACAAAAGAAATGGAGTTTGAAAATGACATGCAAGTCCCGGGAATGAACTTTACAGATACACCAGGGCTGGCATTAAGGGTAGCCCGCAGCACCTGCTAGGGGTGATCATGCTTGATGGACCCTTGTCATTACACGTGAACCTGCCTGTAGTTGATACAGTTAACACATCAAAAAAACAAGTTTGTTTTGGGTGTCAAGATCAAGGCTATACGTGAATCAAAACTTAGTGACGTCCCTAGGCATTTACATCACTTACCAATCGGCTCTACAATTGTTTCTTTATCCATATTGATAACTTTAAGAGGCTAACATGAAACAAAACAAATATTGCTAATTACATATTGGTTATATTACTGAGCTATAATTAACAGAAACCATCCCATCAGGCTTATCTGGACATCTGCCCACTCTGACTAGTAATTTACCATTACAGACTGCACTTGGAATCACAATGTAATACTTACCGCCTGCTCGGCCAGAAATGTTGAGTAGATCTCATATGACCATTTCCTCATTTCTTTTACTGTTCCTTCTCTGTAGGTATCCGTTACCATCCAAAAGAACTGCAGAAATGATGTGAGGCAGTTATAATAACGTTCTTTTTTAGGCTTTTTGCAAACCTAAGCCAAAGTCAGAACTTCAACATTGCCATAACCTAAACAACTACCTCATACAAAAACAACCATAAGGTTACAGATCACCTACCAAACTACTTGGATCACTGTTTGATATAAGGTAATGGAGGAACACTGCCAGATGAGCTAGAATTGAAAAGAAAAACATGATACAAAATTATATCACAATTATTTCTTGTAAAGAATGTTTAGATGACAATTTTCAAAGTGGTCCCATAGGGTTCATAACATTATACATGTATGCATGGTGCTATTTAAACAAAATTCTACTTTTTTCATACTTTTCCCAAACCATTTGGCTTATTTGTCCAGACTAAGGGCAAGTGCTGTAATCCTAGAGCAAGAATTTTGGTTTACTGTCACCAATTTCAGAGACCGAAAACAAGGCATTAAAAAATTTAAGCTTTTCCAGAGATAAAATTCATTTTCCAAATTTTTGCCGACACATTATTTTTGAAACCTAGTAAGAAGACTAAGAACAAAACAAAAGAAAATGCTTGAATCTCAACATTAGTTGAAGTCTTTACCTGGTTTATTCTTAAGAATTTCTAAATCATTGAATGGGCCATGGTCATCAATCTGTTGATTTAAAAACAAAATGAGGCAATAATCAAGAATTTTGTGATCTACAGTATGAAAAGATCCTTGCCCCCTGATGGCTACAAGTAGGGTCATGTTGCCAGCTGGGGGCCCATTTTATGGTCTACTGACCTACAGCACCACTCAAAAGTAAGTTAACACCTCTCATATTGTTTCTCCCGAGACGAGAGTCGTCTCACAAGAAGCAGTGAAGCGTATATTTTGGACTAACTTACAAGCACTTAGCTTGTGAGAAAATGATTACTTTCTCGCAACACAGCAAAGTTTACCCACAAGAGCATCCGGTTGTTTCGGCTCTTGTTTTACAAGCCGCTTCAAGAGAAATAAACAAACGAAAAACTTTGGCATAAATGGACATTATGAAAAATGAACATCAAAGACGTTTGCCAAAACTTGTGTCCAGCGGTCACTTGATCATTGATTGAAAACAACAATTTGGTCCATGGCTTTGAAAACTGTGAACCACTAGAAAGCCAAGAATGGTCAGTGTTTGCTTTTAAACATGGCACTGTGAACTCAAAAAATTGATACTATCTTTCTTTTATATAGACCTTTCTAAATTAAACACGGAGCAAGCCTATAAATGGAGGCTGAGTTGCTCAGCCCGTCCATCACAAATTGGAATACTCTGCTTTCATTGGCTTATTCACTCAGGCATGTTGTACTCCCACAAAATTTGCACGAAGTAATGTTTCAGGTGACCGCACAAGGGAAGGTTTTTCGTTTGTTTGCTTTCTTTGTAAAAAGGCCAGCAAAGACAACAAGAATGGCATCTACAGAAGAATTTAGACAGGTAACGTACTTCATATACATGCATTTTAACTTCTTATTTTTGTTGTTTCACTTGTGAAAGCATATCGATTGTTTTCGAGTTGTTTACTCAATGTAAATGCCATGTTTTAGCCAACAAAGTGCAAACTGCTGACCTTTTATTGGCTTGCTCTGTGATTAAAAGGACCTACTGAAGTGAAGTTAATGACTTCATTAATCACAGCATTCGCTTGGCAAAAGAAGCCACTACGATCAGCAGAAGAAGAAATTGTAGTGTAAGGTCTAGACACGGTGGAAGTGATGACCATTATGTTTTCGACATAAAACTGAAACATTTGCAGCATATTCACAGATACCATTCTCAAGCCACATTGATTTGAAAATTTCAAGAAAGTCACATCTTTTATGAACATGCAGTAAACAACAGAGTTCAGGCACAGGCTCTCGCCAGCGAAGCTTTGTCAGGTCACGCAAAGTTTTGCTGCATTGTTGCTGCCTTGTCTTCATTACAATAGGCTATTTAAATCTCTCAAGAAGTTCAAGCAGCCGTACTTACAGTTTTTTAAAGCTCTCACAAAATGAGAGTTCCATCTGAAAAGAGGGTGGTAACTTACTTTTGAGCGGTACTGTAGTGTTTTCAAATTACTATTGACAAGAGTTTATTGTATAGTATTCTGTGGCAAGGCAGTTGACACTGTCATCTGGCATAATACTGTCGTGGTCCATAAACACGCAAAAATAGAACTTGGCCAATATCCAGCCATCTTGACCCCTTGATCAATAACCCACATATCCTGACATATCCTGATTTACAAAACCTTTCATCTGATAAATTCAGCATCCGTGTCCATCAGTGCCTATTCAGTGCCTCTGCATAAATCTTATTTCTATAGTACATATTTACTAACAGTGATGATACTCCCTAGGGATGGGGTGGATATCAACCACAGCCGTACTCTATGAAAAAGCACACTTAGCCTAGAGAAAACTTACTGCTCAAGACTTTTTATAACACTAATAAAGCAGTGAATACCCTGGTAATAGGACACAGTAGCAGAACATGCACATCGTTTCACCATGTAACCAACACTTAGGTGCACCCTTCTTTGTGTCAAAAACACTAATTAATTAACAATTATACACACAAAAATTCCAAATATTCACTTCACCTTCTCATCATCTGAAGCAAACTCTTCATCTTCCATTGATATGATTGATGCATGCGACTGATTGTGTTGTGTGACACTCAGCTTGGTACTATCTGTGGAGTCAGCCTGTGATTCATCATCGCCATCAGCATAGATATCAGCAGTGTCACTGCGACTTCTCTTCTCCATGGGTTCTGATAGTGTGGCTGGCGGAGAGCTGCTGCTGCTGCTGCTTTTTGCATCATCAAGTTGTATGGCTTTGTTTTCGTGACTACTTGGATTCCATGCCCGTGGAAGGGATGAGGTCTAAACAGAAAAGAGTAGCCAGAGAATGACAACACAAATGAAAGAACAGGTTATCATGCTAACTTAAGTCACAGAGTTATGTGAAAAAACAAACCACTTGGGTTCAATGTAAACAAGGTTAATAAGACAAAGTTAATCTCAAGCAAATACAGCCAACAGTCTAGTCCATCACATATGTGACATATAGGGGCCGTTGCAGTGGTCTCTTGCTCATCATGTGATGTTTATTGCATTTGCTTTGTTCTTCAAGTTGATCTTTGCAGATCACTTGCCCTGTTTGTTAAGTGAATCTTTGCACAGCATCATCATGTCTTGTGCCAGACTAAGAAATCACAGTATCTGAGAGCTTATCTGATATCACCGAGTGCAATTATGATGGCAGTTCAAGGCCTGCTCTTGCATTTTATCAACTACAAAGAAGAAAAGATCACTTTACCAACAGATTTTTGCGAGTTTTAGCAGGTGATCCCGTGAAACCATACATCCGTGCCATTCCTGATGCATCATCAAAGCTCTTTTTCTTGCCACTACTAGTATCTCTAACAGGCAGACCTTTATCAGACGAGCTGCCATTTACTGCAGGACGAAAGAAAGCATCTGGACTGGAGCGCTGTCTAACATGTAATGGACCATCAGGCAGCTGTGTAATATTCATGACAAGTCTGTTAGCATGTTAGCAAATACTGATGATTCACTAAGAAGCCACACACCTCTGCAGAAGATGAAATTTCATCCACTCCATGATTTACGCACCTCTATAGGTTCATTGTTTCTGTCATTTGTTCTGACTACAGTTTTCTCAGTCAATCCTGTTAAGCCTTCTGAGAGGTGCGTGGTGCCTCAACATGCACAAAATTATTGAAACTACAGTGCAGCTCAGATATACCCGAACTTCGCATATGCGTATTATAAAGCATATTTGTGCATACATGTATGTCAATACGCGCACATGTGCGCATATATATGCGCGTATATGTCTCTTTGTTATGCATTCCCATAAGTTTCTCTATATGAAGCATTGTTGGTCAAACAAAGGGCATTCTGGGAATGAAAAAGCACAAGGCATCAAAGCATAATTTTATTGTTAAAACATCATTGAAAGCCATCATATTTCAAGTTTTCGATCACTTCGCAAATTCTTTAACAAACTGTTTATTAATACTTACTTGATCTTTAGCTACCAAAAACTGTTGCTTGAACTCTTTATTCTAACACGTTTAGTTTAAGTCTTTGCAAGGAAAGTTCCGTGTTTTATCATGCGTAAGCCAGTCATTTGCGAAAATGTTTGTTGTCTGAGGCGTTCCGAAGCTCCTCGTCAAACAAAATGATATCTCCAGTTTTATTTGAATCATTCAAATCAAATAATTCATTAAAACAGTAAAATACTCTTTCTTTAGCCAAAGAATTGTTTATCAGAGTTTCTATGGCACACCGCTCAAATTTAGTTATTGTAATTTTCTTCAAGGAAATGTTCTGTGTTTCAGCAAGCGTTGGCAAGTCGTTTACAAAATGTTTATTGCCTGAGGCGTTCTAAAACTACTCGTTGAAAAAAAATAATGATATCTCTGGTTACATTTGACACAAATCATTCAATCAAACGGTAAAATACTCTTTCTTTAGCCAAAGTTTCCATGGCGCGCTGGTCACGTTAAGTTATTTTTTCTTCAAGGAGGAGCTCTGTGTTTCCGCAAGCGCTGGCAAGTCGGTTTGGGTACATCTGAGCTGCACTGTACTTTCGTCTACAGATATAATAGCATCATGCATGCTCAAGACTTAAAGCCAACATAACACAAAAATGGGTTTTGACCCATAAAAATGGTATGGACCAGATAATTTCAGGAATAGGCCTTATGCGTGATTACGTCACATTCTCAAAATTCACCACCAAGCCTCGTTTGGGCGACATTAATTTTCTCAATCTTTTGTTGCCATCGTGTTGTTTTCACATGGGTATTCTTTTCATCTTTACTGCTCTGGGAATTGTTTCATGATAAAATTTACATTTTGCGTTATCAAAACGAGGCTTGGTGGTGATTTTTGCTAGTCTGATGTCATCACACATAAGGGCTATTGACACACAGATGATTTTGTACAGTCATAAGTCTATGTAACTGGTAACATTATACATTGTAGACTGTATAGTTTCCCTTCTTTCCAAGTGAAAGGAATCCTCTCCTTTCTGTGAACTGTCACTCCGTATATCAGCTATGTCAGCATCAACAGATACAGTACTGTTCAAAAGTTAGTTACCAGCTCTTGTCTCGTTTCTCGCGAAACAAATCTCATTTCTCTTGAGACACATCTTGTTTCTCTCAAGAAGTGTTTAGTATGGCATGTATTACTCGTAAGAAACCGAACATGTTTAACAATTGCTGCTATGCAGCTCATGGGACCGTTCAACATAAGATATGCATCGATCGTTCACTCAATTCATATCAAACAAACATCAATTGTTCGTAGTGATAATTATTAGACACTGCATTTACGTTGTCTGAGAACACAATTGTTTTTAACCACAATTTACAAAAAGAAAGGAAATAGTTCACAGGAATAGCCAAGTAAGGTTCTATATCTGCATAAACTACAAGTGGAGTTACGTGTATTTCAATTCATACAAACATGAGGGCAAAGAGTTTATTTTGCGAATCTTGCTCTCTAAATTTTTTTTGAAGTACTTTGGCACTAGATGTCAATTACATCATTTATCATTTACCTACATTTGTTTGCTCTCCAATAACCACTAACTCAAACAAACATTAAATTTTGTGTTGGAGAAAAATGTTCCGGCATTCAACACACACCGGCAAGTCTATTGTTTATTCATATCAATATATAAATTATACTTCCAGTGCACTCGCGAGAAATGAGACGCGTCTCGCCAGACGGTGGTAACTTACTTCTGAGCGGTACTGTATGCACTGAGCATGCAGTCAGCAAAATTATTATGCAAGCTAACATAAGAATAAAGAAATTGGTACAGGCCAGGGTTTTTCAGGTTTCGGGCCAAAGACAATCTCTGGCCTTAAAACCTGCCTGCTTGCTACTGAATTTACTATTAAAGGATAAACAAAATGTTAGGAATTAATTACTGCACTGTTAATGTTAAACACAGATTAGTAATATTAGAGGATTATCTCATACTTACAGATAACTGTTTAATCCTTTTTTTCCCAGGATAAGTAACAGAGCCTATACCACTAAGTGGCTACAGATTAATGCATAAGTATCATTAGTAAGTCTTGTTAGAAAACTATTACATCAGAAATCACCTACATTAGGGTGTTAGCCTACTGTTAACAGCTGCATAGAACATGCTCAGTCATTGTGTCAGTTAGCATTAAACATACTGGTAATGAGATGTCCAGTCGACAATAGTTATATCAGTTTTCTGATTAACATGTGACATGAAAAGTAACCTGATTAGTGTTTATTAATTAAAGATTTGTTGAGAATATACCCAACCTGTTTTAAGAAGCTCAAATAGGCATAGAAGTTTTTGTAGAATGCTACGCCTCTAGGAGTTTATCACCGATCACTTGGTACTTCTTCTCTTACATGTACATATCAAACGATAGAGCATGTTACCATGGTTACCAATGGTTTTTGGTCTGTTGTAGAAGTTTGTATTCAACCTTACACCTGACCTCCTTCTATGACAATCATTTCTAGATAATGAACTCTATCTCTTAATCTTGACATCATAAATGTTTTAAACTTGCCTTTCCTAGCTTTCCACGCTACATTTTAACATTGCAGTTCTCTGGACTTTACGATGCACATTGTTAAGTTTTGAGGGCTTTTTGCGTAAAATTTGTAGTGTTTTTCAGTACGAAATACAAGGAGAAATACAAGAGGAATTTTCCTGTATCATCATGGTAAAATCACACTTCCTTCTCCACTACCAAACATTCAACGTAACAACAAGCTTGGTAACCTTACAATTGGCTTAGGAGCGGAGTTGCCTGGCTACAAAGCTAACCAAGATGGCCGCTTGTTTACTCAATTGTTTCTTTAGCTTACGTCATGATTGCTTGGTGTTCCCTTGTCACAGGCAGCTTCAGAATATCTAAAAAATAGTTACAGGCACTGTTTACGAAGGTACTTTGTTGAAATGAGGATAAATTTTGCAATTTATTGATGTACTGAAACTTTCTCGGTGTTACATGATCGATGTGCATAATTTTGTTTGACTAGATTTATTGTCTTCAAGGTGATCTAAAATAGAAACAAGACTCATTTGTCTTAAGAATGGAAAAAGAATTTTGCTCAGTAAACATGCCTTAAACTGTTAAAATCTCAATTTTATGGTAAAAAATGTAGGGTTGACTTATACACTGGAAAATACAGTAGGTAACTAGGGTATCTAATAGATAGTAATGCTGCGGCACATTCTGTTAATAGTGACATATTTTACGCAGTGATTTATCTATCTGCGCGTTCCAAGACTTGCAGTAACATTTATTTCTCAAAGTAGTGTCAAATTGTGCTGTGTAACTTAAAATCTGTCCTTGTATGCATCAACTTTATGCATGATGACGCATCGATGACGAGGTGTGACAAAAAAGCACATAGTGATCTGAACTATGTTTGGACATAAAATGATACACATCAACCTTCCCTTTACCAGATCGCGAAAATCCATACATGTGAAAATTGTAGGAGCAGAAATCTAACTTATAAATTCTGTACTGGTACACATTAAACATCTCTAGAATGTTGACAGACTGTGCCGAGGACGCGTCCATCGTGATGTGTGAAAAATAATGCTAATAACGTTTCAGCTTTAATTCTTGTTTGGATGAATAGATCGCAGCATACATGTATATGAAATTAGCGTGTTGTATGGTTTTCGTTTTTTTTTTTTTAATTATTCTACAACCTTTAGTAACGACGAATTTCTCTTCATTTACGAATACGACCAAGGAGGCGAGACTGCTAAAAAATGAAGAAGTTAAAATTAAGTTGTCACAATTAATCATCCAGATTCACAACCTTTCACTTACTGCATAAAGACAAAAGCAAGAGTTGTGAAAGTCAAAGCACGATCTCCTTCACATCGTTTCACAGGTAAATCAGAGCAAAACAAACCACTAAATCTTTCTCACTGAAATCTATGTGAATTAAGACGACGGCTCGACGGTGTAACATCCTCGCATTCTGGTAAAAAGTGATGAATTCGAGAATTCATATCTCCTTCTATAATTATATTCTTCTTAAATCCTGTTTATGTTGCTGCTCGCTCGCTGCGCAGCAATGAACTCTATGGCTCTACAGTTCTAGAGCAGCTCTATTGCTCTATGATCACACATATATAGATAATGAACTCTATGGCTCTACGATTACACACATGTATCTAGGTAATGACCTCTACAACTCTATAGCTCTACGCTTCTATGGCTCTACAAATTACACATGTATCTAGGTAATGAACTCTACAACTCTATAGCTCTACGCTTCTATGGCTCTACGATCACACATTCTGGATAATGAAAAAACTCTACACTCTACGGCTCTACGGCATTTCACTTAAGTTCTTAACTGAAGTTCGGGACCATTATATCTTGATAGGGTGTGTTATGTCTTATAGGGGCGTAGAGCCCTAGAGCAGAAGAGCCATACAGCCGTAGAACCGTAGAGCCGTAGAGTTTATTACCTAGATTTGTGTAATCGTAGAGCCGTAGAGTTTATCATCTAGATATGTGTGATCGTAGAGCCGTACAGCAAGTTCAGGTATAAGGTTGAATACAAACTTCTACAACAGACCAAAAACCATTGGTAACCATGGTAACATGCCACCATTTTATATGTATACACAGAGAAGAAATGCAAAGTGATCAGTGATAAAAGCGTACAGGCATAGGGCTCTATGGACTTTTATGGCAATATGAGGTTCATAAAAAGGGAGCCAGTTGGTCGAGAAAGCTCAATTTTATAAGTTAAATAACGTAAAGGGTTTACAGCAAAAATAATAGCCAACAGAATTCAGTACTCTATCATTCACTGGCTCAATAAACCATTGCGAGATACTGAAAGAATGAAATCTCACAACAGTTTGTCAATCATTTTCAACTCTCCACATGGTTAGATGTATCTATAAAACACAGAAATGCATTGTCTATTGATTGTCCAGAAAGTAATGAAATTGGCAGATTTGTGACTACTATAATAATAGTTTACCAGTACAACAGTGAGCAAAGGTGAAACATACCATAAGTTGGTCCCCTTTAGGAGGGAACTTCCTCTCAGGGGGCAGTGGTGGAGAGGAAGGGACCTCCCTGTCAGTCTCGGCAGATCTGTTGTTGAGTACCTCTCCAATCATGGCTTGTGGGTAGTTGTCGTACAGTGCATTGGGGTCGTGTTCTGGTGGAGGACTGGTGTTTTCATCAGCTGGAACTGAATAGGTCCTGGATGGAAATCTGTTTGCTGGCTGCCATGTTGGAGGTGCTGAGAAGGGTCCATTGTTACTAGGCTGCTAAATAAATAAATAAAGAGTCTATCACTGCCAAAAATCACTGCAGTTTTAATATATTAATTAAATGTAATTAAACTGAATTAATTACTTAGTGTCTCAGCATTTCTTTAGCAATTTTCTAGTATTTTTACTCTATTTTTACAGTTTGCGTGGCAGGGCATGCAGGCTAGGCTGGGGTCAGTAGTTTCATGTGTTGTTTTAGGCATGTGCCATTGCAATACTTCACCGTGTTTGGGCACCTAGCACGCATTTTTATACCAAGTTTGGAGTTTTTCCCTCTCCATCCCTCCCTATGCAGTGTTTTACCTGCTGGTTTTGTTCTTTCCACTGAACACAACAGATTCAGTGTGGTAGGGTGCCAGGGTAAGTAGGCACATGTGGGTTGCCAGTGGGAAAGTCAACAGGGTATAATGCCCAAGTTCAGCATCATAGTTTTAGTCCCCAGGCAGGGGAACTAGGGCACCCATCATCCACTTGCAACTTGTGCTTTAATGACTTGGAAGTACAACTAGTATCGGTCAGCTAAACCTTGTGTATAAAAAGATTTGTAACTAAGTACAGGGTAAAAATGAGTAACAACCTGATACTGCATTAAAGCAGTGAGCTCTGCCTCAAATGCTCTGATTCGAGTTGTTGATTCAGCAAGCTGAAATATAAAAAAAGAAAATCATTTTTAAGCATGCAAATGAAAGCAATATTTTCAAAGTGCATTGATTGCTTAGTGAGAGCTCCCTTCCTTTGATGAGTAAAAAACATCTCTCTGAGATTAAAAATTGGGTAGCAAGAACAAGGGTCCAAGTGTTACCCTTTACTATAAAGATGTTTCCTAATACTTTTGGTATTACAAAGATGGCAATTAAAACTGAAAACATTCTCACTGTTGGTTCACAAAGGGTGAAAGATATATTACCTCTTTTTGAAGCTTGTCAGATGGTTTTTTCATATATTCCTCTTTTGTTTTCTGTTTTAAAAAAACAAATAGGATACAAGAGTAAAGTACACATAGCCTTGACAAACACCTGTACCATAATTGATGTACAGTGTGACGTTGCCAGCCATTTCTTACCACATGGCTCTAATCAGGAACATGATTATCATCAATAATCAGATGATGATTTTCTGATTAATCAGAAAGAAAACAGAACAGCTTAAGTCAAACAAACTACAATCATTAAGAAGTTAAAGTGTTCACCTTGTAAAACTGCTTCTCCTGATCAAGCACCCTTTGAATGCTTACTGTTCTCTCGTCTTTTACTGGGTCTTTTGGTACCTGGATTATAACAAAGTCATTTTAAAAAAAATATCCAGATTTTCACATCTCATGATATCCATTTCAATGTGATTTACTAAAGCATAAACAGTAAAACTGCACCATAACAAATAATAAATCTTATAATACACCTGTTTACCATATTTAAGGTGGCTCGAAACAGTTTCCAGTACTTTCCAAGACTTAATGTTTGATGGGTCATTATAACCACTCTATACCAGTTGATACTAAAATCATGGTATCAAAAAACTGCCCAATCATTGGTAAACAAGTTGCTGTCAATTTTATGGCACAATAGGTTACCATAGCAACAATATGACCTGCTAAAAACACCCTTAATTTTAGCTTTAAGAGCTTATAACTCACAAACGAGCTCAGTGACCCCCATTTTTTATTATCGAATTGTAATCAGCATGATAAGATGCATACTGCTTTGTCTGAAACAAAAAAAACATTTTGTTGTTTTGTTGTTAATTCAGTTTTGCTTGCCCACATTTTCCTTAACTCGAAGAAGCAAATTTTCCATTGAGAATTCAATCCCAGAAGTACTTATTATAAAATTCACATCATAGCTCCTATGTTTACATGTAACCCTGGAAGTGTAATAAATGTTTTCCAATATTACATGTAACTTTGCGTCAACTGATTACTCGAAAACGGCTAGTTTCCAGTCTACATGTAGTTTATCTATTTTGTCGCTTTTGTTGCTCGTCTTGTGGGGAGTAATTATTTTCTTGAATTCCAATTGAATGCTTGGTTTACTCTATCTCTTACTGAAGTGTACATGTCCTCAAGTCCCAGGTAAGCTAGAAAAAAACTAATAGGACAAAATTGTTTTGTTTGACTCCTTGTGGTATACAATAACAGTGAAGAAAGAAAATATCAAGGCATCAAAAATCTCCTGTAAAATTATCGGCATTCACATCTGCGAGACACGGTGTGTAAACAACGCACAAGATGTCATAATATTCATTCAATGGGTTGCTTTTATTGCTTGAATTGAATGGAACTCACCACTTTCAATCTGTTGTTTATTTTGTCACGATTTGCATAATTCCTTTCAGTATATGCTCTTTGCTTCATGCACATTAATAAAAAAGTTGAACGAACAATCAACGAACAATCAATTTCAAATTATTTAGTATCAAAGCAAGTTACAATGGAAGCTGATGGAAGGCATGAAAGAATCACACACTTTGAAATAATATACATGTCATGACACTAACCGCCACATTCGGGTGAGCGAGTTCAAAATTTCATCAACTGTGATCACTTGATGCGAAAGTGTTCAAATTTGTTTGCCATCTTGTCAACATTAGGGTACCTTATTTCAGTGGTAGCGGAACAAAGCTGTACTGCAAATGGCCAAATTTTTAACTGCACTTGTTAATTTGCTGTGGTTTGACCTGAATTTCGCTTTACCTGGATTTAAAAATCAAGCATTTGTTTGAGGTGTAGTCATGCTTTGTACGCCATAACAATGCATCACCAAAGAAATATTGGTTATGAAAAACAAAGGCTAACATGTTGGCAAAAACGTGTCCCTAACGCGTTGGCATAGCTTTTAAGTTTCCATAGCTTTTTTGAGTTCTCCCAAACTTTTACAAGTGTTTCTGTAACTCAGTAGAAACATGGAGAACATGTTTATTCCATTTAGAAAATTCCACAATGAAAAAAAGATAACAAGATATTTACTTTGATCATAAGCAAAATAATAAAGTTTTTCATTCCTTCGTTCATCACCAAAATTTAAACTCTCTTTTCTCGCACCATCATTACATTAACAGCTAGTGCTAGTTTCCATTGAGTTACAGAAACACAATTTTAAACTAATCTGTGCATGTTTTCTTTTAGCTATTTTCAAAACATGTTTACTAGCATGTTAAACCTTAAAAAGTACTTTCGTATATACTCATCTTCAAACATTAAATGCCAGTAACAAAGTAAAATGCCAGAGGCAGACACTCAAGAAAAAGACCCATGCATTAGTTATAGAACTAACACTACCAGGTATTTTCACTCATGCAGTCACCCAACTGCACTTCTGGACTAGAATACTTAACACTTTGAGTGCCATTCACACTGTAAACAACATACAGTCAACTTACAATGTTCAGTGGTGGTGGTGCAGGTGATGGTGATCCATGCCTTTCTGCTAAAAATAATTAAAAAGAAATAAGACTGTAAAGCCAAACTCAAGAATTTTATTTCACACATGTTGGGTTTCTCTGCTTCTCTCATACCAGCATAACAAGCAAACTGAAGGACCAGCATCTCTCTATGTGAACAATGCTCTATTTGCTGTAATGATGAAACTCTTAGTTTGTGGTTCACCGAAGAGATGACAATTCTCTGTCATAAAATACACATAGCTGCAGTGATCAAGATCAGGCAAAAGGAGCTTATTAAAAACAAAATTTCCTCTATCTTTGGCATCAAATGATTATTATCTTATAGCAAGTGGCAAAGATTTTATGGCAACTATACCATAATGTTTATACACAGAAACCTGTCAATACATAGCTAACTTAAACAGTTATCTGTCTAATCTTTTCTGAGCATGACTTACTAAAACTAAACATTTTGTGGGAAATTAAAGATCAAAAGAGGCGTAACGTACACTGAAGAACTAGACAGTAAGAATACATTTAATTGCAATCTAAAATAAGATATGAAATATTGTCAAAAGTAAAAAACAAAACATTTACGCAAATAGCATTCTTTTATGTCAACCACAGACTGAAAACATCTTTTGTGGGAAAATTTCATGTTCATTATTTTTGGCTGAACCCTAATGCTAAAGAATACACACTAACATGAATGTCTGTCAAATGAAAAACTGTCAAATGATCAAGACAGATGTAAAGGTGATGCTGCTTTTATACAAGAATGTCAGATGTAAAGTGGATATGTGTCAGTTACCAACTCATCATCTATTGTCTGGAAACACAGTTTCAGACAGATCTTTTTATGCTAATACCTACACCAATCAAAACAGGAAATAGAACAAAATTTACAATTTGCAATTGTGAAAGTGCGTTAATTTTCAAAATTTTACGAAGATAACTTCAACTACATGTACATCTTATCACGGACAGAGCATAATTTCAACCAATGAAGCACTGAGTGAAAGGGTGTTTTGCAATGGAGTAAGAATTTTAAGCACTAACATAAAGATATGTCCCCAAAGTAAATAAAGCCAAAATGGGGTGTAACCATAATTAAAATCCACTGCCACTGAGTTGTCGCCAATTATTTAGTGCTTCTTTTGAGTCCAATGCCAAGTGACACAACATGGACCACATTATAAGGGCATTTACAGTAATACCATGAGATGTTTTGATATCTAGTTAAAAAACTAACTAACTAGAAATGTAACTGTAAGTACCAGAATCTAATATATAAAACCCAAACACAAGTGTCAACTTCAGATGGTCTTATTCCGAGGGAATTGCTCAATCTAGCCTGAAAGCTTGCCATAGTTGAAAGAAAAAGACCTAGATATACAAAGTAATTTTCAAATCATTTTCTTGCTGTCGGAAATTTCATTCTTGTTTGAAATATTTAAAGAAAATATGAAAATGCTAACCCTAGTCTTCTGCTCCATCTGCGATCATACACTAACAGTTCTGTACAGTTAAGCTCTTTAAGGTCTGTACTATCTACTGTACATGGCATTTCACACTTTGCTTTTTCACTAAATTCTCAGAGGGAGTGTATGTTACCTTGTAAATGAGGTGGTGGCTTTCCCAGCAGAGTCAATGCCACATAGGAACCAGCTGTAACAAAACATTTAATACCCATTACTACACTAACGTTATTCATAACCAGTGCAAAACTTCTCAATTTCACACAGGATTGCCAGACTGCAAACTGGGGACTTTTGCCCCTCAAAGGGAAAACAAAGCTTGATGTTTAATGTCACTAAAGATTTTATATAAAAAACTGGTATTCACAACAAATAGAAACTAACAAATTACATACATTTTGTCCTGAATACTTGCTTATGATTTCATTTGACATGCTATGATAGCTCAAGAATCTTAAGATATATTAACCCATTGGTGTCTGTGCCGGCCGTAATCCTTGTGCGAAAAGGTAAAAAAGTAAGTCTGCATACGAGCTGAGTGGCCCATCAGGCCGGAGCTTATCCCGGTTTCTGTGGCATGGGATGCTAGTCCATAGCAGAGTTACCCCCAGCACTAAGTTCGCTGGTACCCATTTATGCACCTAGGTGGAGAGAGTCACTGTGAAAGTAAGGTGTCCTGCCAAAGAACACCATGCAATGTCCCTGGCCAATGCTCAAACCCAGACCACTCAATCCATCAGAATCAGAATAGACTTTATAAGCATATTTAAGGGGTCCTAAAAAGCCACTCTTTTGAAATCGTGAGCTCAAAATGTGCTGGTAATCACGGCCTGTTGTGGATCAAATCTACAATCTTCCAAGGTCTTGTTTTCATTTTTAACACAGAGAAATAACTTATTTGAGACTTAAAACAGAAAGGAGAAATAAAAATCTAAGTTTAAGAGGCCCCAAAAATGGAAGATCAAGGAAACCAGAGTCCTAAAATCCGTCTGGTGAAGAATTTTTCCTTCCTTCGACCACTGCGAAATTTTTCGATGTTGTTAATATTTTTTTATATTTTGGCCCTTCATTTATTCAACTTGAAATAAACAATGTCTTGAAACCTGATATTGTGTCTGTGGTTACTGCGCTATGGTTAATTTTTGTGCTTATGCTCACTCTGAAATATTGTATAAAAATGCCAAGAATCAGCAAGGGGGGTGTGATGTACTTGAAACGCGAGACTGAACAGCCACAAACCTCCAGCTTTGTCGTTCTTTATTTCTCCATCGGCCCATTCATCGCCCCACAAAAGCGGAATTCTCAGCCTATACTATTCGAATTCAAAAAAACAACCGTGCACCGCAGCAGTTGAGCTCGAAACAACTTGACAAACGACGAGAAAAGCAAAAGCAAAACAAAGCTTAAAATTTCGTGACTGAACCATACAATCTCAAAATCACGTGACGCGAGAAAACAAAGAAAATACATTAACATAATCACTCTTGGCGGGAAAAGACACGACATAGCAGCCCCACAAACGGGCTGAAATTACGCAGTTCGTTTGTTTAATCTTAATGAGGTGTCTTTAACTCAACAATTTGGCCTCACTCTGTCATGCATAGCAGCTGCATCAAACACAACACGAATTTTGTCCTTCTTTTGAGGATGAAATACACCGTGGTGTGGCAAATACCACGTCCTTCCGCTTCGTCGCGCCGCCTCTTCTTCAGTCAATTTTCTGGCGTAGCCTCTGTCAATGAGGTTCTCCATAAACTCTCTGTACTTTCTGTGGAACGTCTTGTCACGTTGTAGCTTCCTCTTTAAAGACTGCAATCTTGCTTCTGCCATTTGCTTGTTGTTTGGCAGCCAAGGGGTGACACTTTTCCACAACATGCCAATTTCATAATGACCGTCTACTATCTGCACTGAGTTTTCCATCCCTTTCAGTGCCTCTTTGTCTTCAACTGACATAGCTTTCTTGAAGCTCCTGTTCACGTCAATGTCGTCAAGCCTCAGGAATTGTCTCATCTGCTGATCTGACAGCTCATCACCATATTTCACAAAATTTACACTCACTACTTGAGAGGGCGAGCTATTAGCCACATTCACTGGTCCAAGCACAGCCCAACCCAGTACCGTTCGAACAGCATATGGCTCTCCTGATCTCCCTCTCCTACATTCTTCATGCACTTGGGCTTCAGGAACATTTGCACCAATCAACATTGTCACCTGATTGTCATCAACATCCGGGATTTTAAGGTCCTTCAAATGGGGCCATCGCGACAAGTCCTTTGCCCTTGTTGTTGTGATGTTAAGATTGTCTACGACTTTAACATTTGCAATAGTAACAGTACGATCCTCGAGGCTATCAACAGCTTTCACTTGAACATTGGCTTTGCCGACCTTTACCAAAGACTCGCCCGACAATGTACATACAGCTAAAGTGTTAGAGTTGTCTACTTCCAACCCAAGTCTATCAGAGATTGTTTTTGAGAGGAATGTCTCTTCACTCCCAGTGTCAAGCAAAGCATATGTAGTGACAGAGTGTCCATCATTGTTCATTATCTTGACCGGGACAACTTGCAACGCAACTTTGGTTCGTGATGTCATGGAATATGTGTGGCTGGTTGTTTCAATAGGTGCAATAGGTTCTGTAGTGGTGGCATTCACATTAGCCTGCTCTTTTGGATCTGAGTTTCCCTGAAGATTCACACCTCCACCCTCTTTTTCTTCTGTTGTTTTGTGCAGCAAGGAATGGTGAGGTTGCTGACATTGTTTGCATCTAAATGATGACTGGCATTGACTAGCAAAATGTCCTTTACGTAAACAATTCAAACAAAGTCCCTTGTACCTTGCTAAGATCATTCTCTGCCTAACAGATTTGCCGATGAAATCAGGACAACGTTCTATCCTGTGTGCAGAGTCGCAACTGTAGCATTTCACACCAACACCTTTCTGCATTGTAGGGGTCTGATCCTTATTTGAGGTAGGTGGATTCTCACTCCCACTGAGACCAACTTGTGTTGCCATTGTCATCACCTTAGAGTCAACTGCTGCATTGGGGACAGGTGGCAATGTTTGACGGCCACCTCTTGGGTATTTTCGAGGTACAGACTTGCTCATCTCACCAACTCTTCCAAATACCGGGTCATTAGATGCCTCAGCTCGCCGCTCAATGAACTCTACTAGATCCTTCAGATTTGGGGATCCTCTGCTTTCCCTTATTCGAAGAGCTTCATCTCTCCACTTAACTTGTAGTGCAATGGGCAGCTTTCCTGACATTTTTGCCAGATTTGTCATGTTCATTTCAGGAAGAGCATTCATTGACTTCAAAGTCTCATACAACACCCTTGATCGATCAGCAAACCGTTGCAATCCTGGTCCATCATTGCTCGATATGTTTGGTCCATCAACCAAGGCATCAACAAACGCCTTCGCTACTATGTGCGGTTGTCCAAAACGTTGCTGCAGTGTTTTTAGGGCCCTTGACAACCCACCAGGCACTCCTTCAAATCCCGCTACGGAACTTCTAGCTTGACCATCAAGAAATTGCAACAGACGTGACATTTTCTGAGTTTCTGAAATGTTCTGGGTACCAACCATTTCATCAAAACGTGCTCTAAATCGAAAGTATTCACATGGATTACCAGAGAACTTGACTACGTCCAAAGGTGGAAGGTTGGATTTAGTTACTATTGAGTCTATACTAGCTGTAAGCTTTGTCACCATAGTCTCAGTGGTATTAGCAAGAGATGATACACCATCAGGCTGATGACCTTGATTGGACAATAATGCTGCCTTTACAAACGGGGGTGCAGCTGGATTCAAACTAGACCCTTTAACATGAAGCTTTGGTAATGCTGCTTCACCTGGGGTAGAGCTGAATACTGGACCTCCTCTAGGTGCCGGTGCTTCAGCCAATGGTGTCCATAATACAGACCTTTCATCCTTTAATGTGGATTTATGATTCATAATTTCCAGCGGTTTCATTGGATCCTCCAACTTCTCAGAGTTCAGATGTTCAGTTTTAACATCCTTGGGTTTCTCTTCACATGCAATGTCCAGCACACTATTCGCCCTACTAATAGGACTTTGGACGGCATCTTCCAGCTCCTCATAAAACTGGACCTTGGTTTTAGCCAGCTCCACCACATCCTCTGCTTCTGCAATTTGATTGTCTAACCTTAACTGTTCTTCCTTTAATCTCCTCTCTTTAGCCCTTTTCAATTGCTCCAATTTCTTTTCAGAAAGAATCTTCTGCAACTTTGCATCTTCTTGTGCTACTGCACTAGCTTTTGAGGCACTAGACCTTCGCGAACAACCAGATAAAACACTTCGCACATCATCATTGAGTTCAGATATTGGCAGATTAGGTGAAGCAATTTGAGTGAGTTCCATAAAGTTACCATCTGCTACAGTGCCTTTGTCATCTACAGCCTTAGTAACCTCTTCTTCAGAGCCAATCATGTATTGATCTATTGATTTGATGTAGCCATAATAAATTTTATTGTGCTCAGCATGGCGATTCTCCGCATGCTTCTTCTCAACACCTTCATCAGGTAGTAACTGGATTAAATCGTAATAAACATGTGAATATTGTTTCCACTGAACCTCTAAACGGTGAGCTTCGCTTCGAACTTCAGGTGAATACTTGTAATCCTTAAAGTACTCGTTAAGCCTACGATAAATCTTTGTAATTTCACTTAGATGCCCAGCTTTAGACCTCTTCAACGCCACAATCCTCTCAGAAATCACAGAATCATCAATAACGGAACGCAGAGCTCTTTTTCCCGCTACTTCGACATTATCGATACTGTGCTGGCCTTCCGCCATCTTGCAACGAATCAAGTTCACAGCAATAACAATGAAAACGTACCTCCAAATGGCGAATCTCTCCGCAATTTTAAATCCGCTTAAATTCACTTCCGGGTACATAGATTACTTAATAAACCAAATCCAGGTTCATTCCAGCTTCTTCCAAGTTCGCTGTGCCCACAGCATCGGCAATGTCAACATTAAACGCGCCGGTTTGACACTCCGCCATCTTGAATGCAATTACGATAACAACAATACAAATGTACTTCCAAACGACGGATATCTCCAAAGTCTTTCCACTAGGATACTCTCACAAACGTAAAATCTCCAAGGCAACTCCGGGTCCAATCCAGAACACTAATCCAACTTCGTTTTCCTCACGAAATTTTAAGGAAAAATGTGATGTACTTGAAACGCGAGACTGAACAGCCACAAACCTCCAGCTTTGTCGTTCTTTATTTCTCCATCGGCCCATTCATCGCCCCACAAAAGCGGAATTCTCAGCCTATACTATTCGAATTCAAAAAAACAACCGTGCACCGCAGCAGTTGAGCTCGAAACAACTTGACAAACGACGAGAAAAGCAAAAGCAAAACAAAGCTTAAAATTTCGTGACTGAACCATACAATCTCAAAATCACGTGACGCGAGAAAACAAAGAAAATACATTAACATAATCACTCTTGGCGGGAAAAGACACGACAGGGGGTTTGCGTGCAATTTTATCCAGGCATCAATGGGTTAAAAGTTAGGAAACTCTACTAGTATTCTGCCACAAATGCCAATCTCTACCTGGCTATACTACTCACTATCTATTCTGTTGTAGAGAGTGAGTAGCCTACAGGTCTGTGGTTGTTAAAACAATGGTAGTCACTTCTTTGCATTTGCAATGTGTCTCTAAGAGGATTTAGATACATTGTGTAAGGTTTGAATGCCTAGTAGATTTATCCTAAAACAATTAGATTATTCACTCTGGATTTCTAAGCACGATAGTTAGCTTGGTCTGCGTTCTCATCAACTATCACCTGATAGAAATCTTGAGCTCATAATTTTATTGTTAAGTATTGCAAAAAAAAATGAGGCAGCATGCACTAAGCGAACTGCACTTACACTTTATGAGGTTGACAACTTCAATGTGATTGTAATTAGTCACCAGAGTTCCATTCACCTAAAGAGAGGTAATGATTATCAGACTGTTATTTGCTGTGGTGACAACCCAAAGAAAAAGATTTTAAATAGTATTTTTTGCAGCCTGTGATTCGAAATCCTTTTCCAGATGGTGAAGTGGGTAAAGTCAAGCTTTCGTGCGTTCCCAACCGCACTAAAGGCCAAGCAAGATTTTCATTCCAAAGGCACTGGATAGGTCTAACTGGAGTTAAATGATCTTACTTCTCAGAACCTAGCAAACTCCTGTATAGTTGCATAACAGAAGACTTGTTCACTTTTATTTATTTGGTCAGGACAGTATAATTAACCCAAAAATTGACACAAGTGATCCATAACTTTGATAAGAGAGAGAGACATCCACCAGGAAATAATTGTGAAGCACTGCACTGAACCCTCCTAGCTAGCCCAGTCAAAAACATAGTCTATAGAGTAACAAGAAAAGATTTATTCCCACCTTGATAATCTTATCACCAACTTGCACACCTGTGCGATGAGCTGCTCCACCTAAAAGCAAACCAGCCCAGTAATCAGAGTTAATTGTTCTCTAACATACATTATGCATCGCAAGCACTGAAAAAGCATTCATGGAGTATTGATAGTTAATGCCTACATACGCTCAACTGACTGCTGCTTTCTTCAACTTGTTACTTTGTTATTATTACCAGTACCCCATAGCATGCATGGTCATGGGAAATGGAGCATTCTTTAACTGCTTTACAAAACTACATGACACAAAACATTATTTAACAATAGATTATAATGTTGCCATGCACCTATTGATCAAAGATGGCGTCAAACTAAGGTAAGAACAAAAAAGTGGTACACAAAGCAATAGCCGAGTGTGTAACTGATGTTCTTACCACATTTGGACATCTTCTGCGATCAATTACTGAACAGGTGCATGGCAACATGGAATCTACTTGTTCATGTAATAAAAGGTTAATGGCATCATCTAAGCATCTGAACTCAAATCATAATGCAAGGAAAATCAGACATATTATATGATATATTTAATAGCCTTACACACCTTCCTTTACAGACTGTACATAAACTGGATTATCCCCTGTAACAGTCAGACCATAGCCTTTTTCATCACGCTGGATAATAACACAGTGCTGGATCAAGTGCTGGCCTAGGATTGCACAAAATCAAAAATAATAAATAATCAAAAATAACTGACATGGTGGGTAAAATATTTCTAAATAATAATTTATTAACTGTTTAGAAATGTAGACTCTAAAAAGTCTCTGTAGAAAAACTTTGAAATTTTAAATGTAAAGTTGAATCCCACTATTTCTCAGGGGAAACGAAAAATAGTCCGAAATAGCAGGAGTTCAAAATAGCTGATGGCACAAAATGACTGAAGGAAAAGTCCAAGGGAAATGGTCTTTAGTTTGAAATAACAGGGAATTCCAAATAACTTCATTTTAAGCGCAAACAAACCAAAACAAATTACTGATCTCTCAGCCTCAATAATATGATTTAAGCTGCTTTGCATGTAGTCTTTTTGGCCTTGGCCACAGAGAAATTGGAACTGTATTATTAGAAAGTGGCTTTTACATACATGTACCACTACGAGTTTCAACCAGTTTTAATCATGAGATAGTCCCTGTAGTTATTACAAAACATAAAGTAAACATCAAAAGTTTGCTCTTAACGCCCGCCAAGTTACTTCTTTCCAGAAATCACTTTGTTCAAATAAAGCTGTTGGCACATGTAAACAAACCCAGCAATCACATTATTAGTCCATCAAAGATGACCTTCGCAGTTATCTAACAAGTCCTTCTCTGTTAAAGATCTTATAAAGTCTAAACTTGCAAGTCTCATTATTCACAATCACAACTAAATTTGCTATGAATATGCATGCAGTAGAAATTTACATTGCCCAATTTCATTCCAAATTATAGAACAATAAAACACACTAAAGCAACATATATAACAATATAAATTGTACAGTACACCACCACTTCCT
>OZ026599.1:8256629-8264129 GCA_964020085.1 Micromussa lordhowensis
TATTAAAAACTTTTCTGAAAGATGAAACTCTAGATCTGCTAAACTTTACAACAATACAGTTAAAATAGAGTTTTACCAGAAACTTCAATTAACATTGCTCAGAATTTTATTCCCCGAGGAAGCCTAAGGAATCTAGCACAGGCTCCACAGTGAGAAAATCTTTCTCTTTGATGAGCACTTTGTATCACTCATCTATGCATGGTTACACTTCTGGCACAAATGATGTAGACGAGGTGGAAGGAGCTGTTACCCAAGTGAAACCACAAGGAAATAATGGTTCGAAGCACTTGTCTCCATGTTATCAGGGGATTCATTATGGGCTGGGCAGCAAGGAAATTGACTGGCTGTAAGGAGGACTTTGCCTGCCTGGTTTGACTTTCTGGAGGAAACTTTTTCTCATAAAAAAGTTCAGTTCAAAATGTTTTTCCCGCCTGCAAAAACCAGTTGCCCTCCTGCTGAAAATGTCAATGACTACTCTGTGTTATGGAGAGCAAAAGTTATATGTGCTACTTTACTGCACTTTGCACCACAAATATCCTGACTCAAGAAACAAAAATCAGTCAAAGTCACTTTCGGATGCTGTTTCTCTTTAAATAAAACATATTAATTGTGCACCATATTTGTGTCTAATTTATAACTTCAAAGGCAAGTCATGGATATGTTGCTCAGTCTGTGGAATGTAGAGCATAGTACACTAACCTCTTTAGCTGTCTTACAGCTAAGCCTATTAGAAGACTTATTTAAATAAGCGAGTCATCTGGTTCACATGTACCAAGTATACCATGCTGGTTCATGATCCTACTAAATAAGGTTTACTTGGTGTACAAAAAAATTACCAACAGTACCACTCATTAAAAAGAGTCAGTTAAATAGGGCCAGGTACACCAGAAATTATTTCATTTAACCCTGGTGCCATGAATAAACATCATATGATCACAGACCGACCCAGAACCAGCATTTATTTAGGGCACGTCATTTAATCAAGAAAGAAGGGTAAGTGATAAAGAAGGTTACTAAATACCATTTATCATACATATTACCCTAGCAGAACTTTGAAAAAGATCATAGATATGGTTATTGTATTATGACTAATAATAAAATGTGAATTTAGAAGAAATTACCAGTACCAATCAAAACAAAACATTTCCCATCTCAGAAGATTGATATCTAAAAGTCAACAAAATGACACTGTTTGTGCAAATATGTATAAACATGTCCCTAGGTAGTCATGTTAAACCGTCACTATGGAAACATGACAAAAATCTTATTTTTCCACAACATACATTAATTTTTATTTTTTAAAAACTTTCAGAACAGCCACTTTAAATTCCTTAAGAAATGAATTACTTAAACAAATTCTTAAAATTTCCAGGAAATAACCCATTTAAAAGAACAAGACCCAATTGCAGAGAAAAACAAGGAATCAAACCTATATTATAATTAGTTCCTTTGTGTAGTTGGAACTAGACTGGAACTGAGAACAAATTGAATATTAAATCGATCACGTTGATCAAGCTGTGAAAAGAACAGTCCACAAAACAAACGATAAAATCGTTCGGAAAAATAGGTGTTAAAAACACTTATTGATAACCTGAGTGTCCATTGTATTTCTCCAAATAACCACTTTGCCAATTACCAGTGGGCAAGACATTCAAAAATCGATAACAATGCGTCTATCCCAGCCTAATAAAATACGAATTGAGAAAACGATTCGAAAGACAAAGTATAGTATTCTTCCCACGATGACAGGTTGGCACTATGGAAAGAGGAGAGCTTTTGTAAGATGTAACTGGAAATTAAATTCAGAGTAATTGTAGCGGGGAATATTGTTCTTCAAACCAGACCAGTTCTACATTGGGAATAATAAGAACGGCTCCTCTAGCGAAAGAACAGAGAATTGACCGTCTGGTGTTGAGAAACGATGAAAGTATGTCCACAAAAGAGGAATTGAACGTAACCCGAGTGCGGATAATCTGTGCAATGGAAAAACATCTTCAAAATTGACAAATTTAATACACAGCAATTCCAAACTGTTCAGCAGTTACCACAACAGAAAAAATCGTTCTTCGATGTTAGAGCAAGACGATTTTTAAAGCCAAACTAACTTACCATCCTGATTTTCAGCCGGATCCATCGCTCGCTGTAAAGTCAACCCTCGCGGTGGGTCACCCTGGAAGAAAAAACACGAACGCTAAAGGGCATAAGAAACGATTAAAACAACAGCCGCCCTAAACTCAAAAGTCGACTCGCAATCGACCAAACAGGTTCGTGGAGTCGAGCGAATGGAACAGACACCCTTTCAACATGCTGAAGAAATTCCAAACCCTGCGTGTTACTTAGCTTTTAACACAAGTGGCTCCATCTAAATTTACGTTGGCCAATCGAGCAGTGTTATTCAATGGAACGCAATTTATTCTGAACACGACACAAAACTTCGCTAATTCCAAAAAATATTTCCTTCACTACGGTACAAACTAACTCATTAGTAAGTTTAGTAGAATAGCAAGTTGTCAACTATACTATTAGTCCAAAACAACCGGCACTCTAACCTTTCTGCACAATCAGCTTGAGGCTATAAACAACGATATAGATGACATTATTCATTCTTTCACTGTCGATACATCGATCGAGACGGTGGTGGATCCCACAAAAATGATGCAAATTATCTTCTTTCTTCCAACAATGAACGGTGAAAAGATACACCTCCGCACAACACTCAAATTCTCTGAATGTTCCAACCTTTTCAGTTTCAATGCAAGAGCTCTGTATCCGGAGGAAATTTGACTTGTTCGAAATACTGATAGACGCGTTGAGACCGAGCAATCTATTCGAATCCTTTGCGAGCGGTGAACGATTCGACCTTGTTCGCTCTGGCGTAATATGCGGTCGAGAAAAAATGATAGAGCAAAACAAATCTCCTAATTTTCCAGCCCTCTTGCAACAACCAATATGGCGCTCGGATATTGTCGAGCAAAGTGCCCCTGATAAACACGCAGCAAATAAGACGCCCCGCAGGTCCCGTGTTTTTGCGACCCGAGAGCTCCCTGGCATCCCTAGGGATCAGCAAATCCAGCACTTCACTTCACTACAATCTTGACACAAAGAAGTTTAGTTGGAGATCCCGCGTCGTGTTTTCTTTCGTTCTTTGATCTGTCTTTCTCTTCTTTTTAAATGACCATTTTTTTGGTGTTAGTCATTTTTTGGTGTTATTTTAGGTAGTTCATAGATCTAGAAGACATGTTCCTCAACAAAAAAAAATTAAAACATCCAAACAAGGACTGAGCACTTGAGCATGAATAGCGGTAAAGGGACATTGTCATGAGCACACATCGAGAATTAATGATAGATAGCTAGAGGTAAATTCAAAACACAAAAGCCGACGTATTTTCACTGATGGAAACCTAAAAATAATGGTCCAGTTTTGATTGTTAGTATAAATCGTTTAAGACTAGTTAACTTCCTTTCTCTTCAACAGTAACAACTCATTCGGATATGTTCACCCCGTACAAGTACTCAGTCTTAATTTTAGCGCCGGCTTGATCGTGATCATGTCTGTTTAAATCAGAGTCTTTGTAAAGATCAGGATCAGCAATGGATTTACACTGTAACAAACACACTTTCTAAAGATACAAGGCTGATCAACATCCATATGATGTTTTATTTATTTCCAATTTTTTTTTAAACGTCTCAATATTTCAGTTCCGAAAAACTAACCCTCCTTATCGGGGGTAAAGAAAACGAAGAGAAGATGGAAATAGACAGCTTCAATATTCTTGGATATAAGTCAGTAGATAATATGTCGATATCCGTTGCAAAACGTTTAGAATTGTTCTGTTACTGTTTCTTGTTTGTTTGTTTGCTTGTTTTTGTAGATGTTTACCGGCGTTTCGGTCAACTCTCGATGCTCTTTGCACTCAAAATTAGCTTAAAATATATCACTGAATATACTTCGTGTATCTGGACTAGAACGAGCCAGTTGGTCGTGGGCGGAAATCTTGCTGATCAAATCACTAACTATGATCAAATGAAGCATTTAAGTCCATACCAAGATTTTATCAATATCAAGGTACCTTAATACCTTGGTCTATACGTGTTAGATTTTATCAGGAGACTAATTTTCCGTATTCCGGGCATATTGTTTACAATAATCTAATCGTTTTAGAATACAAGTAAATCTACTACTCTTATAAAGTAAATCCTCTTCACAGACACTTCTCATGATCAGAGAGCGGCATTCGTGATACATTTGTAAAACGCTAGAAGATCTATACCAACGCGGAGGCGCGATTCTTTTTATATGGTCACGTTACCAAGAAAGGAAGTCAGTTCCATCAGAAACAACATTTTTCTTGTTTCTTATTTCTCATGGGTCAAAAGTGATCAGAAATCAAAAATCTACTGATTCAGAAGTCATCAGACAATTTTTTTCGTGGTGTTTATTTTAAAAAAACAGGCAAGCTATAAAAAATCTGTAAAATGCCAAAATTATTTTACATAGTTCAAACCTGATAAATGATCTCGAATCGTGGAAAATTTACCCAAATGGACGAGCAAATCGTTTACTTCACAATTCCGTGCAGGATAAGAAGGGTCACTCAGCAGGAATACCCACGAGTAGAAAAAGGATGCGGAAAAAAAAAAAAAAAATAGGAAACCGCAAAAGAACTATCTTGAATAACATCCGCTTGAGCGAATGACTGCGTCTGTAGATTGATAATCAATGCTAAATGCGATTAATTCTGTGACGGTAAAAAATATACAACTTTCTTCAATAGAAAGCCAGCTATGCCAAATACTTAAGGTAATAAGCTTTGATGAGAACACACGTACACAATCAGTGTTCTGAAGGTTTGTAAACATACCCGTTGTTGAGAGTGGAAAAGGCGGGTTCAAACTAGTTCAGATCACATGATTAGTGAAAACGTATGTTTTGTTTATCTAGTTCGTGGGCAACCTCGTTCCCAGGCTCTCTCTCTCTCCTTTGCTTCCCTTGTCGTACAATTTTGTCGTACAAGAGACGCAAAGAAGAGAAAGCATAGGAACCAGGGTACCGGTGGTTTGTGGGCTTTTACGTAGTCACGGACGTCAATAGAAATCCATCATTTTCGTTAATAAGAAATAATTGCATTATGGTAAGATCATGGATTATTTTGAAACTAAGTCAATTTATGATGTCTGATAACGTCAAGAAGAAATACGCCTTTGTTCAAAGTACCGTACGTCAGTTTCAAAACCTTTCTTAGGTATGATGTCTGACAACTGGATTCCTGAATGCTCTGTGAGAGGAACATGTACCGTACAAAATGATAAATCTCAGAAAATTTATAACAATTTTTTTTCTACTTTCCCCATCTCGATTCGATGCCTGCAATAGTTTTTCAGTTTTCCTGTTTCTGGACGTCAGCTTCATATAAAACATATCAAGCAATGACAGCACTCGCGTGCAGTCGCGATCTGAAGTAGATATGTTTGTCTGAAGAGGTCTCCCGTCGTTGATTAACTTTTGCAGTCTCACCCTGAAATTCATATTCATGATAGAATATAATAAGTATATGTACATTGGCAGGAACCCAGTCTAAATACAATTTGTTTAATAGAAAACCTCCTTATTACAGTCGCCTTTATTAGTGGCGCCAGTGAAGAAAACACTTCCTCATTTTCACATTTTAAGAACACCTTTAACACTACCACACTTGTGACTAAAACTTGATCGTACTAACTATGTTCCACGGTTATTGCAGTTGCACCATTTTCAAAATGGCGAAGAATCTGCAAACGGTTTTTTTTAACCAAATTAAGCTTGTTTTTGCTGGAAGAGCTGTTAATGATGAAGTGCATGATATTCTACGGACAGATTTCTCTTAAGGTCATTGCTCAGTATTGCATTTCGCATCCCTAGCTACTCTGCACGATTTTCGCATCATTAGCGCGCGCACATGAGCGCCAGCACGTACACAGCGCAAAGAGATTTCCCACAAGCTAAGCTCGATAGCGAAATAAATGCTCGTTTTCTCTCAAACGAGCATGGTGACCTATATTTTTTATTACATGAATTTGGTGTAACAACTATTCTCTTTAAGTTAAGAAAGAAAAAAAAATATAGCTAAAAGAGAGCACAAATCCGTTAATCGAGGATGCAAATTATGACCTCGAAAACGACGACTGGAGGAACGTTTTGAGTCAGTGTCACTTAGAATTGTGTGATTTTTCCATAGACTATATATTACATTGTTCCAAGTGCCCAAGACTTTCTGCCTATCAAGATTGTTTTCAAGTTTTGCGTTAATAACCTTTGCTTCCAGCTACCGCAAAATGTAACGAGGATTGATGAATTAACGCGCGTGATTAGGCATAAACGGGGCTAGATTGGCCCATCATATCTCTTAAGCGAGCACGGTGACCCCCCTATTCTATTTCGTGTTTCGAGTATCATTGCTATTCATAATAAATGGACAAAGCTTGAAACAAATCTTGTGTTGGGTTCTATTTCGGAGGAATGACCTTAACTACAGTATAGCTACTTACTTCACTTGTTTAACCTCTGAGAGAATGTGTGGAACCGATCAGTCACTTTGATGGTGTCCTCATCTACCTAGATTCAGTGTTCTCGGTAAAAATCGTGACATTGCATTGCTTGCAAATGTTGTATTTCTCTTTATATAGGCTTCCAAATTCCGCATTCCTACATGCAAATGGTGTCAGTATTCTGAGGCTTCGCCTTTGATAAAGGGATCATTATAATCTTTAATCAGTGCTTAATTATCCCTAAGTGGTACTATGATCGAATTTATACCCCTTGATATTTTAAGTGTATCACTTAAAATTCCATGAAAGAATAAAAAATGCCGTTTACCGTTTGCAAATACTTGCATTAGTCCCGGAGATATTTAAGTTTGAAAACTGTGTCAATTATGCAAATGAGATGACTAATGACGTCATATACTCAACCCTTTATTATCTCAAGTATATAAATAGAGCTATCTTGGCCAATTTACACCGCAGACCATTGAAACTTGGCAGGCTAATAGTTCTACAGGAAACACACCTACGGCTATAAAAAGTTCTGTTCCCATAGCAACTCACTCTTTCCGAGTCCCCACCCACTTGATTTTGATATGTTAGTGATTTTCACTTGAAAAGCACTAAACGGGGCCACACAAACCCTAGCTAACATATTTATATGCCTGCTGGATCATGCATACAAGGCACCATTTTCAAGTATGAAAATGGAATGCTGAGAGTGGCCAGAAATGCCTTTAATTTTAAGGAGGTCTGGAACCCAGTATGTTGCCATGGTAACAAAAATTTTAAGCTCGTATTGTGGAGTACCTTTAGTAGAAACATTTCTGATACAAATTGGCTGAGATATCGTTTTTCATCATATATGAGCAAAATTAGGTTGAGAATATGTCATCACTTGGCTAATTTGCATATTTTAAAAACTCAAATATCTCTGGAATGAAAAGAGATATTTGAAAAAAATAAACAGCATTTTTCTTC
>OZ026599.1:8276629-8292629 GCA_964020085.1 Micromussa lordhowensis
GATTGAATGTGTCTGCTAAGTTTTCTGATTGGTCAAAAGAAAACTCGTGTAGCGCATTTTAACCAATAAGAAAGGAGATGGGGTCTTACAATAATGGCTCCCTAACTTCCAACGATACAACTAGTTTTCGCCCGGTACATGTAGTTCCAACTTTTTTCTCTTCCAAATTAATTTGGTTTTATCAACTGAGTTGATAAGGTGAATTGGCCATCATAAAGAGATTCGAAAACTGTCGATTCGAGCCTTAGCACTTCGTCGGAGCGAGTAGTCGATAAAACCAATTTATCTTGTAATACTCCCCACCGACTTTAGAAACTTACTCCCTTTTTTCTCTTCCAGTTTAGCATATTCTTCACGGGCACAATAGCGTGCTTAGCTGGCGCTCGAGTAATAACAGGGCGCGAGTCCAGTTGGAGCGGCGCGACACGCGCGGTGAAGAGAGAGTCTGTGCCCGCGCGCGTGTTCTCGCTCTCGCGCACCACTCCGACTCGTTCCTCGTCAAATATCTCTCTGTTGCTACTCGCGCGCCTGCCACGCAGACTACAAAAGTGCAACAACTAACCTATTTTGAAGTTGGCAGTTGCCAAGGTGGGGCAAGTGAAAAGACGAGGAAATATCATGTAAATTGGAATCCTTAAACCTCGGCAAATGTCTCCTTCAGCAATCTGAAACAACATTAAAACAAGATTAATACATTGCACAGGGAGAGAAGGTAGTATTCTCCGGGGGGGGGGACTCCCAAAGGACGGGAGGGGGGTGTCCATCATAGCTTTTTAGGGGTTAAAACTGCTGTTTAGGTACCTCTCAGGGTGTTCAGCCTCAAAAGGTGCACAGCAGGAGGTTTTGTGGTATCTCTGTAGTATTGAACCGAAAAAATATGACATATCAATATGACAGGAGATAATGTGTTGTTTAAGAATTGGTATTTCTTAGCAGTGAAAAAAATGTCAAGCCAAGCCTATAAAACACGATCTTGGTATAAATTTCAAAATTTCCGATGAGCACCCCCATCGTTTTTATATGTGTTCCCCCCCCCTCTCCTGGAGTACGCGTTTTCACGAGGTTTCTGATGAGTTGAATCAATCGGTGAAAAACACTTAGGAAACAATGCAAATGAGCACATTGACTAAATAAGCACAAAAACTATACAGTGAGGAGAAACAGTTACGAAACTTACCTGAATATTCTGAATCTCAGTAGCTGTATAAAACATAATAAGAAAGAAGCTTACAGCTGTATTCAGATCATTTTATTGAATTTCTACATCATTGGCATGCTCACGAGCATGTGCCTGTACAAAACATTATGAGATTTCCTTCAGGCTAAGCTCCACAGAGAAATAGTTGTTTTCTCCTGAACAAGCACGGTAACTTAACTTTTACATGCAAAAATTTGCATTTTTGTAATTTGCATAATGTAATTATCAAGCGGACCTTGTTTTTCGATGGAATCACCGTCAGTAAAGTGTCAGACACCACTTGAATCTGACATGATGTGTTCGTATGAGGGCAAGGTGCAATTTGCAGAACTGAGTTCTCTGATAGCTTACTAAGAAACGGAAGATTTTCTATAATAATTTGCCTTACTTTTCCCTACAAGAAAACAATTAAAGTATTATTACGTTGTATGAATAAATTATTGATACAACGTAATAACACTTTAAGTATTATTACGTTGTATGAATAAATTATTGATACAACGTAATAACACTTTAATAAAGTATTATTACGTTGTATGAATAAATTATTGATATAACGTAATAACACTTTAAGTATTATTACGTTGTATCAATAAATTATTGATACAACGTAATAACACTAATTATTTCATCAACAATAATGAAGATCATCAAATGAAGAGGGCAACTAGAAACGTTTCTTCAACATTAAAGATGCTTACCATCTTTTGAGTAGCCTTCAGCACAACCTGAACACAACAAAGAAACAAAAATGATTTTGGAATCACAATAAAAAGTTAAAGTAAAGGTAAAGTCTTAGAATCACCATCTCTAAAATCAGTGCTTTAACTCAAGCTTGGTTCTCACATGCTGCCAACATACCTGGGACATAGCCAGCGGCGCAGCCTGGGACACCATTACAGCATATGTGAACGCATGCAAATCATAATCTGTCCCAGGCATTGACCGCCAGCTTGCCTGTGAAGTTGAGCTGAGTTCAACTTCGCAGGCAAGCCAGGGGTTGTGGGTGATTGTCAGCGATTCTCAGCGATTGTCACATTTTTTATGTGAACATCATGTGCGGACGCAATGTATGACAACTGGATTTTTTCCCCCAATTCCATATTTACAGGTGGAATGGTTAAAAATTATGCCTTTGCATTTACGTCGGCAATCCATCTCAGATGCACCAGGGACCCACTGGAACAGATAGCCGAACATTGTCAGTTGCAACCAGCGACTATGTTGTAGGTAGGTTGGTGGGATATGATTCGGCAATAAATGTTTACATACGCCATAATAGTGTCCAAGGTATGTCGGCGGCATATGAGAACCAGGCTTTCAGGCCAGCCACTGAGCAAATTGACTGGCTGAAAGGATGATTTTGCCTGCAGGCCTGGTTTGACCATCTAAAAGAAAGTTTTTGTTATAACAAAGTTCAGTCCAAAACGTTTTGCCCACCCGCAAAAATCAACCCTGGGTAACTGGTAACCCATGAAATCTGACCACGCATGGCACAAGTTTTGTTTAGCCAGAAGACTTGGAGTAGCCTTGGGAGTCACTGCAATAACAAGGCGATCACAAGGTGAGGTTCCACTGTAATACTTTACAAGGTCAAATGGAATCAATTTTCCACATCATCATCATCATCATCATCATTTATTTGTCTTTATGTGTATCCCATTTTTCTCAGAAAACCACCAGGCTTATAGGAGAGGCCACCTAGACATCACAATATTAAACAAGATAAAGGCTGCGAAGGAGTGCGGTAGAAACTAACTCAAAAACTACTTTAATAAAAACTCTAGCACTTTGTTATTAAACATAGGAAAGCTTGGCAAATTGGTAATAGATGCAGGAAGACAGTTCCAGACTCTAGGTCCTTGGTAATGAATTGTGAATTTCTTGATTTTCGTGCGAATGCACACAATAATTATCAGCTGTTCTTGTGTCACATTTATGGACTTGACTGTTTGTCATAAACAGATTGAGAAAAGGTGGAGGCAGCAGATTATTGTGGTAGCGGAACATGAATTTAGCAATATCAAGGGTATTGATTGGGAAGATGTCTAAAATTTTCAGTTTGGAAAAAAGAGGAGCAGGATTTAAGAATTTACTCACCACAGGTTTCCACTCTGACAAGCTGCAGTTCAATGGATTTAATTGGTTTGTCTGAGTGGACAACTTCCAGCTGTGAATCAACAATTACACCCAGATCAATTAAGATTCTACTATTGAGTTGCCAATCAGTGGCAATCATACAGAGCTTGAGATGGCTACATTTGTTCTAGTACTTGGCTGCCTGCTTTTTGCTTGCTCTTCAGCTTTTACAGTTAAAGAGTTCAAAGGACGATCATACGAATACGATGAGCGAGATCCAGCAGCCCTCTTGCTGGAAAGAGGAGTAATTCCAGAATATGAGGATGATCCAGAAGTTTATAGAGATTCTGCGTGGTTTCTTGACCAAATCATATTGAACGATGCACAGATTCTCCCCAGACCTGTTCCACCGGAAGTCAAGTACAGGATTACAAGCGGAAAAAAAACAAGAGTGCATTGATGGGAAAAAGACCATACTGCCACAATGTCAGTGGTCTGGCTTTGTAGTTTTGGAGAAAGGAAAGCCACCTGAGCTATTGAAGCTTACGGTGGCAAAGAAATACTGTACTGCAGCTGGGTTCGATTTGCCAGATGACGAGGTCATTGATTGCGAGGAGTGACGTGCGACTGAAAGTGAAAGATTCGTTTTTGGGGACAGCAGAGATGCGCTACAAACACCAGTAACGACAAAAACTATGCTTGTGTTTTGGCCCTTAGCACAATTTAACTTATGGGATTTTATTTAAACCAGTTTCAGCTAGTTTCCAAATCAATTTAGTTCTACTATGATATATGCATGATACATCAAAATGTTTCATGATGTTTCTTTTAATTTCAATAAAAGAAACGATGAAAGAAAAAAAAACTACAAACAAAAGCTTACCTCTCCGGTGAAAGGTTTGGTGATGCAACACTGAGCACAGTCCAGAACGCCTTTCACTAAAAACTTTGGAACCTTTGCTCTCTGTAGGTAAAAAAGAAGCTCAAGTATTCATTATGTATATATATATTAATGGCACAAGGCATTAAGTTACTAAATCAAATTATATTAGAAGTCCATATAATACATGTACCTCTTTTACATTCTCAAGAGACTCTGGTGTGATAGAAAATTCCACAGGCTTCAAATCTGCCTTCTTTGATGTCGCCTATAACATTGAGAATGCATTCAGTCACAGAACATAAATGAGTTATGTAGGATTTTCAATAACCTTTGAAAATAATCCAGCTGAAATCACTAGCATGGGTGTCCGAGTGCTAAGCAATACACAAACATTTAACCAAAAGTGCTGCTCTCAATGTCATAAAAAAACGTGGTCAATTTTGTGTGCAGTCAATTTGTACTGACCAACCACAATTAAGTTCAGGACATGTGAGCCAACTTCCAAAACACAAACCAAATTACCAGTTTCTCGTGCCTAAATGGCTTTTTTACACAATAACATCCCATAAATGGTTTTTGTTCACAGTTTTCTGAGTATTGCAGTAAAACAATTGGTCAAGAGTAACTGGTTGTACATGCAGGTTAGTCTGATGCATTTGTTTTTTTCTTCTGCTGACACCTATGTTGCATGGATGAGTCTGATGAAAATCAATAAACAGACAGCAAGTGCTAGAGATTTCTTTACCAAGCTGACATTTGATCTCATACTAACTGACTGCAATGTGGGACAAGCTTCAGGTATACTGCTAGACTTGACTCCTTCAATTTTCCCTTTAATTGCATTCAGGAGTTGATAATGAAACTGGAGTTCTACACTGGCTTTCATGAGAGGTAATCTAAGTTAGAAAGACTAATTCTGGATCACATAATAGACATCTTGTTGATTCTTGCTGATAAATTGATTGAAAATAAAATAATTTAACACCTGAAGTTACTGGCATTATTTTCATAAGAAACAAAAAGATAGCCAATGATAGTGGCTAATAAAATTATAACCTTGTTCTCTACAATAAACTCAGCTTGGCTCTGAAGATCTTTGTTAAGTAATGACCTCTTCATTTCACTTCTGAGATGATACTACAAAATAAAGAGATCTCAGTCAGCTTTTGTAGCCCATTACAAAGAGATTTTGTTTAAAATGAAAAAAAAAATTACAGCCCCATTCTCCACGAGGAGAGAAGGGATCGATGATGATGAAAAAATATCACCATTTTTTTCCCTCACTGCTTGCGTTGCACTTGAACAGTAGTAATGAGTTACCTAACAATGTATTTATTTAGTGATCTGATAAAACAAAAAAACAACAAATCCAAATTTGTATGATCATATCCCAAGGTTAAGAAAAATTAAGTTTGAGAAATTTAAAAAGTTTGAGAAGCCCAAAGGTTCCTAACCATGAAATCCTTGGTGTTGCTTACATGTATACAGTGGAACCTGTATTAAGCGGACCCCATATTAAGCGGACACCCTCTCAGCTTGGGTCCCGAAATTTTCTTCCCACATTTACTGTAAAAAAAAAAACCTGCGTTCAGCGGATACCTCTGTTAAGCGGACGCGGACACCAATATTAAGCCATTTTGTTGCACAAAACCTGCAATAAGCGGACACTTCAAGGGCTTTTCACTTCTAAAAGCTCAGCTCAGAAACCGTTAGCGTTACCGTTCAGTGATGTTGTTTTAAAGCTCAGTAGATTATTCCAGATTGATGCATTGACTGTCAGGACATTATGCTATGAGCAGTCTTTGATCTTACACTGTGTTACACTGTGTTACAAAAGGGTTAATAATTAACTATTATTGCTGAACCTGTCTAGAGCGGACACCCTGTATTAAGCGGACACTAGCGAGGGTCCCAACGGTGTCTGCTTCATACAGGTTTCACTGTATCAAAAAACTGAGTTTTTCCAGTCACCAAAGTCAAATGTTAGTCACCTATGGCACCTGGGTGTTTCTAGAGCACAGCCCTGTATCCTTGATTTGAATAATCCATTTATTCAGTTATGGTCTCTCTATGGTATCTAATATAAGCCTTCCAAAACAGCTCCTAACTTCTGATTTTTTTTTTGTATCATCAAAAGGATGGCAGAAATACTCCTAGTCACTTCATGTCACAAAAACCAGAATGAGGGCTGGCCGTTTGGGTCACTAGGTTTGAACACAGACTTTAACAATGTATCAAATTACGTGTACATGTATAACTGGATTTATGAAAACGGTGTTAATGAAAAGATCATTCTCTTATACAAGCGAGCTACAGACTGGGACTTTACAACTTCTAAAGGCCCCAAAATTAATCTGAGCAATGAAAAAAGTGCAAGAGTACAAAAAGGAAGATAAGCAAGGGGAGGAATAAACACTAACATTTCTTTGAATTTATATACCATTTTCATCAACTTTGAAGGAAACTTGACCTAAGATGAAGTTCTCATTAACACACACTCATTTTCTATTGTAACACAAAATAAATGCATAGGAATACCTGAATATTGACAAACACTCCATGATAGGTCTCATACAGCGGCTTGTTACCCTTGGGTTTCAGCGGAATCTCAAAAGGAAGTTCAGTCTTGCCATTTGGCGTAAACATTGCAGTCATTTAAATCTACCTCAATTTATCACTCAAACATTTACAACATTAGCAAAGTCGGTGTTTCATAGATGTAAACTAAATAACTAAAATCCAGGAGATGATAAATGTTTTATGTAAAGGTTATTTCCTCAAAATCTAAAAAGATTCAATCAGAAATGAGCTAGGGGCTTACAAGACATCAATATATAAACTTCTTATACATCCAAAATCTCCCGAAACGTAGAGTGCCAAAATTCAGCAACAATCTGTAGAATTAACAAATTGAATGTGGTGTAGCGTGGTATGTACTCTTATCGACAACGATATGCGTCATCACAGTGGTCAAAATGTTGTGGACTCACGAGGCGCATAAGAGTACATACCACGCTACACCACATTCGATTTGTTTTTTACCACAATATCAAAGATAACGAAGGAAATCTTTGCTAAACACGGACTTGAAAGTGCACGCGCTGCATTATGCAAATGAGCTATTTGTACGCGTCATACTATCCTTTCAAAAACTTTTGCAAACTCGCTCAACATACAGAAACAATACGAAAAAAATGTCTGGGAAACGAGTAATGACGCGTACTCGTTAACGATAAGAGTTTAGAGCACGATTAAGCGCATTTCGATTTGTTTTTTTCCACAATATCAACGTCAAAGAAAATGATTTTTTTTCAGAGCGCGAGCTGAAAAAGGCATTGCGTGACACAGTGACGCGAGCAGCGTGGTATGGACTCTTATTGACCACGGCAAATTAGCCAATCAGATTGCAAGATTAGCAGCAATTGTGGTAAAACACTATTTCTACTGTTACTTTTCTAACTTTTAATCAGGCTTATGTTTCTGCAAGGTACAGAAAACTTAACCTGATTGCAACTTGAAAAGTAGAGCAATGCTTCCTATTTAAAAATTGAAAAAGTTGACGCTGTGATTACTTCATATCTTCTCAAATGCACCAGATTATCTACTACACAGTCAAAACAGTGATAAACTTAATAAAGATAACTTAAAATGAAACACTGAATGGTATAATTTGCCAGGTTTTGCAATCTCCAGGGAGTAGTTGACAAGCTGTATTGGCTTGAGTGAGTTGTAAAATGCTTCAAATACTCCAACACTCTTGGCACTCAGCTGAAGATTCACTACTCCCTCCATAGAGAGACTGATGCCATTGTGAGGAAGCTCTCCACGACTTTGAACCACTATAACACCCTTAACAATATCCTGGAAATTCAAAAGAAAATTGTAACTCCACCAAATAATTTTTTTCATTTCCAAACCTTTTCTACCTCATAATGACTGATCAAGACTTTGGTTGGGATCAAATTTGCTTGTACAACTTTGTCACCAGAAGTTGATTGCACATCATCTGTAGCTTTGAAATGGCTTTTTTAAGACTTTCATTCCTTTTTAGTAAACTTGCAGGTCCATCCCAACAACCCAGTGTGGGTTTGCATGCAACCCAAACTTGCAAAAAGGCCAAACTCAAATCAAAGTGTTCACGCTTTTTGGATTCACACAGTAAGTAAGCTTAAACACAGAGCAAGCCTATATAATGAGGCTGAGGTGTTCAGCCTGCCAATCATAAATCCCAACGGGCCACCAATGCTCCCATATGATTGGTTTATTCGCTCAGGTCTAATTTTAGCACATACAAATTTGCCACAAGATTCTGGAGAGCAATTTTGAATCAAATGAATGATAGCTTCAGGAGAAGAGTTTAGAAAGATATTTGATACAATATTGGTAAATACTACAAGTAAAATTTCACATCATAATCTGAGTGACATGTTTAAGCTTATTTAAGATAAGCTTGTGTTGAACACAACAAAAACAAAACAGAACGAAACATAGACCACTAGTCGCTATATACACTAACGCAGAGCAATCACATAACCAAGTCAGTGGAAAACCAAACTCTTTCAGTATGCGAACAAATTCTGTGAAAGAGTCTGCAAGAAACCACTTACCCCTTCAAAATATATCTTGTTCACCCTTTTCAGGCGGATCTCCAAGGTCGCCATCTTAAAACTTGAGCCCGCAGGGAAACTAATCCAGCGAACAACCACGCGAGTTTGAAAGTGAGGCTGGAGCATGTTGGAGCATGTGCAGTGCTGTTTGGCGGGAATCATTCCACGAGTAATGCCGCAAAAATATGTCCAATGATCAAGAAATTGTCATCTCGAAACCCATGAAACCGTAAGAACATTTCTTTGCCGATTTCTTCGATCGCTTCTTTGTTGATTGCTCGCATTTATCATCTGTTTATTAGGAAGGGAAGAACGGAGCTGGGCGATGTTACTCCACATAACATCAAGCAGCTGAAGAAATTGAACTCTGTTGTCTTCCCGGTGAGCTACAACGACAAGGTAAGCAGTTTACGTAACCCTCCTGGTTTCTTTTCCAAGTAGAGAATGACGGGTTTGCCTTTTTCGAGCAATTTCTTCCGTATGGATATCGAAAATGAAGTTAAAAGACAAGATGGTTGCATGCCCGCGAGCCTGCGATCATATATATGGGAATAATTTTAAAAACGTTGTCATGGCCATTAGGATTTTAGCGTCTTAAAGTTTAGAGTAGAGGATGAATTTGATTGTATAAACTACCGATATTTATGCTTCCAATGATACCGTGATCATCGACAACTACGATCGATATACTCATATAGAGTAATTTATTATATTCCTTCAGTGTCGATGAGTGCATTTGTACAGTACAGAAGTTATATTTAAGCTTATTTTGGTGTGGAATGGAGAAACATGTTTTCTACTACATAGTAATTTTTTCGTCTTGGTGATGTTATGTATGCTGTGATCTGGTGCAAAACCTTAACATGAAACTTTTATGTACATGTGTATATAAGCTTAGTATTGTATTTCACTCAGTTTACCACGGGGGATACTTCCGTAAATTTCGGATAGGGGTGTGGTCTTAAACCCTGAAATGAAGAATGACACCCAATTGAAGGGAAAAACAAAAATGGCATGGACGGTTCAACTTTATATTGTTTCTGTAACATTGAAAGTATACAAATAGTTCAGTTTAAACATTTTCTTTTCGTTTAGCCGGGCATTTACGCACTGCAGTTTTAGCTGATACAATTTAGGTACCCTATCTAACGATCACACTGGGAAGGCAATGCCAACAGGGGAAAAAACGATACTTTATTTAAAGATTGAAAACCTCAGAAACCCTACCCTATCCCACAGCACATACCTATATAGCCATAGATGAGAGTACCCCCCCCCCCCATCCCGGTTTACCTTTAGAAAACAAAACTGTAAAGCCATAAGTAGCATCCATGTTGAATGGATCTCAGGCAGTCCTGTTGTAATGTGATTATGGAAAAGCTACTTCCTCCTCCTACAGTTGATAAGCTTCTCTTCTCTACGCACAATTAAAGTATATTTGAATATGAAAACTGGAATTCTTGGGAAGTGAGCAGGCTGTGCAAACGTTCTTTGAAAATTATTGTCATCATTGATGGTTCCTCAAAAGGTATTTATTTTCATTACATTGTCTCGTGACATTTTTATAGTTCAGAATAATGCTGATTTTTTAGAAATCTGTTCATGCAAAATGAAATTTTTGTATTAGATAAATTTTCCTAAGTCAATAAAGGCCACATCCAAAAAAGTTACAATTAGTGAAGGTAAAAGATGTAGATATTTGGGTTGGCAACTGCAGGAGACGGCGACAATAGCACATTTTCTGCAAGCCTGAGATTTGTTAGCCTCACTGAAAAAAATTGAGTCTGGGAAGGCATCACAAAGAATTTGATTAAAAGTCTGCCAGATGCACGTTTGTCATCAATCCTGATATTATATAAGCTAGCCCATGCTTAAGTTTTATGTAGTATGTTTTGTTGTTTCACAGTTTTACAAGGATGTGCTTGAAGTTGGAGAACTAGCTAAACTAGGTAATTTGATTTAATGTCTGTTAATGCAAAGACTGTAAACCTGCCTATTAGTTAAATGTGCTTTCTCTGAGGGCAGGTCGTCAAGAGTATCTTGCTTGAAATCCTTGTGACAACCATACTAGTACTGGTCACGCTATCTCACCTACAACATTACATAACAGCACAGGTTGGCAAAACTGATGCCTCTTAGAGGCTTGGGAAATTCACACATGCGAAAGTCCACTCAACCACGATGTCGGTATGAAGCAGCCCCAAGAGTACAGAGCCTTGACTTTATTGGATGAGAACTAATTTCCTAACATATTCAGTTTTTATTTGCAACTATGCAGTCTCAAATTAACTTGTCATTTCATTATGTATTTTTTTATTACTCCTGAAGAAGGCTTATGTTAATAGCCAAAACGTAGGATTTCAAAGATTATTAATAGCTTTTTCTCAACCAGTGTAACATTTTTATATTCATGCTAAGACTGACGAACATGTTATTTCCCATCATTATAAAGTAAGCATTACATCATATCTTAGTGTGAATTATAACCTAAGCTTAAGGCTATAAATCCCCTATCAGTTTTTCAACTTTAATGGTAGACATGTCCAAACAAATTACAATTTTTGTTGTCTATTTCACTACGGCATATATCCATGTTATAGATGACTCCTTTTCACAGGGCATCTGACAGGATGCGGTGGTGCGAATTCAAATTATTTGCTAACACCCGCATACTCCTCATAATTTGAGAAATAAAATGAAAAAATTGTTTCATATTAGTGATAAAGCAGCTGCTTATCATTCCCAGAAGTAAAACTTCTGAAGAGATTGATTATTTTGAAGTAGTTTTTCTCCTACAACATTGACAAAAGCACACCATATCATTCGTGATGAATTTTTTAACCTCCAGGCGTTCCAACCTACTTTAGGCAAAGAGCCTGGAAACTAGTTTTTCTTCTTTTCATATAATGCCTGGTTACTAAGCTGTGGACAATCCAAGAATGCAATAACGTTTCTTCACACAAAATTTCATGGAAAAACCTGTGTTAAATGAAGAAGTACCTGTTAACAAATACTGGAAACGGATCAAGTACATGTTAAAGTTGTTGGGCATGATCTTTAATAAGTTTATTGTATTAATTAATTAAAGAGCTTTTCGTTTCACTGTTGTTTGGTACATCGGAAAAGCTTTATTATCAATTTTGTTAACTGCTGAAATTTTTGCATAATCTTTTGTGTTTTCCACACAATCAAGCATTTTTTCCAAAAAAAATTGCGCATAATTTGTTATTTCTTTCCGCACCCTGTCAGATGGCATGTTTTCGTAGTGATTTACATAGTGTTTTTCTTTCTACTAGCTTATTACAATGACATTGTAGTTGGTGCAGTTTGCTGTCGAATTGACCAGACAGATGATGCGAGAAGGCTTTACATAATGACGTTAGGATGTTTAGCCCCATATAGAAGACTTGGTATTGGTAGGTTGATAGACAAACATTTGTATTTGTTATAATAAAAATAATAATAATCTTAATTGAGGAAACTTTTTCACAAAATGTGGTTTTCGAAAAGGAAGTCGCTATAGGCCACGTTTGATATATGAATATTAAAACCAAGTCGGGTCAGAGATCTTTTTATTACAGAACTGTAACTTTGTGGAATGCCCTAAAACCCCATTTTCAATTAAGCGAATCTCTTATCATGTTTAAATGTAAAATGAAAGCCCTCCTTTTAAATCAGTTTTTAATGTCATAAATTTTTTATGTAAATAGTTTCTCAATAATTGTTTATCGATATCTTTTTACTCTTTTTTTAGCGTCTTTATTATTTCTATTGTCTCTGAAAATCCCCCATGGGGAGTTGACAATAAAATTTGTATTGTATTGTATTGTAATATTGTAACATGGAGGCTTTCAGGACAAAATTGCAATTTTTTTAAGCTTCTTATGTTCCTCAATTTCTAAAAGACACTTGGATACAAAGAAAACAACACCAAATATAGACATTTGTCTCAAAAGCCTTAGAGCCATGTTAGAACATTGATATATCTGACATGGCCTAGTCCAAGGCTTGATTTCAGATAATAGGAAATGGTAATTGAATATAATTGTAAGAAATAAATGTTAATTCAACTTGAAAAATATGTGTAGAAGACTGAGTGTTTGGTAGTATCTCTCAAGTGTTGTTTAAATGTTGAGCTGTACTTGGTTTAACATAACAGCCTTTTACTCTCAGATAAACAACCTTATGGTATAACCACTAAAATGTGGCACATTGATATTATATTATTTCTTTAATAATCTAGGAACTGTGATGCTTGAGCATGTATTGAAATGCTGTGAAAAAGATGGCAACATTGACAATGTCTATTTGTAAGTATAAGATTGTCAATACTGAAAAGGGGTCGGCAACACGGTTGCTAGATAAACAAATTATGAAGTAAACCTTTTCCAGAAAGAGACCAGCTTTTCTTAGTTACTGTACCGTACATGTAATTGTTTGATTTTGTTTAACTAAGAGCTTGCTATTGAAAAAGAAAGTTCTCTAGGACAAATCATAAGCAGACTTTGTTTTGCTTTTTAATTGCAGGCATGTCCAAGTTAGCAATCAAGGAGCTATAGGATTTTACAAGGGATTCGGATTTGAAATAATAGAAACCAAAAAACAATACTACAAGCACATTGAACCGGCTGATGCTCATGTCTTACAGAAAACTCTGAGGAGTAAGAAGACTGATATATGTGTATAAACAACATGGGATCTGTGCCCCATGAATAGAACAATAAAAATATTGCACATTTGAACCAGCAGCCGGATCTACAGAATATAGCACAATCTCAGGCGCAGACCTATGTGTGAAACCTAATGATTTCACCATGAGGGCTGTCCCAGAGAGTGGATCACGAGGTCTTCAGTAATTGGATGGTTCATGTGTAGTTAAATATGTAGTTGATGATGACAAAATTAATGATTAGAAAAGTAACTAGTTTATTGCATTTTTGAAATCAGGCAAGCTTTTCAGTAGGGAGCAACAATAACAAAAACAAAAACAGACCTGATCTCATTACGTTTTGTATATTTGTTTCTTGTGCTATGGTTCTACATTGATTGAAACAGCAAAAAATGTACAGAGTATATTGATAGCTTTTTCCCATTTCATAGATTAGAATTTTCAGGTCAAAAATATTGTAGCAATTGAAAATATTGTGAATTTAGGTGAATTATGAGAAAGAAAACAGAGTTACAGCATATTAGAATCTAGAGCAAGGTGCATAACTGCAAGTTAAGTAATTACACAGTGGCACTTTGTAGTGGCTATTTTGAAAATTTCGTGTTCAACGTCTGTTTTTGCGTCAATCACACAAAGGCAGAAGGTCTAAACAAGCAACTTACAGTATTGTCTAGATCTCTGCTCTCATTGTGACCCTGGTGGGGGACTCCCTTGTGAAAAGGTTTGGGATGCTTATTGAAAAATTTGAAATGAAAGACCACCCTGGGCATCGCTCATGCTTTTTATTTCATCGCCAAAAGCTGCTCCTTATAATAGGCATGAAAATGTTTTGGTTTTTTTTTTTTTTTTTTTTCGAGAGCAACCTTAGAAAATACCTGGTCAACTAAAAAATAGTGACGTTTTGTCCTGAACACCCTAAATGAGACCAAATTGAGTTGCGTGACTTGCACCCCTGAGCGAGAAGACGAACATTCACGACCTTTTCCTTCACATGGGATCCCTCCCTAGGTTACTTGAGAACTCGTGTATTAAAAAATTGGAGTAGTTTTGGATGAAAGATCAATTTGGAATTGTCTCATAATAATTGGAAACCTTTCTTGTAGTCTTCTGATTGTAAAAGCAATAAACTTTTAAACAAAATCATATTGTCTGACATTTCTAGCAAGCATGATTTCAGCTCGAACTGTTGCCTAGACTGAAACTTCTTCATGCACATCGTTGTAATCGCCAACTTCATTTCAAGAGGATTTACTACAATACGCCGGAGGGATTTGAAAACACAGCTTTCTTTTTAAGGTTAGGCATTCGTCCGCACTAATCCGTCACGAAAACGGAGCTTTTCGAAAACGTTTCGAAAACTACGAGGTTAATAATTTAATAATTGCTGCGGAGCGAGCGAGCAGCAACATAAACAGGATTTAAGAAGAATATATAAAAGGGAGTACGATTCCATCACTTTTTACCAGAATGCATTGCGCCTTTTTACCAGAATGCATTGCGCCTTCTACCAGAATGCATTGCGCCTTTTTACCAGAATGCAAGGTTGTGGCACCGTTGTGCTGTCGTCCTTTCTCGCGTGGATTGCAATTGATTAAGGTTCGTCATGGTTTGCTTTGATTTGATTTACCTGCTGTAAGGCGATGTGAGCGAGATCGTGCTTGGCTTTCACAACCCTTGCTGTTGTCGTTAATGCAGAATTATCTGGACGATTAATTGTCCCTTCTTAATTTAAAACCTAGTACGTCAATTTCGTAGCGGTCTCGGCCCCTTCGTCAAATTCTCAATGAAGAGAAATCGCCGATACTTAGGCTTGTAGAATAATTAAAACAAACGAGAACCGTAGAACACGCTAATTTATATCTGCTGCGATCGATTTGTTTCTATCCAAACATGAATTTAATCTAACACCTCAGCTTTTTCACACATCGCAACGGACGCGTCCCCATCCGGAGTCTGTCACATTCCATTCTAGAGACATGTGAGTACCAGTTCAGAATTTATAAGTCAGCTTTCTACTCTTACAATTTCCACATCTTTCGTTTATTTGGATTTGGTAAAGAGGAGGTTGATGTGTATCAATTCATGTCCAGACAGTTAAGATCACCATGTGCTTTTGTCACGATCCCGTCACGATCACCAGCTATGCGTCATATGTAATTATGTGTCCTTGTTGTTTTTTGCAGACAATTTGGAAATCTGCACCACGAACAACACGAGGATGTCATTACAGTCTTTTCGCGTGGATTCCAATGAAATTTTGCTCTGATTTTCCTGTAAAACGATGTGCAGGAGATCATGATTGACTTTCACAAATCTTGCTTTTGCTTTTAATGCAGTACGAGAAAGTTTGTACAAATCTGGACGCCCGGGTTAATTTGGACGATTATTTGTGACAACTTATTTTAAACAACTACAGAATGCAGGGCCACTTTTAAATATTCACCAACGAGCCGGCTCGTTTGGCTCGGCAGTGGAAAAATTTGTATGGCGTTAACTGTTGAGTTCATATATTTAGCAGCTCGTTTGGCTCGGCAGAGGATGAAAGAACGAGGAATAATTGTATG
>OZ026599.1:8292829-8312829 GCA_964020085.1 Micromussa lordhowensis
ATTAATGGCACAAGGCATTAAGTTACTAAATCAAATTATATTAGAAGTCCATATAATACCTCTTTTACATTCTCAAGAGACTCTGGTGTGATAGAAAATTCCACAGGCTTCAAATCTGCCTTCTTTGATGTCGCCTATAACATTGAGAATGCATTCAGTCACAGAACATAAATGAGTTATGTAGGATTTTCAATAACATTTGAAAATAATCCAGCTGAAATCACTAACATGGGTATCCGAGTGCTAAGCAACACACAAACATTTAACCAAAAGTGCTGCTCTCAATGTCATAAAAAAACATGGTCAATTTTGTGTGCAGTCAATTTGTACTGACCAACCACAATTAAGTTCAGGACATGTGAGCCAACTTCCAAACCACAAACCAAATTACCATTGCTGTTTACAGTTTCTCATGCCTAAATGACTTTTTTTTACACAATAACATCCCATAAATGGTTCTTGTTCACAGTTTTCGGAGTGAAATTACAGTAAAATAATTGGTCAAGAGTAACTGGTTGTACATGCAGGTTAGTCCGATGCATTTGTGTTTTTTTCTTCTGCTGACACCTATGTTGCATGGATGAGTCTGATGAAAATCAATAAACAGACAGCAAGTGCTAGAGACTTCTTTACCAAGCTGACATTTGATCTCATACTAACTGACTGCAATGTGGGACAAGCTTCAGGTATACTGCTAGACTTGACTCCTTCAATTTTCCCTTTAACTGCATTCAGGAGTTGATACTGAAACTGGTGTTCTACACTGGCTTTCATGAGAGGTAATCTAAGTTAGAAAGACTAATTCTGGATCACATAATAGACATCTTGTTGATTCTTGCTGATAAATTGATTGAAAATAAAATAATTTAACACCTGAAGTTACTGGCATTATTTTTGTAAGAAACAAAAAGGTAGCCAATGATAGTGGCTAATAAAATTATAACCTTGTTCTCTACAATAAACTCAGCTTGGCTCTGAAGATCTTTGTTAAGTAATGACCTCTTCATTTCACTTCTGAGATGATACTACAAAATAAAGAGATCTCAGTCAGCTTTTGTAGCCCATTACAAAGATATTTTGTTTAAAATGAAAAAAAAAATTACAGCCCCATTCTCCACGAGGAGAGAAGGGATCGATGATGATGAAAAAATATCACCATTTTTTTCCCTCACTGCTTGCGTTGCACTTGAACAGTAGTAATGAGTTACCTAACAATGTATTTATTTAGTGCCAAAAAAACAACAAATCCAAATTTGTATGATCATATCCCAAGGTTAAGAAAAATTAAGTTGGAGAAATTTAAAAAGCTTGAGAAGCCCAAAGGTTCCTAACCATGAAATCCTTGGTGTTGCTTACATGTATACAGTGGAACCTGTATTAAGCGGACCCCATATTAAGCGGACACCCTCTCAGCTTGGGTCCCGAAATTTTCTTCCCACATTTACTGTAAAAAAAAAAACCTGCGTTCAGTGGATACCTCTGTTAAGCGGACGCGGACACCAATATTAAGCCATTTTGTTGCACAAAACCTGCAATAAGCGGACACTTCAAGGGCTTTTCACTTCTAAAAGCTCAGCTCAGAAACCGTTAGCGTTACCGTTCAGCGATGTTGTTTTAAAGCTCAGTAGATTATTCCAGATTGATGCATTGACTGTCAGGACATTATGCTATGAGCAGTCTTTGATCTTACACTGTGTTACACTGTGTTACAAAAGGGTTAATAATTAACTATTATTGCTGAACCTGTTTAGAGCGGACACCCTGTATTAAGCGGACACTAGCGAGGGTCCCAACGGTGTCTGCTTCATACAGGTTTCACTGTATCAAAAAACTGAGTTTTTCCAGTCACCAAAAGTCAAATGTTAGTCACCTATGGCACCTGGGTGTTTCTAGAGCACAGCCCTGTATCCTTGATTTGAATAATCCATTTATTCAGTTATGGTCTCTCTATGGTATCTAATATAAGCCTTCCAAAACAGCTTCTAACTTCTGATTTTTTTTTGTATCATCAAAAGGATGGTAGAAATACTCCTAGTTACTTCATGTCAAAAAAAACAGAATGAGGGCTGGCCGTTTGGGTCACTAGGTTTGAACACAGACTTTAACAATGTATCAAATTACGTGTACATGTATAACTGGATTTATGAAAACGGTGTTAATGAAAAGATCATTCTCTTATACAAGCGAGCTACAGACTGGGACTTTACAACTTCTAAAGGCCCCAAAATTAATCTGAGCAATGAAAAAAGTGCAAGAGTACAAAAAGGAAGATAAGCAAGGGGAGGAATAAACACTAACATTTCTTTGAATTTATATACCATTTTCATCAACTTTGAAGGAAACTTGACCTAAGATGAAGTTCTCATTAACACACACTCATTTTCTATTGTAACACAAAATAAATGCATAGGAATACCTGAATATTGACAAACACTCCATGATAGGTCTCATACAGCGGCTTGTTACCCTTGGGTTTCAGCGGAATCTCAAAAGGAAGTTCAGTCTTGCCATTTGGCGTAAACATTGCAGTCATTTAAATCTACCTCAATTTATCACTCAAACATTTACAACATTAGCAAAGTCGGTGTTTCATAGATGTAAACTAAATAACTAAAATCCAGGAGATGATAAATGTTTTAAGTAAAGGTTATTTCCTCAAAATCTAAAAAGATTCAATCAAAAATGAGCTAGGGGCTTACAAGACATCAATATATAAACTTCTTATACATCCAAAATCTCCCCGAACGTAGAGTGCCAAAATTCAGCCACAATCTGTAGAATTAACAAATTGAATGTGGTGTAGCGTGGTATTTACTCTTATCGACAACGATACGCGTCATCACAGTGGTCAAAATGTTGTGGACTCGCGAGGCGCAGCCGAGTAAGTCCGCAACAGTCAAAATTTTGACCACTGTGATGACGCGTATCGTTGTCGATAAGAGTACATACCACGCTACACCACATTCGATTTGTTTTTTACCACAATATCAAAGATAACGAAGGAAATCTTTGCTAAACACGGACTTGAAAGTGCATGTGCTGCATTATGCAAATGAGCTATTTGTACGCGTCATACTTTCCTTTCAAAAACTTTTGCAAACTCGCTCAACATACAGAAACAATACGAAAAAAAAGTCTGGGAAACGAGTAATGACGCGTACTCGTTAACGATAAGAGTTTAGAGCACGATTAAGCGCATTTCGATTTGTTTTTACCACAATACCAACGTCAAAGAAAATGATTTTTTTTTCAGAGCGCGAGCTGAAAAAGGCATTGCGTGACACAGTGACGCGAGCAGCGTGGTATGGACTCTTATTGACCACGGCAAATTAGCCAATCAGATTGCAAGATTAGTAGCAATTGTGGTAAAACACTATTTCTACTGTTACTTTTCTAACTTTTAATCAGGCTTATGTTTCTGCAAGGTACAGAAAACTTAACCTGATTGCAACTTGAAAAGTAGAGCAATGCTTCCTATTTAAAAATTGAAAAAGTTGACGCTGTGATTACTTCATATCTTCTCAAATGCACCAGATTATCTACTACACAGTCAAAACAGTGATAAACTTAATAAAGATAACTTAAAATGAAACATTGAATGGTATAATTTGCCAGGTTTTGCAATCTCCAGGGAGTAGTTGACAAGCTGTATTGGCTTGAGTGAGTTGTAAAATGCTTCAAATACTCCAACACTCTTGGCGCTCAGCTGAAGATTCACTACTCCCTCCATAGAGAGACTGATGCCATTGTGAGGAAGCTCTCCACGACTTTGAACCACTATAACACCCTTAACAATATCCTGGAAATTCAAAAGAAAATTGTAACTCCACCAAAGAATTTTTTTCATTTCCAAACCTTTTCTACCTCATAATGACTGATCAAGACTTTGGTTGGGATCAAATTTGCTTGTACAACTTTGTCACCAGAAGTTGATTGCACATCATCTGTAGCTTTGAAATGGCTTTTTTAAGACTTTCATTCCTTTTTAGTAAACTTGCAGGTCCATCCCAACAACCCAGTGTGGGTTTGCATGCAACCCAAACTTGCAAAAAGGCCAAACTCAAATCAAAGTGTTCACGCTTTTTGGATTCACACAGTAAGTAAGCTTAAACACAGAGCAGCCTATATAATGAGGCTGAGGTGTTCAGCCTGCCAATCATAAATCCCAACGGGCCACCAATGCTCCCATATGATTGGTTTATTCGCTCAGGTCTAATTTTAGCACATACAAATTTGCCACAAGATTCTGGAGAGCAATTTTGAATCAAATGAATGATAGCTTCAGGAGAAGAGTTTAGAAAGATATTTGATACAATATTGGTAAATACTACAAGTAAAATTTCACATCATAATCTGAGTGACATGTTTAAGCTTATTTAAGATAAGCTTGTGTTGAACACAACAAAAACAAAACAGAACGAAACATAGACCACTAGTCGCTATATACACTAACGCAGAGCAATCACATAACCAAGTCAGTGGAAAACCAAACTCTTTCAGTATGCGAACAAATTCTGTGAAAGAGTCTGCAAGAAACCACTTACCCCTTCAAAATATATCTTGTTCACCCTTTTCAGGCGGATCTCCAAGGTCGCCATCTTAAAACTTGAGCCCGCAGGGAAACTAATCCAGCGAACAACCACGCGAGTTTGAAAGTGAGGCTGGAGCATGTTGGAGCATGTGCAGTGCTGTTTGGCGGGAATCATTCCACGAGTAATGCCGCAAAAATATGTCCAATGATCAAGAAATTGTTATCTCGAAACCCATGAAACCGTAAGAACATTTCTTTGCCGATTTCTTCGATCGCTTCTTTGTTGATTGCTCGCATTTATCATCTGTTTATTAGGAAGGGAAGAACGGAGCTGGGCGATGTTACTCCACATAACATCAAGCAGCTGAAGAAATTGAACTCTGTTGTCTTCCCGGTGAGCTACAACGACAAGGTAAGCAGTTTACGTAACCCTCCTGGTTTCTTTTCCAAGTAGAGAATGACGGGTTTGCCTTTTTCGAGCAATTTCTTCCGTATGGATATCGAAAATGAAGTTAAAAGACAAGATGGTTGCATGCCCGCGAGCCTGCGATCATATATGGGAATAATTTTAAAAACGTTGTCATGGCCATTAGGATTTTAGCGTCTTAAAGTTTAGAGTAGAGGATGAATTTGATTGTATAAACTACCGATATTTATGCTTCCAATGATACCGTGATCATCGACAACTACGATCGATATACTCATATAGAGTAATTTATTATATTCCTTCAGTGTCGATGAGTGCATTTGTACAGTACAGAAGTTATATTTAAGCTTATTTTGGTGTGGAATGGAGAAACATGTTTTCTACTACATAGTAATTTTTTCGTCTTGGTGATGTTATGTATGCTGTGATCTGGTGCAAAACCTTAACATGAAACTTTTATGTACATGTGTATATAAGCTTAGTATTGTATTTCACTCAGTTTACCACGGGGGATACTTCCGTAAATTTCGGATAGGGGTGTGGTCTTAAACCCTGAAATGAAGAATGACACCCAATTGAAGGGAAAAACAAAAATGGCATGGACGGTTCAACTTTATATTGTTTCTGTAACATTGAAAGTATACAAATAGTTCAGTTTAAACATTTTCTTTTCGTTTAGCCGGGCATTTACGCACTGCAGTTTTAGCTGATACAATTTAGGTACCCTATCTAACGATCACACTGGGAAGGCAATGCCAACAGGGGAAAAAACGATACTTTATTTAAAGATTGAAAACCTCAGAAACCCTACCCTATCCCACAGCACATACCTATATAGCCATAGATGAGAGTACCCCCCCCCCCCCCATCCCGGTTTACCTTTAGAAAACAAAACTGTAAAGCCATAAGTAGCATCCATGTTGAATGGATCTCAGGCAGTCCTGTTGTAATGTGATTATGGAAAAGCTACTTCCTCCTCCTACAGTTGATAAGCTTCTCTTCTCTACGCACAATTAAAGTATATTTGAATATGAAAACTGGAATTCTTGGGAAGTGAGCAGGCTGTGCAAACGTTCTTTGAAAATTATTGTCATCATTGATGGTTCCTCAAAAGGTATTTATTTTCATTACATTGTCTCGTGACATTTTTATAGTTCAGAATAATGCTGATTTTTTAGAAATCTGTTCATGCAAAATGAAATTTTTGTATTAGATAAATTTTCCTAAGTCAATAAAGGCCACATCCAAAAAAGTTACAATTAGTGAAGGTAAAAGATGTAGATATTTGGGTTGGCAACTGCAGGAGACGGCGACAATAGCACATTTTCTGCAAGCCTGAGATTTGTTAGCCTCACTGAAAAAAATTGAGTCTGGGAAGGCATCACAAAGAATTTGATTAAAAGTCTGCCAGATGCACGTTTGTCATCAATCCTGATATTATATAAGCTAGCCCATGCTTAAGTTTTATGTAGTATGTTTTGTTGTTTCACAGTTTTACAAGGATGTGCTTGAAGTTGGAGAACTAGCTAAACTAGGTAATTTGATTTAATGTCTGTTAATGCAAAGACTGTAAACCTGCCTATTAGTTAAATGTGCTTTCTCTGAGGGCAGGTCGTCAAGAGTATCTTGCTTGAAATCCTTGTGACAACCATACTAGTACTGGTCATGCTATCTCACCTACAATATTACATAACAGCACAGGTTGGCAAAACTGATGCCTCTTAGAGGCTTGGGAAATTCACACATGCGAAAGTCCACTCAACCACGATGTCGGTATGAAGCAGCCCCAAGAGTACAGAGCCTTGACTTTATTGGATGAGAACTAATTTCCTAACATATTCATTTTTTATTTGCAACTATGCAGTCTCAAATTAACTTGTCATTTCATTATGTATTTTTTTATTACTCCTGAAGAAGGCTTATGTTAATAGCCAAAACGTAGGATTTCAAAGATTATTAATAGCTTTTTCTCAACCAGTGTAACATTTTTATATTCATGCTAAGACTGACGAACATGTTATTTCCCATCATTATTAAGTAAGCATTACATCCTTAGTGTGAATTATAACCTAAGCTTAAGGCTATAAATCCCCTAGCAGTTTTTCAACTTTAATGGTAGACATGTCCAAACCAATTACAATTTTTGTTGTACCTTTCACTACGACATATATCCATGTTATAGATGACTCCTTTTCACAGGGCATCTGACAGGATGCGGTGGTGCGAATTCAAATTATTTGCTAACACCCGCATACTCCTCATAATTTGAGAAATAAAATGAAAAAATTGTTTCATATTAGTGATAAAGCAGCTGCTTATCATTCCCAGAAGTAAAACTTCTGAAGAGATTGATTATTTTGAAGTAGTTTTTCTCCTACAACATTGACAAAAGCACACCATATCATTTGTGATGAATTTTTTAACCTCCAGGCGTTCCAACCTACTTTAGGCAAAGAGCCTGGAAACTAGTTTTTCTTTTCATATAATGCCTGGTTACTAAGCTGTGGACAATCCAAGAACGCAATAACGTTTCTTCACACAAAATTCCATGGAAAAACCTGTGTTAAATGAAGAAATACCTGTTAACAAATACTGGAAACGGATCAACTACGTGTTAAAGTTGTTGGGCATGATCTTTAATAAGTTTATTGTATTAAAGAGCTTTTCGTTTCACTGTTGTTTGGTACATCGGAAAAGCTTTTTTATCAATTTTGTTAACTTCTGAAATTTTTGCATAATCTTTTGTGTTTTCCACACAATCAAGCATTTTTCCCAAAAAAATTTGCACATAATTTGTTATTTCTTTCCGCACCCTGTCAGATGGCATGTTTTCGTAGTGATTTACATAGTGTTTTTCTTTCTACTAGCTTATTACAATGACATTGTAGTTGGTGCAGTTTGCTGTCGAATTGATCAGACAGATGATGCGAGAAGGCTTTACATAATGACGTTAGGATGTTTAGCCCCATATAGAAGACTTGGTATTGGTAGGTTGATAGACAAACATTTGTATTTGTTATAATAAAAATAATAATAATCTTTATTGAGGAAACTTTTTCACAAAATGTGGTTTTCGAAAAGGAAGTCGCTATAGGCCACGTTTGATATATGAATATTAAAACCAAGTCGGGTCAGAGATCTTTTTATTACAGAACTGTAACTTTGTGGAATGCCCTAAAACCCCATTTTCAATTACCGGTAAGCGAATCTCTTATCATGTTTAAATGTAAAATGAAAGCCCTCCTTTTAAATCAGTTTTTAATGTCATAAATTTTTTATGTAAATAGTTTCCCAATAATTGTTTATCGATATCTTTTTACTATTTTTTTAGCGTCTTTATTATTTCTATTGTCTCTGAAAATCCTCCATGGGGAGTTGACAATAAAATTTGTATTGTATTGTAATACTTTCAGGACAAAATTGCAATTTTTTTAAGCTTCTTATGTTCCTCAATTTCTAAAAGACGCTTGGATACAAAGAAAACAACACCAAATATAGACATTTGTCTCAAAAGCCTTAGAGCCATGTTAGAACATTGATATATCTGACATGGCCTAGTCCAAGGCTTGATTTCAGATAATAGGAAATGGTAATTGAATATAATTGTAAGAAATAAATGTTAATTCAACTTGAAAAATATGTGTAGAAGACTGAGTGTTTGGTATTATCTCTCAAGTGTTGTTTAAAGGTTGAGCTGTATTTGGTTTAACATAACAGCCTTTTACTCTCAGATAAACAACCTTATGGTATAACCACTAAAATGTGGCACATTGATATTATATTATTTCTTTAATAATCTAGGAACTGTGATGCTTGAGCATGTATTGAAATGCTGTGAAAAAGATGGCAACATTGACAATGTCTATTTGTAAGTATAAGATTGTCAATACTGAAAAGGGGTTGGCAACACGGTTGCTAGATAAACAAATTATGAAGTAAACCTTTTCCAGAAAGAGACCAGCTTTTCTTAGTTACTGTACCGTACATGTAATTGTTTGATTTTGTTTAACTAAGAGCTTGCTATTGAAAAAGAAAGTTCTCTAGGACAAATCATAAGCAGACTTTGTTTTGCTTTTTAATTGCAGGCATGTCCAAGTTAGCAATCAAGGAGCTATAGGATTTTACAAGGGATTCGGATTTGAAATAATAGAAACCAAAAAACAATACTACAAGCACATTGAACCGGCTGATGCTCATGTCTTACAGAAAACTCTGAGGAGTAAGAAGACTGATATATGTGTATAAACAACATGGGATCTGTGCCCCATGAATAGAACAATAAAAATATTGCACATTTGAACCAGCAGCCGGATCTACAGAATATAGCATAATCTCAGGCGCAGACCTACGTGTGAAACCTAATGATTTCACCATGAGGGCTGTCCCAGAGAGTGGATCACGAGGTCTTCAGTAATTGGATGGTTCATGTGTAGTTAAATATGTAGTTGATGATGACAAAATTAATGATTAGAAAAGTAACTAGTTTATTGCATTTTTGAAATCAGGCAAGCTTTTCAGTAGGGAGCAACAATAACAAAAACAAAAACAGACCTGATCTCATTACGTTTTGTATATTTGTTTCTTGTGCTATGGTTCTACATTGATTGAAACAGCAAAAAATGTACAGAGTATATTGATAGCTTTTTCCCATTTCATAGATTAGAATTTTCAGGTCAAAAATATTGTAGCAATTGAAAATATTGTGAATTTAGGTGAATTATGAGAAAGAAAACAGAGTTACAGCATATTAGAATCTAGAGCAAGGTGCATAACTGCAAGTTAAGTAATTACACAGTGGCACTTTGTAGTGGCTATTTTGAAAATTTCGTGTTCAACGTCTGTTTTTGCGCCAATCACACAAAGGCAGAAGGTCTAAACAAGCAACTTACAGTATTGTCTAGATCTCTGCTCTCATTGTGACCCTGGCGGGGGACTCCCTTGTGAAAAGGTTTGGGATGCTTATTGAAAAATTTGAAATGAAAGACCACCCTGGGCATCGCTCATGCTTTTTATTTCATCGCCAAAAGCTGCTCCTTATAATAGGCATGAAAATGTTTTGGGTTTTTTTTTTTTTTTTTTTCGAGAGCAACCTTAGAAAATACCTGGTCAACTAAAAAATAGTGACGTTTTGTCCTGAACACCCTAAATGAGACCAAATTGAGTTGCGTGACTTGCACCCCTGAGCGAGAAGACGAACATTCACGACCTTTTCCTTCACATGGGATCCCTCCCTAGGTTACTTGAGAACTCGTGTATTAAAAAATTGGAGTAGTTTTGGATGAAAGATCAATTTGGAATTGTCTCATAATAATTGGAAACCTTTCTTGTAGTCTTCTGATTGTAAAAGCAATAAACTTTTAAACAAAATCATATTGTCTGACATTTCTAGCAAGCATGATTTCAGCTCGAACTGTTGCCTAGACTGAAACTTCTTCATGCACATCGTTGTAATCGCCAACTTCATTTCAAGAGGATTTACTACAATACGCCGGAGGGATTTGAAAACACAGCTTTCTTTTTAAGGTTAGGCATTCGTCCGCACTAATCCGTCACGAAAACGGAGCTTTTCGAAAACGTTTCGAAAACTACGAGGTTAATAATTTAATAATTGCTGCGGAGCGAGCGAGCGAGCAGCAACATAAACAGGATTTAAGAAGAATATATAAAAGGGAGTACGATTCTCGAATTCATCACTTTTTACCAGAATGCATTGCGCCTTTTTTACCAGAATGCATTGCGCCTTCTACCAGAATGCATTGCGCCTTTTTACCAGAATGCAAGGTTGTGGCACCGTTGTGCTGTCGTCCTTTCTCGCGTGGATTGCAATTGATTAAGGTTCGTCATGGTTTGCTTTGATTTGATTTACCTGCTGTAAGGCGATGTGAGCGAGATCGTGCTTGGCTTTCACAACCCTTGCTGTTGTCGTTAATGCAGAATTATCTGGACGATTAATTGTCCCTTCTTAATTTAAAACCTAGTACGTCAATTTCGTAGCGGTCTCGGCCCCTTCGTCAAATTCTCAATGAAGAGAAATCGCCGATACTTAGGCTTGTAGAATAATTAAAACAAACGAGAACCGTAGAACACGCTAATTTATATCTGCTGCGATCGATTTGTTTCTATCCAAACATCCAAACACCTCAGCTTTTTCACACATCGCAACGGACGCGTCCCCATCCGGAGTCTGTCACATTCCATTCTAGAGACATGTGAGTACCAGTTCAGAATTTATAAGTCAGCTTTCTACTCTTACAATTTCCACATCTTTCGTTTATTTGGATTTGGTAAAGAGGAGGTTGATGTGTATCAATTCATGTCCAGACAGTTAAGATCACCATGTGCTTTTGTCACGATCCCGTCACGATCACCAGCTATGCGTCATATGTAATTATGTGTCCTTGTTGTTTTTTGCAGACAATTTGGAAATCTGCACCACGAACAACACGAGGATGTCATTACAGTCTTTTCGCGTGGATTCCAATGAAATTTTGCTCTGATTTTCCTGTAAAACGATGTGCAGGAGATCATGATTGACTTTCACAAATCTTGCTTTTGCTTTTAATGCAGTACGAGAAAGTTTGTACAAATCTGGACGCCCGGGTTAATTTGGACGATTATTTGTGACAACTTATTTTAAACAACTACAGAATGCAGGGCCACTTTTAAATATTCACCAACGAGCCGGCTCGTTTGGCTCGGCAGTGGAAAAATTTGTTTGGCGTTAACTGTTGAGTTCATATATTTAGCAGCTCGTTTGGCTCGGCAGAGGATGAAAGAACGAGGAATAATTGTATGCGCATTAAGTGTTTGGTTCATATATTTAGCGGCTCGCTTGGCTCGGCAGTGGATAAAAGAACGAGGAATAATTGCATGCGCGTAAAGTGTAAAATTCGTATATTTAGCGGCTCGTTGGGCTCGAAGAGAAATCGTCGTTACTAAAACTTGCAGAATAATTAAAACAAACGGATGCTACGATCAATTCCTTTTCATCCAAACAGTTTTAGCAGTTTCACATATCCGGCGATCGACTAGCCTGCGAACGCAGACCTATTTCCGGCTGCTACTGGTGCCGCCAGCGTAGACAAGCGACAGCCAAAAATAGTTCGCAGGCTAGCGATCAACGCATTTTCGATACTGTTAACACTCTAGACTTGATGCGTACTAGTACCGAATTTGCAAGTGAGATTTCTGCTCCTAGAATTTCCACATAGTACCGAATTTGCAAGTGAGATTTCTGCTCCTAGAATTTCCACATCTTTCGAATTTCATCTCGATTTTCTGGTAAACTTGGGGGAGGTAGGTGTGTGTCATGTGTGTATGTGTATGTGCTTTATTGTCTCGATCTCTTGTCTTGTCACGCCTCGCCATCGATTCGTCATGATGCATTAAGTTGACAAAAAAGAACAGTTTTTAAGTTACACATCACAATTTGACAGTACTTTAAGAAAGAAAGGTGGAACGCGCAGATAGATTGTCAATGACTACGTAAAATATGTCCTTATCAACAGTGTGCCGCAGCATTACTATCTTTTAGATATCCTAGTACTAGTAATAGTTCTCACTACATCTGCCCCCGCTTTAGATATCACGTTTATTATGTAATGAACTGTACAACTTTTATTACAAAATCTCCCGGCCCAGAATCGTTAAAATGACAGGCTGATCCCTGGGCTCGATTCGCATACTACCGATACATATATCTTATTAGACGTTTTGGTGTGTAGTATCGCTGTATATTTTTACGAGTTGTGCGGTATTTTGACGAGCCCGTAGGGCGAGTCAAAATACAAACAACGAGTAAAAATATACAGCGATACTACACACCAAAACGTCTAATAAGAGATTTATTATCCAACGATTTCTTTTCCCAAAATTCTGACTTGCCAAGGTTTTGAACTACACGCGGCCGGGAGGAATGAGACGAGTACAAATATCGTGTGATATTTGTACTCGTTTCGCGCGATATTTGTACTCTACGAAGCAGAGTTGGATAATAATACACCAATATTTCACATTCTTTATACGCGGGGGGTCCTATTAATGCCTCCTCGGGTTTTGGCCTCTGGGCCAAAACCAAACCCTGCGGGGGCAATAATGAATTCGATTTTATACTAATAAGATCGCTAAGATAAGTTGGCGCTAGGCCATAAATACATTTGAAAGTCAAAAGTAAAATCTTATAGTCAATACGCAAAGAAACCGGCAGCCAGTGCAGCCCATAAAGCGCCGGTGTAATGTGAGAAAACTTTCCAATGCCAAGAATAAGTCTTGCTGCTGCATTTTGTACACGCTGTAATTTAGCGATCTGCAGCTTTGGTAAGCCAAACAATAAACCATTACAATAGTCAAGACGGCTGGTTATAAAAGCATGAACCAAAGTCATTAAAGAATCTCTCGACAGGTTTCTTAATACGTCTCAAGTTATGTAAATGATAAAATGCCGCATTACAAGCCTTGTTTATATGATCAGTCATGCTTAAGTTGCTGTCAAACCACGATCCAAGGTTTCTAACACACGGGCTTGGACTGATACGATTATTGCCCACAGTTCTGGAACACGAATCTAATTTTTCAAGCTGTTGTCGTATATGCGATAATCATATTATTTCCCTGACCGAGTCTTGCTCAAACAAACTCAAAATGGCCGGTGATTGTTGCGTTTTCAAACTTCTCCAGACTAGTGTGGGCGAAAACATTTGATACCTTTTTAGAATGAAACCTCCGTTTTCAACTTCGTTCGGCGTATTTGGACGCGGCCCCGGAAGCTCGGCTGATCACTCGACACCTCCTAAAAAGGCTGAAATTTCAGCCCAGGCAGGCCGTTGCCATGCGAACGATAGTTAAGGAGAGAATATTTCCTTTGATTCCCCAAGAAGTCAACCTTAATCACATTTTCTGCGTGTGAGATTTTTCAGTTCTCATTTTAAAGACCATTTTAGGTCTAACAGCTTTTGCAAGCCGTTTGATCTATCAGGTAGCTTATAAGACGGAAGGGTAGTGCCACTATGACGAAAATCGCATCCTTCAAATCTGAGCCATTTTAAGACATAAACAAGTAGTCAAAAGGGAGTAAAAGTAAAAATGTAAAAAGAGTAAAAGTAAAAATGTTGTTTACTGTTGTTTACTGTTGTTTACTGTTTTCAAATATCTCTTCGTTCCAGAGATATTCAAGTTTTTAAAATATGCAAATTACAAAGTGATGACGTCATACACTCAATCGCATTTTCATCAAATATGATAAACAAGGACATCTCAGTCAATTTGTATAATAAATGTTTGACTTTCTACAATACGATTCTACTAGAGGTGCTAGATATGGCGGCCATTTAGAATTTTATTGTTTTAAATATCTATTATGGGATGCTCAGGGGGTAAAAAATATGTATTTGCCCCCAGAGCATCCCATAATAGATATTTGAAACAATAAATTCAAAAATGGCCGCCGTATCTGCGAAATGGGCTACGGCGGCCTGGCCTGTGTACAGCCGCCCCATTCCCTCAAAAAAATCGGAAAAGGGATTTTTTTGAGGGAATGGGGCGGCTGTACACAGGCTATGGCGGCCGGAAACCAACAGAGACATCTGTTACTGAGTTTTGCTACAAAAGTGTGAATTTATCTCTCGAGGAACTAAAAAACATTAAAGTAATACTTTTTTCTGATACAAGATCTGTTCAGATAGCCAAATTCCCCGAAATAATTCCTGAAATAAGTCACTTCTTAAGGAGGCTCGAAAGGGTTTTTCGTTGCTATATTGCTTGTGAAACGATGGAAGATTACAAAGAAGGATGTTTAATGGTGTGGGCAAACTATATGTCTCCTTGCAACTCTATTATTGGGCTATACTTTAAGGGTACTTGTGACGTCATATCAGTTACCATGGCAACGCACGAGGTCCACAAAAGCGTCCTCTAAATTTCAGTTTTTGTAAATTATCTGAGAAACTAATTCGGTGACCTACCATTTTTATCTCTTTGTTGGAAAGTTCCCTAAATTCTTTAACTTTTCAGACAGTATGGAAAAATTCTATCTAGTAGAATTAAATATATTTAAAGAAAACGCGTTTTATGGCTTACAGAAAATTCCACTAGATAATTTTCCCCGAAACTTTTATATCTGAAGTGCCATCGCGAAAGGTGCGTGTATGCAAAAAATCAAGATAGGTCACCGAGCGAACTTTCGAGCTATAAACAAATGTTTTCCGAAGATTCTATTTCCGGTTGGCGCAATTTTACGCAGCATTAACTTCCGGTGTGCTGATTTTAATACTGATTCCGCTGACGCGTGCATCTTAGTTATGGCGTGTGTAGATTGCGCGCGCGCGTGCAGCTAAAAACCCTTTCGAGCCTCCTTAATCGACACGGCCGTCATGTAAATGTCGCGTCACGCAAAAGCTTAAGAAATATTCAAGCGTGGTCTATCACAAAACCAAGAACCCATTCTGAGCAAAAATGTTTATGGATAATAGTTTTCAGCTGCTCTTATACATCATGAAAGTAAATATCAGGAGGATCAATAGTTTTGTAGTTTGAATTTTAGTGACGTCATGTGAAAACCGGCAATTGGTGTTGCATTTAGAACTATTAGTCTACCAAGTTTCAATGGTTTCTGCTGCAAAATTGACCGATATAGCGGCTATTTATATACTTCATGTAATATTTGGTTGAGTGTATGACGTCATCAGTAATTTGCATATTTTACTCATTTTTCAAACGTAAATATCTCCTGAACCATTGCAGATATTTGTAAACGGTAAACGGTAAACGGCGTTTTAATCTTTCGCCTTTCGCAGAATTCTATATGATTAACCTAAAAAATCAAGGGCTAAAAATTTGATCATGGTAGCACTGTTTTTCAGGGAACGCTCTTCTTATCGTCCCCCACGCGCATCCTCGTGCTCTCGTTTCTATCTCCTTTAAACTAGGCCGAGTCATGGCATTCAGCTACAGCTGTTGAGACTCGAGACCTAAATGGCTTCAATTTCTGCCGCGTCCTCAGGAGTAACATTAGGGAATTTAAGCAAAGACGACGGCGACGCCAAGGCTGATGGCTGGAAAAAATGGAGTTTATCTTTGAATTTCGAAATTATCTAGGACTGTTGACAATACTCAAAGTAAGGATGTAACGCCAGCAATCAATTCAAGGAGAAAATTCGAAAAATTAGCCGTCGTGGCTCACGTTCTTCAGTACACAAAACTTGGTCAATTCACGTTGTTTGACGGTTACGAAATGTTCAAAGATTTAGAACGCTCGTGCATTGCCGTTGCCGTGATTTTTTGCTTAAGCCCCCAAGTGACCAAATTCAGGCTCTAGGGGTAAGTCCTGTCCACACTAATCCGTTTTCAAACGAAAACGGAGCTGTTTTGCTCCGGATACGGCTATCGTCCACACTACAACGCCGAAAACGATCACCGAAAACGGAGCCATTCGAAAACGCTCTCCAGAGTGGAGCGATTTGAAAACGATGCTTTTTGAAAACGCTGTTTTCTAGTGTGGACGGAGAAAACGATACTATCCGAAAACGGTGACGTCATCAAGACCGTGCGCCAGACCACTCGACCGTGAGTATCCAAAATGGCGGACAGAATATCAACATATGGCGCCAAATTCGCAGGCCGACATACTGAAATGCGCATGCGTCGAGTTCGTTTGAGCATGCGCACTGAGGGTATAAAAGCGTTTTCAAACGGATACGGCATTGTAGTTTGGACAGGCGAAAACGATACGAAAACGATAAGTGTGGACGCAAATCTTTTTGAAAACGGAGCAAAACAGCTCCGTTTTCGTTTGAAAACGGATTAGTGTGGACAAGGCCTAAGTGGTACTCTGTTTACGCTTGTTCTGGCTTTACTGGATCCCTAATCTTTCACAAACATTTAACACATTTTATTGAAGCAAGTTAACAATTCTGAAGTTAAAATAGTAAATATTTGAAATATCTCTTTTTTTGTATAAATTAACAGAATTCAAACTTGTCTTACTTGTTGTTTTGCACTATACAGATGAACTAAGTTTATTCACAAGTTACAAATATACTTGTAAGTTACTCATTCAATAAAATGTTTCTTCTCATTCTTATTCACAAAATTTAACCATCATACCACTTATGACATTTCTTTTCCACTCAAAAGCACAAAACTATAAGGTAAGCGAGGCTTGCATAACCTGAAATGTTTTTTAAAGGTGTCGTTACCATATTAAATGTTTTTCGAGCCTTTTTGTCCTTAAGTCATTCGAAGCTCCTCTTAGAAGCTTGCATAACTCTCTCCTCGTCCGCCATCTTGAGGTTAGTTTGACACGTGACATAAGTATCCCAGAGAAGGTAATGAAGAGCGTCCTAAACTAACGTTATCATCTAAGTCACGAAGGTTTGACAAGATGCCTGCGTACAATAATATATCCGCCATAACTAAACGTTAGACATAAAGAAGCAAATCTGATCACCGTTTGATGTCAGAGGAGCCGTTAATTTCAAGTGAGCCAAAATCAAATTGCGTGGTTTGGATGAATTGAACAGTAATAACCTTTTCCATTCACAACTTCAGTTTTGAGTGGAATTTACTTAGCTGCATTGAATTACATAACGTGCAAACAGTGAATTCAATTGAAGTTCTTCACTATCCACAGTAAAGTGGAGATAACTCATGTCACAGTATTTGATACAGCCAACAAAATTTGGAAACATCACGTATTGCATGCTAATATTAATTACATCAGTTTAATATTCCCTTTCTCCATATAATTTTTCTGACAATTCATAAGGTTCAGAGAATGCTTGTGGAATCAAAAATAGCCCTACTGAACACTGAATCATAAATAGGAATAAATTCAATCATTGTGTTATTATTAATGCTCGTCAATTAACTTGAGTATTCTATCTTTGATCTTCTGGGTAGCTTTCTTTGCATTAGGAATAATGTATCTTTCTGTTCCGGTGACTTGAATTGTTTCACCATCACTCGTTCCATATTTAAAAGTGATCAAGTCAGGGTGTCGTCTTTTAGATGTGATTTTTACCACCGAAGTTAAATGATGTCTGTTTTGAATGTGAGCCCAGCCATCTTTCTTGGGGATCTCTCGTAAAATAAACATTTGAACATCCGTAAGGAGAATATAACTGCGAAAACAAAACAACAACAACACAAGTTATGCAAATATATAGTAAACTCCCGGTACTTAACAGGGACCCCCCCGATTATAAGCCCACCCTCCTTCCCCACCCTACCATCTGTATTCCGGTTGGAAGGCACCCCCAATTTCCCTTATCTCCCTGTCTGTTTAAATCGTGTGACTGACTGCCCAATGTTTTCACTGGTAATTATTAATTTTTTCAAACGCAATTAATTAAACAACAAGGTCCTGTTTCAATATCCATAGTCTGATGACAAGTTATTAAAACAATTCTTGTTGACAATTCAGTTTTGGCTAACAGCACATGCCGTTGTGTAGAAGTATGAGCATAGCGTGATAAAAACAAAACAGAAAACGTTGCGAGTAGGAAGTTGCGAGTTGTAGTGGATGGTCAGGTTATTTGCTTAAGGACCAACAACAGTTCTTCTCAGAACTACACTCACCCGGACGATCACACTATACGAACTACTCATACTCCCGAGTTCAAACCATTTACTACGCCATTTTAATGTGTGTTTCTCGTAATTCTTAGCGAATCATGTACAAAAATGAGAAAAATTGGAAGAAACAAAGCAAATCAGTAACAGTTTGGTTTTGGTGTAAGTTATACTGCATAATAAATAACAATTGGTAGTACATTTGGAATGTACGTTTGATCTTTACGCAAGATGTTGTCAGCGAGAAGGCTCTCTACTCGTGTAATAACTAGAGAGAAAAGAGCGACAGTCTGCTCACAGGCTGTTTCTGGTGTCCTGTTATGGTGAAATAACAATGGAAAATTCTGTAGACGTACCTAGGAGTTAAGTATCCATTTTGAATTATTTGGTGGCACTTAAATGACGCGGCAACATCCTTACGATGAAGCCACGTGTCTATGTTCACCGCTTCTCTCCGCGTTTCTTCCTCTGAGCTAGCGCTGTAATTATCTGTTCAAAAAGAAATCACAGCTTTGAGTTACATGTATAACGCCGTGTGCATGGGACTTCGGGGCTTTAAACAAGCCTGCAGTTTCAAAATGTAAATGGATGACGATTAAGGTGCTGGTTACACTTCAGGCTCTGTCCACACTAGGCCGGAGAAATTTCAAAACGCAACAATCACCTGTTATTTTGGATTTGTGTTTGACAGAAACGGAGGCACTGAAATCAAATGATTATTGTGATGTCATCATTTAAAGCTTTCCAAATTTTATGTCTACACTAAAACGCAAGCCGGAGTTTTTTGAAATTCTTCCGGTTTGAAGAGCGTTTTCGAAATTTTCCGTTTTCGAGACGGATTAGTGTGGACGGCAGGTCTAACTGTAGAAATAAAGCTGAATTTTCAACTTTCTCTAGCGTACTGTGGGGCCTCAGATTAGGCAATGAGAAACAGAAGGTAGACTGTGTTAATACTGACAAGTATTTTTACAAAAGCCAAATTAATTGCTAAAATGAATAACATATCGGTAGTTTGAATGTCTTCTTTAGCAACCAAGAGAACGCACACACAGAGATCTATTTCTAGTCTCAATCAGAGGGATAATAGTCTGATTTGTCAGTATTGGTTTGGGTAAGTCATGTTCCCTTTGCAGAGGCTTTTAAGGTTCTTTATTAGAGGCGGGGGGGGGGGGGGGGGCGCATATTAACCATACGAGTATTGACAGCTTAATTCCTTCTTTTTCGTTGTTTCCTTGGGTAAACCCCATCTGTTGTGTGATAGAGATAGCAAATCAATTTGCAGTTATGCGTCTGCAGTCTGAACATTTCATACACTCGGACTCAAACCAGTTACATAAGACACTAAGATCTATACCTCCATCTTCGTCTTCGTCATCAATACTAAACACAGGTTGAACGTTTCTATACAGCTTGCTTTGTCTGTCTTTATCACTAACATGTCTGGAAAAAAAGTACAAAAAAATAACTGAAAGAGTG
>OZ026599.1:8317829-8330329 GCA_964020085.1 Micromussa lordhowensis
CATACATGTATGGATTTCTATTGTTCTAACAAAAAACATACTGACACTTACTGTAATACTGTAAGTAACACTACTAGTAATATAATACTTACAAATAATACTTACACCTGAATCCAGTACAGTACATATATCTTATTAGACGTTTTGGTGTGTAGTATCACTGGGTATTTTTACGAGCCCATAAAAATTTAAAAAATTCTCAGCGACAATTACACCTCAAAATGTCTAATGAGAGATTTATTATCCAACAATTCCATTTCCCAAAATTCTAACTTGCCATAGGAATGAGATGAATAAAACTATTGTTAGATATTTGTACTTGTTTCACGTATTATTTGTACTCTATGAAGCAGAGTTGGACAATAATTATGTATATTAAGTATTATTAAAAACTGGATCATTGGATAATGCAATTCGAGAGTTTTCATTGGCTTAGCCATCATGGTATATGAGCCATTATACCATGATCTACAAAAATGGGGAGCGTATGCGTGATTTTTTGGGCCTTTTTGTTTTTATTGTAGTCTAGTTTTCTATATTTTGGGGGCGTTTTTAATAAAACAATTATTTCACTCGCGCTTGTTGGATATGAGATGATCATAGCCAACTCAGCGCTATGCGCCTCGTTGGCTATCTATCATCTCATATCCAACGCGCGCTCATGGAATAATTGTTAACTACAGAAAGGCATTCAAACTACTTACTGTACAGAGTAAAATTTACATTACTTTGCTACTAACAACAGTTACATTTCCATTCAATGCTTACATTGATATCAATTAAAGTTACAAATCTCTATGATGCTATAATGGCTGGCCACTTATTATTCATCCTTATTAACTCTTGTATGGTTGAAGGAAGAGTGTGCACAGGTTTTTGATAGCTGTTATATGCTTTGGTCATTAACTGATCATGACAACAGATACAGTGTGAGAATCGCTAGGCTTGGACCTGTTTATACCAGGAAATCCTGTTCCACTTTTATGGGCAGATGTAATGACCCTTTGTAAAGTCTCAAACACACCGTGCATGCTCACAATTGTGTAGTTCCCACTTGCAATCAATGGCTTTGTCAGGGGTTGAGAGTGAGGACAATTTTGCCAGGCTGGTTTGACCATCGCGAAAGTTTTTCTTATAAAGAAGTTCAGTTCTATAGTTTTGTCTGCTTGTGAAAGCCAGTTGCCCTCCTGCTGAGAACATCAATGAAACCTCCGCTATGTACATGTACAACCTCGTTCCCAGTGTCTCTCATTTTCCTGTCCCCCAAGAGTGGCAGGATGAACAGAGATCCTGGGAATGAGGGTGGCTATGCACTGGAAATTAATTAACTGCTGCTTTTCCCTCACCAAGTTAGCATCCAAGTGAAAAGCAGTTGGAAGATGACCACTGTTGTACTGATCTGCAGGCCTGCAGTCCACTACAAAGAACCTCACACCATCCTTCTGCAAAACAAAAGCAGTAAAGATTATAAGAGGACGATTGACTGAATTTTATCACATTACTTGCCCAAATCACCAGCTAAAAGAAAAGTAATTAACATACCTTGGAAGACTGGTTCACTTCAACTAGTTCTGATACAGAAACCGGTAAACACAATGCTTGAGAAATACTGTTGGAATTGATTGTTTTGATACCAAATAGCTGGTTATAGTAATCCTGTAAAATGAAACAAATCAAACAAAGTCTAGTAAATAACTTGGAAAGAATTCATGAACATTAAAAGTCTCAGATGCCTTTATATACAGGCTTATACTGTGCATAAATCGTTAGTATAGTAACTTTAAAATGATTCTGAATGTACTCTGATTAGCTACTAAAATTATGAAATAATTCTCTCTCTTCCCATATCTCTACATGTTCTTGCGTGAGCTAGTAACAGCATGAACGGGTTCTAACCTTTCGAAAGGACTGTGGTGTCCTTGACACATAATACTGAGCTAAAGAACAGAAGTCTTCAATGTCATCTTCCTCTAATTGAAGAGGAATTGAGGATATTGTTTCTAAAACAGCAGAACAAAGAACATCATTTCAACACAGCATTATTTTCATTGCAAATAAAATCCATTATCCAAGTTTGTTCACTAGTTTATGTATTTTGAAAATCTATTATGTACAATCTTTAGCTTACTTATTCTCTTACAATAAACTGAACAGCTATAAAGTATACTGAAGCTAGATACAAATTATTTCAAAAAATATTGTTGGATAGAAATGTTAAATGCCTAATGAACACCACATAGAAAATTAGAATTAGCATATTAGCTGACACCCGCATGGAATACTGATGAGATACATGTAGTTAGGAAAAACTGGATCATTGAAAAATGCAATTCAAGTATTCTCATTGGCTTAGCCACTATGGGATATGATTGTACAATTATACTTTGCTCTACAAGTGCGGTAAGCATGTATACATATTTTTTTGGGGCACTTCTACTTTACTATAAAGTTTTCTCTATTTTGGGGTATTTTTAAGAAAACAGTCATTCCACTTACACTTGTTGTCAGATATGAGATGATCACTGCCAAATTGGCACTATGTGCCTTATTGGCTACATGTACAGTATCATCCCGTATCCAACGCCCACTCATGGAAAAACAATATTGTTAAACAGACAGTCCACAAAAGGCTTCTCAATACTTATCCTTGGCATCAAACTTCTAGCTAACTTATTAAGTTTACAAATTAAACCAGGCTGGGTAGGTGCATATTTTAATGTATTTAATTTTATCTTAAAATATAATGAATGTTTCACAACTGGCTTTAGGAATTTTGAACTTGGTCACTCACTAAATCATGATTTGCACTTTCAATACTAGATGTAGCTCTCGCTAAGTGCCAACGAGCAACCATTCAAAACAAATACTAATTTGGAGCTGAAAACAGGGTCATGCTTTGTGCACGTCACTTTTTTGTAGTCAAGTACTCACGTCAAATGTCTTAAATTGTGATGTAAATATTTCTTCGCAGTGGCTATTCGTACGGCACCCGTACGGCGATTTGTATTTGCTATTCATACGGGAGTCAGTGCATTTCATTGGATTTTTCTGTGATTGCTGATTCTTGCTTATCCAAATTATCGTATTTACCTTTAGAAGGAGTGCCGTTTTTTTGAGCCAGATTAATTTTCTCTGCTTATGATTCGCACATGTCACGTAATTAGAAAGGACCGTACAGCGGCTGGTATATTTATTTGCTAAATTCATACGCGATCCTCTGAGTATCAGTAAAAGTTATCATTAAAATCAATATATACCTGTATTAGGAGATGTTTGATTTTTAAAGAAGACCTTAAGTTACTCCCGTATGAATAGAAAATACAACAAGGAGTCATTTGATAAGATCACTACAACAATTGCTAGACTTCGACCACTTATTCTCTTGCAAAATAAAAGGTAAGCTCTTACCTAAAGATTGAAGCACTAAGTTTTCTTACATGAAACTGTGTGAGTCACATACATGGCAAAGATTACCGGCAGCAGCGATCAAAACCGCCAGCTTTTTTTGAGAGTTGCAGTATTGGAGGCCGAGATTGGAGGAATTCACCTATTGGAGACTGGCATTTCTGTAGAAAATTATGTTGAAGATAACAGAACACATCTGTTCTTCTGGAACAGGTATAAATATTCACCACAATGACTGAAACTGTGCCAACCTTTGAAGGAGGAAAAATTCCCGTATGAATAGCAAAAATGCGAATAATTTGTACGGGATTACCAACGAGACAGACGAGAGTCCAAATTCATAGAATTTTCAAGTTTTCACTTACCACTCGATCCAAGCATAGTTAGTAGAGGGAGACCAAGCCAGTGTATTCTAAGTATTTATGAGGTATAAGAAGTTCTTTTCGCACATTTTAAACCTACATGTACAGTGTACTAATTGTAGGCTTGCAGCCAGCAGATCTTTGAACAAGAGGTTGCGTGATATGCGCAAGTTTCTGTAGATCCGAAAATATATAAGTGTCGCGAGTGGGTCTTTCATTACCTAAGATTAATCTGGCTCAAAAAAACGGCACTCACTGGAATCACTAATCCTTCTTAAGGTAAATACAATAATTTGGATAAGCAAGAATCAGCAATCACAGAAAAATCCAATGAAATGTACTGACTCCCGTACGAATAGCAAATACAAGTCGCCGTACGGGTGCCGTACGGGTGCCGTACGAATAGCCACTGCGATGTTTCTTTGATCGCTTTTTGCTTGCTCTGGCCGATAGTTTGTTACAGTTGTCGTTTGTTTTAGCTTTGGTTTGATTTATTTCAGTCTAGTTCTTTGATTGCTTGATGTCTGCTGCCTTGTCTAGATTTGGCACACTGGCCGAGTTTGGCACGGTGGCCGAGTACTCTTTTGGCTCGCTGGCCGATTGTTGAGCTTGCTAGCTCGATGAATATACCACTGACAAAAAATGATGTCACTAACTAAAGTACACTCACTTAGAATTGGAAATAAAAACAAATAAACCTTACAAAAGCAGGTAAAAATTAGGGTGTCACGCAAACCTAAGGCCCCTCGAATTATTTTTTTAAGAAAATATCTATATTGTAAACTCGTCTCCCTGCTCGTATCACGTTTTGTTTTATGGTCACGCAATGCTCATAGGCAGCAGCCAGAAAGAAGCGAGATCTTTTATCTTCTCCGGTTTATCGCTGTCCGGTTTATCGCTTGCAAGGTTTAAAACAACAGCCGATATTTTGACGGCATTTGCTGGCGAATTTTTTACCGAAGAAATAAAAGACACAGAGTCGCTATAATGTTGTTCAAATTGAAGTCAGTTTTGTATCCACCAGACACGACAGCGATAAACTGAAGAAGATAAATATCTGGCTGTTGCCTTTGAACATTGTGTTACCATAAAACACTTTCGATTCGGTGATAAGATTGAGACGAGTTTAAACCTTTTTTTTCTTTATTTATTTCCAGGGGTCTGAGTTTTCAGGATCTGCGTTGGGTGTCATAAAAACTCAGACCCCGGAAAACAAATAAAGACAAAAAATTAAACTCGATCTTATCACCTAAAATCTCTTATGGTCTCGCAATGTTCATAGGCGTCAACAGTCAGAAAGGTCGAGATATTTATCTTTTCCGGTTTATCGCTGTGAGTGTCGCGTCCCGTGGTTACAAAAGCTGACTTCAATTTGAACATTATAGCCACTCTGCCTCTAATTTCTAATTCTTCGCCGGGTAAAAAAATTCGCCGGCAAATGTCCTCAAACTTAATTTCAACTCCGCTCGATGAATGTCAAAGCTGGTGAGCATCGACGCTCAGAGCTATGCGGCCTTGACGTCACAATCTCTGCGCGCTACGATTGGCCCGTTGCATGTCTTTTCCACTACGTCATTGGAATCTCAGGAATCTTACCTTACAACAGGAATGTTACCTTACAAACATTTCTCTCAATCACTCGAGATTTTTTCCACCTAGACAATACACTCGCACGGCTCTATAATGCTGCCGCCTTGCCAGCCTTGCGTCTTCGCTCGGCTGGCTCGTTGGCAATGAAATTATATCTCCACTCCTCACCTAATAGTTCTGTTTTGTTTTCATGTTCCATCTCAAACAGCATATCTCTGAAACAATAATTTGTAATGATGTTTTAGTGAGGGTGTTTTGAATTTTATGGTTAGATATGACCAGTTTAATGGTTAATGCGACAGACCTCTCGGTGTGGTTCCATTCAAAACCTCGAGTTCCCATGAAATCTAGCAAACAACTTGGAATTTGAAGTTGTTTGTCTAATAGTTATACTTCATCACAAATTGCCAATATCACAGCTGGTGTACACAAAAAAAGAATGAGAAACATTGTTTTGAGATAAACTTTTTCCAAGCCAGGACATCATCTCACTTGAAGGTATCTGCTGGCATCTTGTCTGCCACTATACCTGACTCACACGGTAGCAGAGTTTGTGAAGAGACTGATCTTCAGTCACAGTACAAAACACACTTGTCTCAAGCACTACGTACATGCATGCCTAGTGCACTTCATAAGAGATACAGCATTTACCAAATGACACCTCACCTGCCATTAATGACCATTACAAGCATGAGAAAAAACACCAAAAATGGGTCAGCTTCCAGCAGGTACAAATCCCAGATGGCTCTTAACACTTCTGTTTCGCATGCAACCATGAAAAGGCTGCGAAGCTAGAAGAAAAAATATTCTGAACATAGGGCATTATGAATCTACTTACAGAGCTAAGAAAGATACCAATATCATCCAGTGTTTCATGTAGTTTTTAATCAGCCAGAATTCTCTACACAGGGACCATATAGGGAACAGAGGAGATTTGGAGGTACAAACACTTCTAGACTACAGTAGCTAGATAGAAACACACAAATACTGATCCAGAACCTACAAGTTGGGCTGCTTAGCCATGTTGTGTTTCTTTGAAATAATTCTTCTTTTTTTAATTATTTGAGTGATTTCATTGACATCGCTAGAAATGAGCTTGGCACTAAGTGCACATGTCCTATACTGATACAATTACATTATTTTATACATTATTGTTGTTTAACTTTTTTTATTTCAAACTTGAATAAAGTTCTTTTGTGACCTACCCATCTCTGACAATACATATCAGGCCAGAGTTTTTTTGATTCCAAGAATGAGCACAGTTCAGGATCATGGTATTGCAAGAGAAGTCTAAACAGGTGAAATGGCTTCCCATCTCGTACACAGTCCCTGAAAAAGTACATTCACTTATAGTTAACAAAATGTGTTCCACAAGTTGTAATACATTTTCAATAGCTTTATAGGGCTGGTTTTCATTAATGCATAAGCTTAAAAATAAGCAACATACATTTTGTTCATTTGAATGGTGATTAAACATGTTTGGCCACTCAGTAAAACATCAACATATTTGGTCAGCAAACAATGTTTGATTCTGTTTGGTAGGCAAACATTTCTCATTTGGACAGGGCTTAACATTGAATTCCCAGGAGTAGCATAAAGAATTAAATATATAGAGCAATTCCCTGTAGGCTGATCAATTTTATTACATAGCTACACTGTAGGAGATACAATGCACAGTGTGATTGGCTAATAGACCAGGTTGGATTTTCTGTCATGCCTACTGGCATTACAAGAGATGTTGCTGTCAGGCTGTCTGCAATAAATGTGCCTACCAGGACAGGAAAGTAAAGATAGTCAACGTCTTATTAATTCTGACTGGTTAAGGACCAGGGAGAACCTCAATTTCTTAGCAGTCTTATCTTGTATAGAGACAATGTTTTGCTCAGCTTGTAAAAGAAAGATCTTAGGAAATATAATATTCCCAGAAGCCATACATTTGTATTTTAGTTAATACAAAGTAACTGAAGCTTGGAACTTTCCAATAAATGTGTTACAAAAGACTATGATTATTAAAATGGTAAGAAAATAAAACATTACCATGGAATAAAGGATCAAGTTGTTACCTGGGAATGTATTTATAGAGCATTGCATAAAAACAATTGTAGACATCATTCATGGGCAACTCCAGCATCATAAAAGGTGCAAGCACTTCTGTTAGACCGCTTGTAGAGTTATATTTCTCATTTCGAGACTTGCAGTAGAAAGTAATGATGCCTTCCATATCTCTTGCCACTTCCTCTGCTTCATCTTCAGGGAGTCGAAGTTTAGCTGGAAGAAAATAAAAATACAAGTATTTAATGATGCCACATACATGTATAAACACAGTGCCTCATTATTAAAGAATTAAAGGGTGCATTTCTTTGGGATCACTGGTCAAAGATCTCTCAGATCATGGTGCATCAAAGGAACCATTAATCCTTGTCTAGTGTTATAGAGTAGATTCATCACAATGATCGATTCAACAAGATTCAAGTGATCTTTGATCAATGGCATCAATGATCCTGATCTGAATCATCCTAAAGGAACACGCTCATAGGGACTGTAACATCTGAGCCACAGCAGTCTGCAGTGAAATATTGCTACAAAAATCATGGCAAAGCTTGCTCCAGCATATGTCTTTAAGCTGAGATATCTAGTAAGTGGTTAAGTTTTATTTCAAGTACAGTACAAAAAACAAATTCCCCATAAAAGGGAGGCCTCTTAAAAAACAAAAATAAATAACATAAAAAACAAAGGAATTGTCTAGTCTGCATATCAAACTGGTTGCAGTGAAAATCGAAAGAAATTCAAGTTAAGATTTCATTTGAAAACTCATGAAGGTTACATTTTACTGAAGGAATAAATGTTATTACACATACAGTAACAGAAATCAAAGAAAGTTCTCAGTGGCTATATATTTTAAAGGAATAAATTACGTTTCGAGGCTTTTGAACTTTTTATCATAAATTATGAATGAAGCCATGGTGTTGCAAAGCCAATGACTTCATGATCATGTCGAACAACACACCATTTAATTTAAAAGATAGCTAATTAGATACAAGATAAACAGAACAATCCCTTAAAATGAAACACGGCTAATAAAAGTTGACGTAAAAACTGATAACAATGGCATCTAACGATAGAGATGTCCCCTACACTGTGCTAAACAAATCAATTCTCGCCTTGTCTGTAATTATCTATTCAAGCACATGATAGTAAAACTAATCGCTCCGCTACTTTTATAATTATTAGCAGTGCAAATCACAGCTTTGGTCTCTAACAGAGTAAAGAAAAATAGTCGTGTAAGATGTGATTGTCAGTAATACTCACTCGCTTGTTTGCGACAGTCGTCCCGAATAGTTTCCTGTTCATTAAGATCTAACAAGCCGTCCCAACTTGACAACGCATCTGGTTTGCCGACCACGTTTAGACAAACCTTTGAAAGTAAACAGATCACTTCTCAATATCTTTACACCTGAGTAGTTCTGAACTTTCAGCTATACAAGATTTGATTAGTACCTTCCACACGTCCGCTCTATTTTCTGCTGGAATTCTTCGTCCCCGACATAGCTCACGCAATCTGTCGATATCCTTCTGTTTTGAAAGCGCCAAAACTAAGTCCGTATGCCTGTAAGAAGTCATTTATAGATTTTTTTTAGTTTTAAGAGATACTAATAGTACGATTCGCGATCAAGATAAGGCTTCAAAACCACTATAAAGAAAGTATTTTGATGACTTTACCATCCAACATCATCAATACCGCCACCTTCCGCCATTTGGAAACGTCATCATTGCCAACATCCCACAATCCTCTTCCCAAATATAGGATCGCAATATGTCCAAACAAAAGTTGCCATCGAAACAAGCGTGAGAATAGAAACGTTTACCCGTATATTGAAACCTTTCCTTGCGTCGGTTTTTGATCTCCCCTCTAAATAAAACAGCTTGGTCTTCGTTTTAATCATTAGAAAACTTGACATTAGTTCAAAAAGAACAATTGCACGACATCCATTTTTAAAACAAATGTGTGCTTCGTGGCAAGTTACTGGGGTAACAGAGTGAGTTTTCTGCTATGTGAACTCATACAAGTTGACTTCAGGGTAGCGTATTTCAACCGCCAAGGCTTGCCTTTAAAGACAAAACTTGTAAATTTCTTCATGGAAAAGTTCCCAAAGCAGCAAAGGGCGCGAATTTAAACAGCGTGCGAGGATATGTGCGGGCAGACATATCGTAATTGAGTGAAGCTGTCCTTTGAATGTGTGCATTGTAAACAATGTATCTGGTGATCTCGCTGCCTTTGAACCATCAACCCAGTGAAATGCCATCTCCTCATCAGGAGACGCAATTCTCAGCTCAATTATTCCTGCATCAACAATAAACAGTGAAGCGTCAGAGCAATACACTAAAAAAAGCACGAATCCAGGCCCAGAGCTATTATTGCGGTGAACAACTGAGCGCCTTTAAATTCTGACTGAAATGTGACGATTTGTAAACATAGTCATACACCAAGACAAGAGAAGATCAAGGCAAGAGAGCGAGTTTCCCCATATGGGCCTCATACCCAAGATAATCCCTCTTAAGTTATTTTTAGACATGGTACTCAGTTCTTCACGTTGCGGAATTTTTTCAAGGAAGATATGTATAAGTTATGTTTCGTTTCGTTTCAAAGCGAAAGAAAACCTCCAACGCTGTGGGATGTTTTCTTTGATATTTAATATCAAAGAAGACACCTCGCTATGTTTAATACATTTCCTGAAACTTATAGGAGTTTGAATAAGATACAGATCTTGATCTTATCTTGGCCAAGACAAAGTTAGAGTTATTGTACAGGTGACGGGTCCAGGAATAGTCCATACCACTTGTTGTCATTTTTCTTTCATCATTTCTTCTCAACAAAAAGATTTTAAACCAACTCTATTCACATGTACATGACCGTGCATTCGTTCTTTGGCCGACCGAAATGATTTCCGGGATTGCCTTCAGCTCATGAAAACTTCTGTGTCGTAATAGACAAACATTTTAATTAATGTACCTTGAAAAACAACAGCTGTTGAGATGACTAGTTTCCAAGGTTTGTGGGTCCACATGAGATTCGAAATTCGTGGGACATCATTTTTTGTAGTTCGTATAGTATGATCGTCCGGGTGAGTGTAGTTCTGAGAAGAACTGTTGTTGGTGACTGACGTTTCGACAACCTGAGCGGAAGTCATCTTCAGAGTCTAGTGAATAGTGTTTGTCAGTCGATGATGTTATAAGTTTGGTCCGTTGAAAGTGATTGGTCACTTTAGCCATGATGGTATTGGCTGAAAGACTCGTGTAAAGTTTGTCATCAGTCATTGGTCAGTTTCGATCCGTCTTTTGTTAGTCAAATTCCTAGCGTTGAGGTCCGTGTATAGTCAGTCAAATTAAGTCGGTCTGTTAGAAGATCATTTTTTGTTTCCGAAAAATTTAACCAGAATTTCCTTACACTAGCGTCTAATTATAATTAACGTAAACTATTCGCTTGAGCTCATCAAGGTAAATATAAATTGACGTCACTCTAGGTTAGTAAGCTTAAAATTTAGTAAACCTTGCTATTTTTCTTTTCTACTTATTTTGTAACGGGTATTGATTTCCGGAATTTACATTTGGGACGCAATACAAATCGCTTTATATATACGATTATCCTACGCAGGGTTAGCACCCATTGGAAAAAAAAACTGAAAAATCCCTGACTTTTCACTGACTGTGAAGCAATATAAGTTCCTTACTGTGCAGAATAATTGTTCTGGCTGTGAATCAACAAAAATGAAGATGGTTTCGTTATAGATAATTTTTAAAACAAATTTCAATTACCTAGTCTATAACTTAAAAGTTTCCTTGACTTCTCACTGACTTTGAACAGTGATTTATAAATTCCAGGACCTGAAACAAAATTTCCTGACTTTTCCCTACCCTTGAAAAAATAAACCCGAGTTTCTCATACTTTCCCTGATCGTGGCAAGGTTTTCCGCAAACGAGCAACATCACTTCGGAAATCATGTTTACCTTAACTGTTTCCATGGCGCGTAAAAGAAGAAAACAAATGGAAGAATGATCACTTTGAAAAACGTTATCTAAAACATATATTTTCTTCGATTTCCAGAAACAAAATTAAAAACTGTGGCATTACTGTTGGCTGGCAGTTTAACTGAATTTTGGAAAAGATTATTCTTTATGGCGATCTAATAACGGAGGATTACCTACAGTCAAAGGTGTACCAGAGAAAATGTCTGGTTCTTAGCAAACCAATGAAAATAGCGCGCGTATTGACGAATAAAACTGACGTCACGTTCTTAGCCACGAAAGGAATTCACGCTGGAGTATCTTTCAATCATACAACATCGAAAAAATTAATTAGGCCAACTAGAGAATACCAAGCAGTAACAACTTGAAAGAAATTGCTCAAAGTAATTAATAATTCATCAAGTATTAAAAGGAAATAATGACCGTGACGGCGTATGTCTGATCTTAATTAACATAGATTTTTACGATTTTATTTCTCCGTTTTCTCTTTAGGTTTAGTTTCGTTTGGGAAGATATATTAAACACTCAAGACTGTGTTTAACTACATTTCCAAACAAACTTCGAAGTTCTGACAAGTTCATCAAAAATATGCCACTACGCTTGGAACGTGGTCAAACACGTTCTTTCGTATTTGACATCTTACTTCTCAAACTGATTAATAATTCATCAAGTTTAAACAAAGGTGTTTGGATAGATTTTTACCATTTTATTTCTCCGTTTTCTCCTTAGTTTTGGTTTCGATTGAGAAGATATATCAAACACTCAAGACAGTGTTTGATCACATTTCCAAACACATCAAAGTTCGTCAAAAATACTCCGCTATGCGTCGTACTCTTAACTCTCTTCTCAGTGTTTGGAAATTTGGTCAAACACGGTCTTTGATATTTGATATCTTTCATCAAAGCTCTTTAGGCTGAGTTAGAACTGGTGTGTCTGAATTAGATTTTCTGCTCAACAGTACTCTACAAGCCACCACTAGGCAGAGAAATTGCAGTTTACCTATTGCACTTGTTTCTACTATAACCTCATTTATCCTTATATAGCATACGCAATCTTGGCATGGGGCAGCAGCTTTATCTCCTCCTTGCAGAAAGTCCAGGTTAAGCAAAATCATGTTGC
>OZ026599.1:8332829-8335329 GCA_964020085.1 Micromussa lordhowensis
ACCACTCTCAAGCACATTCCCAGATAAGAGATATTTAGTGGCAGGTGTACTCGGTAATACATTACAAACATAATCGCAAGACTGAAGAACTTCAGGGAGCCTCGACAAAGTTGTGTAGTGGTCAACAAACTCTTGCCTGTCAGATTTGTCTCTGCGTCCCACACCCCAGACTGTCATATTCAGAGCTTTGCATGCCTTAGCCAAATTTTGTCCTATATCTCCAAGTCCAAGAATTCCAATAGTCAGTTTAGGCATCACACGGTATTTAGCGTTTAGTGCCCACTGTTCATCCCTTAAAAGAAGTTGTAAAATACATGTAAGCAAAAACAGTCCTGTGAGTGAGATAGAAATTTCATCCAAGAGGATCAGATATTACGTAAAGACAATCCTCCCTTTGGCAATAATAATATTTCCTATTAATTCTGATGATGTTTTATGTTACTTTCCTTCAAATGACTGTCCTGAATCATTACAATAGGTATTCATGACCGAAGCCTGTGAGCCAATCAGCAAATAACAAATACCTCAGGCCCCAAATCCATCAACAATGCAAAACCTGCATCCCCCACATAGAAAGTCCACACAAATCAACTTGTAAATAAATAAACAAACAAACAACTATTAAAATAAATAGATAAATAAATATTAACTACATAAATCTCTCAGCTGCCAGTCTGGGATAACCAACATGCAACAAAAACTATTAATTAGGTCATACTACTAACTTTACTTGGATGTGCACATTTTGAGACAGATCAATTCAAGGTTGTGCACAGGCTATCCAACATAAGCATAATGGGCCTAGTTATATTTTCAGACTAGCATCACTGACCTTTTCGTATAGGAAACCCCCTCCCCCTGAAAAAAAAAAACCTACAATACACACAGACACATACAAACTGGGAAATTCTCTATTGCTTTCCCTTCAGTGATTGATGTAAAAAATTTATAAATTACAAATAACCTTTGAATTAATCAGAATCGATGGCATATTAAACACTATATACCATTTGCATTCCTGCTGATCACGCCACAGCTTTGGGAACCCCCTCTCCCATGACACAATGTGACCGATGACATACTGTACCATGGCAGGACCAAAGACTCCACCGAACCTTGTTAGTGTCAAAGAACTCTTTTGTAGAGGAGTGACATATTTCATAGCTTCCTCTACTCCGGCCCAGGTCAGCTGCATCCATTCAAGCTCAGGTAGACTGGGCAAGTGTCTTGTTGCGGTGTTGGGATCTGATAATATCACTTTGGCCTCTTGTAGCTTTTCAACCTCTTGATGCATTCAGTATTAAGAAGAAAACAATTTACCCATGTACCATTACAACTATGACACACAAATGTTGCAACATAAAAAGTAGACCACAGGCTTCCCAAGCTCAAAATTTGTGTATATGCTTGTGTATATAGAGAATTGTATGGAAAAGTAGCCGATCGTAAGAAAACATTGTGTAAATAGGTAACTATCTAATTTGAAATAAAGTTGTCCTACCTCAAATGTGTCACATACCTGTCTCTTCAGTCAATTTTGAAGCCATTCTGATGCTGGAAAGCAGGAAAGCAGAAGAGGCAAACTTTAGGCCAAATTGTTTGTTCTTCACAAGTCTTTTAACTGCCAAAGCACACGTATGTGGAGTCAAATTTATTGGGTTTGATCGAACTGTTGGTTTTATTGCGATTCAGGACTTTTCCTTTTGAAGAGAGGGCAACTCAGTGGAGTGATGTCTGCTGTCTATCCAGCGATCAATGGAGTGGTCTGCCTTCTCCTTCTTTTAGAAGGAGCGACAACAATTTCGAATAACTTCACTAAACAGCATACAATTCTCTATATACACAAGCATATACAGAGTCAAATTTTGAGCTTGGGAAACCTGTGAGTAGAAATGGTTCACAATGGATGGCAAAAATGGATTGGAACTTCTTTCAACTTTATGCAGCTAGCTGAAGTCACATGGAAGTCAGGGTCTAGGAAGGGTGCATGGCTTTTTGAGTCTATCACATTACATATTTGATTGGACAGCCCTCATACAGCATCTTTTCATTTGGTTTTCTGAGGAAATAGCACATGGGGTCTTATAGGTCCTTGGAGAGGGGGCAGAGGTAGGGCTAGACATTCCTTTAGGTCCCACAAGTTATGATTTGCTGTCTGTGGTCTAAAACCGACAATACATGGCCTGTTATCTGTAGTCTACCAAATATACATGTTCAGGAGACCTCACACTGGTTTGTTTCATACCGTACCTGTGTCACTTGTCACCCCGCCAGCCTCGCCTCGGGTCACCCATTATACACTAGCTTCTACTACATTAATTTTTGCCCCCGCAGGGTTTTGGCCCAGAGGCCGAAACCCGAGGAGGCATTAATAGGACCCCCCGCGTAAAAAGAATGTGAAATATTGGTGTAGTATCGGTAGTATGCGAATCGAGCCCGATTTGAAGAAACTAGGCGCGCACGGCGGTCCCGGTTAATTTTTCAGTAAGCTCGCAAGGCA
>OZ026599.1:8340329-8350329 GCA_964020085.1 Micromussa lordhowensis
GGGTTCACATCAACTAATTACAGTCCCTGATTATAATTGGATTACAATTACTTCAAACAACCCAAAGGGGGTTGTTTGAAGTAATTACAGTGCGTGATTGAACAAAATGGCGGACACGTGGTGGTTTGTCTCATCCATTGTTGCTGTTCCAGACGGCGTATTTTTCTTTTTCTAGCCTTCGAAGTTTCCTTTGCCTTTCTCCTGGCCTCCAAATCAAGTATTGCGGTAAATATCATGGCAGCTGTTCGATACTGATAGGGCGCCATTTTGTTTTCAACTTTAGATTGCGAGGTTATACTGCCAAGTTTATTTGAATTTTCGCAGATGTGAACAGAACCATAATTGAATAAAATCGAATGGAGTATGATACGTTGAATAGTAATTGAGTTGAATATAATTAACATTTAGTGTGAACAAGGCTTTAAGACTTCATAATGAGTGCGATTAGGTGAGTTCAGACTTGAAGTGTTTAGCAGAAAATCGTCCCCTGATCGCAAATGTCAACATTAAATCAAAGGATCTCTGGGCTATCTCGTGAAACAGTAAAGGGTGAAGTCTCCATTGAGCATAAGACAGGGAGCAGATGCTAAATTCACCGCAAAATTGCAACGTAAATCGGTCTTGTTGACGTAAATCATTTTTCTATTCTCTTTCGCTTCGCTCAGCCGAATAGAAAGCAATTCTATTATAAGTAGAAAAGACAAGCAGCACAACAAGTAGTGGAGGGAGCCGCCAGCGATGATTGAGTTTATTTACAAAAGTTTGAACCGGAGACACACTGAATACAGGTTGCAAGCCAATATAAGAAAAACATCACACGCTATTTAAAACAGCCTCGAGTAAACTGGTCGGCGTCAAGTGGTGTGATATTCACAAGGAGTGGTATATAAAGGCCTAATAACGACAAGCCATCAAATTGCGACATAAATCTCTGAGTATCGTGCTGAAGAGCTCACGAGCGCCGCTGTTCCATGCGCCGCTCTCAAAGAAGTAGCGCATGGAATGGTTTGTTTGTCTGAGTCACACCATGGGTTAAATTTTTGTGACGTCATTAGTGCACGACGCTATTATCCCAGTGGGAACTAATACCAAGCAACCTGATCAGACACCTAAAAGAAATACATTAATTGTCTTAGCTTAGGTTTGTTATATTAGGATTTTAAACTTTGTCGGGCGAAGTCTGTCACGTTTTGAACTTGTGATCACGCGATGGAATCCGGGTCCCGGGTAGGGTACTCCCGGTATATGGGCTATATAGGTACGTGCCGCGAGATAGGGTATAGTTTTTGAGGTTCTCAGTCCTTAAATAGGGTATCATTTTTTCCTCATTTAGCAACGTGTTGCTGGATAAGTCCTTGGATAGGGTAACTAAATTGTATCAGTTCAATTGAAGCTTGTAAGCGCCACGTTTAACGAAAAAGAAATGACTTTTTAAAACTGAAGTGTCCGCTGAAGTATTAGAAAAGCGATTTTCATAGAGATTTGCGTTTATCCGTGCACATTAGCAGTTGTTTGGGTCCCTTGAATAGGGTGTCATTTTTCGGGTTCGGTCCTTAAAAAGGGTATCCGTTTTCCCTTCCTTTACGCTTAAATAGGGTCAGGGTTCGAGAACCTTCGCGGCACACCACTATCGAAAATTTTCGGGAATACCCCCTCCCCCGGGCTTCAGGTATAATGGGATAACCCTAACACCAAATCTAAACTTACCACAACAGCCGGAAGATTTCCTCTCCTTTCCTAACCACACTGCCAATGACATACAATTAACCCCCAGCAGTCGAATAAATCTTATCCGACATAAACTCAATCTATAAGGCCGGGAAAGCTTATTATTTTCTTTTAATTTTAATAATGGAGAGCAGCTCATCATGATGGTTTTAACTTCTGCGAAGAAACATATGTTCCTCCTGTGATGATAATAATCGGCGAAACACTCGCCTTCGGGTTGGAAAATTTCTTCTCAACTCAAAGGATGTAAGTAAAGGTAAAGTCTGCATACGAGCCAAGTGGCTCATCAGGCCGGAGCTTATCCCGGTTTCTGTAGCATGAAGCGACTAGGAATATTTCTAATCCCCCTGGATGGGATGCCAGTCCATCGCAGGGTTACACCAGCATTAAATTCACCGGTACCCATTTATACACCTGGATGGAGAGAGGCACTGTGAGAGTTAAGTGTCTTGCCCAAGAACCCAACACAATGTCCCCGGCCAGGGCTCGAACACGGGCCGCTCGATTCGAAGACGAGCGCACTAACCATTATTTTTAACCGGCCAATATCGAAATTTAATTTATAGAAAGTAACTTGCTACTGCATGCTACTTCATTTAAGATTTAAATATTTTATGGTGTTATTTTTATTATTGATACGAACGCGGACTAAATCAAAATGTTGTCGATTTGCGCAAAGGATAATGATCAATTATGACTTTACCAGATTAGCTTCATCTGAAATGTTTCAAGGAGGTAAATTTCCATCTTCTTTGCAGTCCATATGGTTAATAAATACCTACTGAATGGGTCCAATATATACGCAATTTTAAAAAAAAACAATCATAAATTATCTATTTTTGAGGGAGCTTCAGTCTGTCGTCCCAATGACGTTACCGAAGCTAATTCACGGTAAAGGACTGGGTAAAGTTATAACGAGATTAAAAGAGATAAGGCCACGTACATGTCAACTCGCACAGAGTTTCGGTGATTCTTTGATTGTGAATGCAGAAAATACTAAAACTAACTGAGCAGTTAAGGCAGAGGGTTACGACGGTTTAACTGATGGCGATGACTGTAGTTACATTTCTCATCTTTTTTGTGGGAGGTAAGAGCTAGCTAATATGAAGCAACAAATCCATGCAGAAATCCATAGTTGTGGGGAATAGGGGGTATTGTTCTAACAAACGTTCCTTATTTTATATAACTGAAAGGGCATGGAAAATCATAATCTGTGGCAGATATGCTCGTGGAGCTTTTAGCCGTCAAAGTAGGAACAACAGTAATAAAGTATTAACGTACTAGTTTACAACAGAACTCTTTCATGGGGTTGTTTCATTGCTGTGGTTTCCTAAAGTCAAGGCACAGTTTGACTGATCAAGTTTGTGTAAGAGGAACGTTTTACCAGAACTGGCAAACAAGGGATCGCGATTTACTCAGCATATTACTTATGTAGCTGCCATTATTAACCCACGAACACAATTGATAAGTTACAAAGCTTGAGATATCTCGAATATAGCTTTCTGTTTTTCTCAAACAAAAATGCGAGAAGAGACACGCAAGTACCAAATATAAAATTTGAGATATTGCCTCTACAAGATATCTTATCACGTCAACTGTCCGCCGAGCAGCAATACAATCAGGGTCGATATTACATCACGGAGGTAATCCGTAAATCAATATACAAAAATGCGCAGGTAACAAAGTTTAAACTATGGAAACCATAAGCGTAACGGTGCTTGGATATCTGATCTTAGTAATCTCAGCTCCGACTATTGCATTTCTAGCTTTGGCTAAAAAACTCCGACTATGAGCCGATAGTCGGAGTTTTACGTCATATGGAAAATAGTGCGCCAAGTTTAAAAATTTTCCGCACGAGTTTCAACTTCTGCCCTCTATAATGGCCGAAATAAAAATCGGCGGCAAAACCCGGTTTGAGAATTTACTAAAACAATTATTCCATTCGCCCTTGTTGTATGTGAAGTGATTAGAACCAACTCGCGCTACGCGCTCGTTGGTTATTTTATCACTGCATATCCAACTCGGGCTCATGGAATAATTGTTATTTAGCTAGCATACATTTTGATGATATTATTTTTCCGTTTCTCTTTAGTTTTAATTTCGATTCAGAAGATATATCTAATACTCAAGACAGTGTTTTACCACATAGTCAAACACCTCAAAGTTCATGAAAAATACTCCGCTGCGCGTCGAATTTTAAACTCTCTTATCTGTAGTTTAAAATCGGTCTTTCGTGTTTGATATATTAAATGTACTGCAAGCTGACGAAATGACTCGGTTGTGTCCTGTTTTTCAGCAATCCTGGTTCAACTGAAGACAACGGCCGCAAATTTTGATGGTAAGTCAGCTAATGAGAAAAGGTAAACAACGTTTAAAAATAATATGTTATTTTAAAAGATTTTTTGTTCGTTTAGTTCATTTTTGCTCCCAATTTACAAGTTGGCAAATTTGACGTTGTATGCTCTTCTTGGTTGTATTCATGGTTTTACAATTTCTAGTCGGGGCAATGTGTCAATTTAAACTTCTCACATCTTTATATACACAATAGTTCGGTTGGTTGGCGATACAACTCCGCCCTTCTCGTATGGCCGTGTTGAAGTACTGATCAATGGGACCTGGGGAACATTCTGTAGTGACTTTTTCCAGTGGGGCCTTCAGGATGCACACGTGATCTGTCGTCAATTGGGATTTGAGGGAGCTGTCACGGCGTCCTCCAGTGACGCGTTTGGTGTAGGAACAGGAAGTAAATGGGCAAATGATTTACAGTGTGAAGGCAACGAAACTTCAATATCAGAATGCAAGCACGACACATGGATATCAGTCAGGTCTTGTGGCTTTGCACAACTACACCGGGCAAACAGCGCTATGTGTAAACAGCCAGGTAAATACAAAACCTCTACTTTGAGAATTAACCATGCTATAGTCACTAAAAGAATTGTACAAAAAGTGTCGAGTGTTCATGGTTTAAGTGCTCTTTGCTCTTTATCCCCTTCTGAACTATATTGTACCCTCTCAGTTAAGTAGCATCAATTTTGAGTCGTATATCTGAGAGAAGGCTAAATCTTGAAAGAAATATCACAGTAAAAACAGTTTACTTCAGAAGCAATCGGAGCATTATTATTTTCTTTTCTCGGTTATTGACCAAGATATGTTTTAAATTCTGGTGTGATTAACCTACCTTGTTTATCCCTGTAGTGCGCCTGATAGGAGGGACATCTCCAAATCGAGGCCTGGTACAAGTGTACTACAAAAGGACCTGGCAGTGGGTCTGCGGTGAACACTGGGACAAACAAGACGCCGATGTAGTGTGTCGTTGGCTGGGATACTTAAACTCCTCTGAAGTTTATACCAACACGACTTATGTGAGAGACAATGATACAACATGGATAAACAACGTGCAGTGTACTGGAAATGAAGACTCGCTATTTTCCTGTGTTCATGGTGGATGGAGAAATAACAGCTGTACAAATAACAGAACGGCTGGTGTGGTGTGCAGTGGATCTGAAGGTATGGTAGCTTAAGGTTACGTTGCAATCAGCTAAATAAACGGACACCACAGTAGAATGCATGACTTCAGATCCGTAAAACACTGAGCAACTTTATTTGTACCAGGCATTTACATTTTTAGTTTGGCTAATAAAAAGAAGAAATAAAGAGAGCACTAAAAGTGAAAGTAAAGAATGATCCTCGCAGTATGTTTTCCAATTTAAGCAATCGGAAAGAAGAAGCCTGAAAACATCAGGGCTTCAACGGGATTCGAACCCGTGACCTCCGCGATAAAGGTGCGATGCTCTACCAAATGATGTAATGTATATATGAAATAATTCATATATATGAACTGCGGTTGTAGATGAATAAAGAATGATCATCGCAGTATATTTTCCAATTTAAGCAATCGGCTTCATAGCTCAGTTGGTAGAGCATCGCACCGGTATCGCGGAGGTCACGGGTTCGAATCCCGTTGAAGCCTTGACTTTCTCAGGCTTCTTTTTTCCGATTGCTTAAATTGGAAAGTATACTGCGATGATCATTCTTTACTTTCATCTACAACTGCAGTTCATATATATGAATTATTTCGTATATACATTACATCAAAGAGAGAACTAGCTGCCCTAAATAACCATGAGGGGCCTGAAGAACAAAGCAGCCATGCTTCGTATATTTTAGGTACAGTTTTTGGTTACAGTTTTAGGTTCAGGTAAATCAGGTACATGATTCAACTGCAATGTAAACAACGAAAATGTTTCAGCACAGATATTCCACAAAACGGATGACAAAAACTAAAGATTATTACAATCTGTGACTCCAAAAATTTTCCACGGTCGTCATGAAATTCGAAATCCGAAATACAAAATGACAACGACGTTACATAAATAAGCGAAAAAACTGGCGCAAACATGAGAATTAAAATCCCTAATGAACTTTAATTCTAGTTGCTACAGTGAGACCCGATGGAGGGACTCTTCGAAAACTTGGAGGGGGGGGGGGGAGTGTTTGATCTGCGGTACACTTCATGAGATCCTTACCTCATTTAAACCTTCTTTTGTCGTTACTTATTTCAGACCAGATTCACAGACATATCTTGCTTCTATTTGCATGGACATTTAAGAAGGCTCAACATTCCTGATCGCGTATTTAAATCGCACTTTTGAAAAATGACATAAGACATATTTCCCCCTGATAATAATACCTAATTGCCGCGAGAGTGCAGTGTGAGGGGAGAATTTGCCGATATTCATCACTATAAAAAAGCCAACAGCTGGCAGTTAAGTGAAAGTCAAATATTGAATACTGAACCAATCGGGGTTAAAAGAGCCCGGTTTCGAAAATCGGAGAACGTTTTCAAAAGTTTTCTAGAGAACCTCAGAAATCATTACGCTTTCAAACATGTGCGCTTGTCAACGTTTCCCAATCACAGACAGCGAGTTAAACAATCGTTCAAAGCAGCTTGAAAATCATCGACGCTAGTGAAAAAAGCCATCTTCACGATTAACATTTCGAAAATCGAACACAATTTTCAAGTTTCCTGCGGGTTCAAGTTGAATGAAGGAATGATGCGTTCGTTAAAATTCGCGCTTCTATTTTGAACACGTAATAGATTTTTCATGAGCCAATCAGGGTCAGCGGGCAAGTTTAGGCAAGTTCATTGTTTTCATTGTACTGGAGTCACGCTTATTAGTGTGGAGGAACGCATTTTTACCTAGCTAGCTAGACACTTAATTAGTATGGAGGAACTATATTAATAATGGGAACGCACGCGGAACGCAAGGGGAACGCGGTAACGAGGTTAACTTTCTAGAGTGACGCTCATTAGTATGGAGGATGACACTGATTAGTACACCCTATACTTATACCTAATCTTTTATACAATACAGTGAAACCTGTATTAAGCGGACCCCATATTAAGCGGACACCCTCTATTAAGTGGACACCAGCTTGAGTCCCTAAATTTTCTTTTCACATTTACTGTAAAATAAACCTGCGTTCAGCGGACAGCTCTGTTAAGCGGACGCGGACACCAATATTAAGCCATTTTGTTGCACAAAACCTGCAATAAGCGGACACTTCAAGGGCTTTTTACTTCTAAAATCTCAGCTCAGACACCTTTAACATTGTTCAGCGATGTCGTTTTAAACCTAAGTAGATTATTCCAGATTCATGCATTCACTGTCTGGACATTATGCTATGCGCAGTCTTTGATCTTACACTGTGTTACACTGTGTTACAAAAGAGTTAATAATTAACTATTATTGCTGAACCTGTTTAGAGCGGACACCCTGTATTAAGCGCACACTAGTGAGGGTGCCAACGGTGTCCGCTTAATACAGGTTTCACTGTACACATGAAAAAATTACTCGATTCTGATTGGCTGAGAGCAGTGCAGTTCAAGTGTAACACCAGTGCAAAAAGTGTAACACCGGTGCAAACAGTGTAACACCAGTGCAAATTTCACATTGTAATTCTGGATAATGATGGGCAGAAAGACAATGAGAAACTTTGTAGGCCAATGATATCATGTAAAGCAATGACAAAAGTTTTGTACGGAAACTCTGAAAAAAGATTTCTCGAATGCGAAAAAAATGGCTTCAAGAAACATTTTGCGGCAATTTTTCTGCGCGAATTTTTTTATGTTTGTATTATTAGTAAGTAATCAAAAGGTTTTTCTCGTTCAATTTGAAATTAAGTTGCACTTGTGAGTTTGCACTCGCAGAAGCGGCTCGTGCAATTTCAACTTTTTGAAAAACTCACTCGTGCAAATTAATTCCAAATTGAACTCAAAACCGTATGATTACCTATACTAATATATGACTGAACTCGACCTAACTCTAGCTACCTAACTCTACCTAATTCCTTATACATATTAATGACTTAACTCGACCTAACTCTATCTAACTCTACCTGGCTCTACCTAAACGAGGCTTAATTTTGCTGAACATACACTACTGTCTAGCATATTTGCAGGTGTGTTTTGCAAATTGTTCTTCGGTTACGTCCCTGGTGGTGGGATACCAGACACCACTAATCCGTATTGGGTTTCATTCTGAGTAGTTATTGGATTAAATTCTGCTGTTTGAGCCAAGTAACTGCGTATTCTCTATCACCCCGTCGGATTGTCTTGCCGTAATAGATCCCGAAACCTCTAGGAGTCTGACAAACTCCATTGTTGCAAGCGAGTTTCCCTCTAGATATGCCGTAAATAAGGAGAACAGCTAAGCAGCCCAAAAAACTGTTGTCACAGCAGAGACCGTACCCTATATATTTTAGATCAAAACTATTAAAAAAGGCATACCTTTTTTGCGCTGCGTTTTCGTTTAGACAAGCTTGATTTTTGAAAAAGTGGGTAGAATCACCGACAGGGTTGAGATTATCGTGAAATACATTTCAGTGCTTTTAATCGGTCAAGATACACAATTTGACTTGAATATTTTTGCACTGATCTCTTGTTTTGGCGTAAAACTTGCGTATTTAACTAGTCAAACATTTACATTTATTATATGGCTCTGTCTCACAAGGACTGGGAACTACCAAATTCACGAATTTAATTGGCTGAAATCGATATTGAAAGCGGTCTAGATTTTCCCATCTAGACCGGTAATGTTTTGCAGTGAAAAAGTCGCAGACTAAAATGCAAAATCATTGACTATTTTCACCTAACAATATTTATTTATGCCAAAAAGCCTGATGAGAAAAAAAGTAAAGAGGATGAGCAAACTTTGGCAGAATTAAATTCAGCTTATCGCAATCGCAAGCTGAAAATGTCAGTTAGTACAAACCAATTACACTAAACAAATTAAATTGCTCTTATTCGCGCCATATAATCAATATCTTATTAACCGAGCTTAGTCGGTCTGTATGGGAGAATCTTGACCTCGGTCGTGTGTACAAACCTCACTGCGTACGGTCTGTACTCACGATCGTCCTCAGTCAAGATTCTCTCATACAGACCTCCTGCTCGGTTAATAAGAGCTTATTTTACGCGGAGTTTGTATAATACTATATAGCCTATATACAGAAACGTGATTATTGCTAAAACAGAGGAATTGATAATATTATCTCCTCGATTTCAAATACAAAGTAAAATACAGCATGCAACAAGAACTTTTATCAATTACAATGATGCAAAAGAAATTAGGCACAAAGAATTGAACTAAAAGTTAGGATATCGATTCTGAAATGAAACCAAAGAGCCATTGATGTCGAACAAGTCATTCCTCTAAATCATTCTAAACTAAGTTACATCAACACTATTAGGTGTTGTGTTTACGTAGCGAATGCTGAATTTAAGGATCTACTACTGTTTTTCTAACAGTTCGGTTGATTGGTAGTGTACATGACGTGTACCGAGGCCGTGTTGAAGTATTATACAATGGAGTCTGGGGAAGAATTTGCTTTGTTGAGGACTGGACAATAAGAGAATCTGACGTGGTTTGCCGGCAGCTTGGATACGATGGCGCTTTGTTAGACTCCTACATTGGAGGAGGGTTTGATGTGGACGCCGGAGTTATAGGGTTTACTAATGTACAGTGTGTAGGAAATGAGACCTCGATATCAAACTGTACTTTCAGAGGCAGACAGTGGGGCGTGGTCCAATCTTGCCGGCACGGTGACGACAATGGAGTAATGTGTAATCCACCAGGTAAGAAAATAACAGGTAATTGACATTTTATTTATTTATTTATTTATTTTTGTCAAAGTGGGATGGTTTCAATATAAATAACAATGGGTGTGGTGGCAGTATCAGCAAAAGTCTGCATAACATTTAACAAATTGA
>OZ026599.1:8357829-8407829 GCA_964020085.1 Micromussa lordhowensis
CAAACAATACTTCCAATACTTATTTACAATGTAGAACACCTACGCTACTAACAATACTCTACTCTATTTACCATACAATGCTTATATATGCTTCGGGTTTTGATGGTTTTCTTTTTCACTGATTCATAAGAGTACTTTCTACTTGTTGCAAGGTTCACCTGGTAAGCCGTTCTTTGTGGCACATGCAATTGACAGCATTACTATTGGATGGCATTCGCAGTCCTTGCAGAACATGACGTACACTGTAGAAATAGAAGACGAGTATTCCTGGATGGACGCCTCGTGTGGACCTGACAGCCTCTTACCAAACCGCTGTACAGTGCCCCGTTCTGTTGCCCGTGTGACTGGTCTCAAACAGAATACTGTGTATCGCTTCAGAGTTAACGCTGTCTATAAAGATATCAGAAGTGACTTCAGCCAGCCTTCAGACCCATTTCAAACTGCAGGTGATGCTGGAACGAGTAATTGTTTGTCTTGTGCAGTTCAGACCAACCTTTCATTGTCTACACTTTTCGCGCGAATGTTTACGATTTTACAATTTTTTCCACTTTCCACGAACCCCACAACCTACAACTATGATAACAAACTTAAAAGATAGGGGCGAACAACCACCCGACAGGTAGTGTCAAGGGTAGTGTCAAGATCATTTTTTTACGATAACTACAGAAATTCTCGCGCGCTCATTGGCTAATTTTTATCGTCAATATGCGGACAGACACATGAATTTGAAATTCGTGGGACGCGTCAGCCAGCGAGAGCGGGCAATTAAACCATTTGTTATCGTAAAAAACAAATTGATGTCGGCTCTTAATGAGTCTGTCCTGCTATTGACAATGAATTTCGTCATCACATTGTCAAAGTAGTCTGCGGATCCACGGCTACTTTGACAATGTGATGACGCAATTTATGATCAATAACAGGGCAGACGCATGAAAAGCTGACGTCAATTTGTTAAGCTTACAAGTCTAAACACTTGCATATACGTTAAGATGTACAACGCCAGAGCCGTGACATGTACTTTCATAAAATGTCTAACTTTTCTAAGACAACCTAAAGAAAGCCAACGAAGGCTTTGACTTGACACAGAGGCCACAAAAGGTTTCGTTACATGAGGCTGATCGAATCAGACAAACTGATTGGCCAATGAATATTAACGAACTATACACATCCAAGCAAATCACAGCATAATGATCAATAAGCTCTAATTACCAGAGACACTACACCATCAACCAACAAACAACTTCACTGGACTCGGAAGACGACTTTCGCTCAGCTTGTGAAAAACAATAGTCAACAACAACAGTCCTTCACAAAACAACCCTCACCCAGACTAACACAATCCGCAGTACAAACTTTTGATACTCCTGAATTCAAATCATTCATTACGAAGATGTAAGTTTTTCTTTTCAATTTTTTCGCCGTTCCCCGTTTTCGCCCGGACGTTCCTATCTTTAATGTTTACTAATCTCCACTTCGAGGATGAGAGTAACTCACGGAGACGCGACGTTCTCTCTCAGTATTTTTATATTTTTTTTGCCCTGACCATTTTACTACTGGGGGAAACAGCTTGTGTCTTCGATGACTGTACATCAGCTTTTCCTTCTTGTTTCGTACTGTTAGTACCTATCATATGATCATATGATATGACGCTAAACACCCATGCCGATGTATTGCAGACGTAAAGGAAATCACTTTGGAAAGTGCATTTATGTCATCATTACAGCACATAGATGCTCTTTTCAGTTCTTGTTTCTGATTGTACGATGTAAAAAACGACTTCCACTTACAATCAGAAATATTAAGAGCCTGAAACTTTTATCTGAAAATGATGGAATCAGATGAAACTACATTTTCCACTCATTCATCTAAACGTCTTCCACATAAAGAAGTGTTATATTTTCACACTTCTATACGTGGAAGAGATACAATATATACTTTTGCAAGATACTTTCTCTTTGTTCATCACTGTAAAAACAAAGAGTAAGGTGCAGTGAGTCAAAATTAGTTGATTCTTTATGTTTAGCAAGAGTACATCGAATGTACATGTTTTCAGTCAACCAGGTAAAAAGGCTTCAAAATTCAGTCTTGACTTCGAGACAACTCGTTAAGCAAAATGACAGCGGGATATAAAACTAATAGCACACGATGTAATAGCAATGACTGAAACTTTGAGAAAATCTTGATATTGATTACATTTCGTGTTTAGTATGATCAGAACTAGTTGTTACGTTAACAAACGTTAATGAATGTTATATTAAAGGCCACTTGCAAAACAATATTCCGTATGGGTAATGCTTGTCTTCAGTTAACTAGAAAATTAATACGGCAACTTGGTCAAAACTTTGGAGACCTTATCATGCGTTGCATTTTGCGACAGGGACTGATGTTGATAACGCGCATGCTCTTCAGTCGCTATAAAGTTTTCAAAGAATAAAGTGAACTTGATTAATAAAAGGTACATCCTTTAGATTCTTTTCTTTCAGGCTTTCTTCTTTTGTTTTCCAGATGAAAATTGCGTTTGGCCGCGAATACTTTTTTCGATCTTCTTCATGGCTTTATCGACGTAGCAGCATATCTAAATGTTCTGCAGGCAATGACTGGAATAGGTCAAATCATAACTGGTGATTGGTGGTAAGTGAATTAGCTGTAACTCTATTCAAAATCCATGTTGATCATTTGTATCAGGAGAGGATGAAGGGTAATCCCCATTTTGCCGAAGTAATCCCCAATCACGTTATTTTTAGATCACTCTCGTCTTCAGAAATATTATGATTTATTTATAAATAAGTAAAGTCCTGCTAAGCAAAAACAGCTTCTCAAGCAACTTATGTTTTATCTTTGATTTCTTCGTATCTTTTGATTTAGTTACAATTTTATGTTTGATAAATGACATTTACATGGCTAACATTTTTCTTGTTAGGTAACAAAAGTGGCGCTTGGCAGTTTGGGAAACGTTTCCACAGATAGTCCTTGTCCAGTTAACATGTAGGATTGCAACTCTTTTGAGTGATTTGACGAACAAGAAATGCTGCTGCTGGTGTGATTTGAATTTATCGAATATCTAGCTATCTAGCTTATGTTGATGATATCATCCGTGTATCACTTCTGTTTCCTTTCAACGAAGGTTTCATGGAGAAAAGTGTCTGTAATGTTACAAAGCGAGGAACTTTACAACATTTAGCATGTATTATTAATTTCAATTCATCACGTCACATCTCTTGGCTTTGCGCTAGTTTCCAGTTACAAAAGTTCTTTTTTAACGACAAAGTGAGATGAAAAAGCCATACTGGCGTAATTTTCAGCCCGATTTCGAAAAGCAGAATTTGGAGGTACCCAACGGGAACAAAAATTCATAATAACAGAATATCCAAGGAATTTAACATCCACTCTTCAGAACTAGCTTCGAGTTAATATCTACTCAAATTTTATAGTTACCAGCCAGGATCCGTCTCGAGAATTGCCAATGCCTGGAAGAGCTGGGTTTCCTAGCAACAATTATCAGTATTTTTGCCTTCCATGGAAAATAAACTAAAATAATCTTTTAATAAATAAATAAAAAAAATAAATTTCCTATTTATATAGCGCATTTTCCCAAAACTGTATTATTGTATTATTGATGATTTTTCTATTCTATCACTTGAGTCGATGTCTGCGTTAAACGAATCCTCTTTATTTTTCAGACACATTCCATTTCAACTTTGAGCGGATGGTCAGTTGCCTGGTTAAGATTTTGGTGGGAACAGTTGCCTTCACACGTTTAATAAAGACATAGGCTTGATTGATATCTAATGAAAAGGTTGCGCGAAGGCACGTGTCACTCGTTAAGCGAGAGCTGGATCATGTGATCTCAAGTGGCCAATAAAAATTATCCAGTTGTAACTATGATACAGTTGTAACTATGATAACGGCAGGCCTCGGCCGCTAGGAGGCCTGGATCCGTATTATGAATAAAGTGATTTCCTTGTTAACACGTTACTGCAGTGTGACTTGTTTGTCCTCAGTCAGAGCCAGAGGAGCGCACGCTGCGGCTTCTAAGTAAGTGTAATGTTTTACACCCATCAAGTCTTTCTAGCTTCTAAGTTTTAGCGTGACCGTAAAGCTCTAACTTTTGATTTAGTAACCCTTATATGATGGAAATGGGAATTTATTTTCGGCCAATCCACCCCTAATTCCAAAAAGTGCTTTCTAAAGAGCTAAAAAAAAAATGAAAATAATTTCCATGGCATCAAATCAGAGTAATACATTACCTTGAGAATAAGTCAAATCTAAAACAAATTTAAGATCAATTTATCGTGTATTTCCTAAGAGACATACAATATTTTTTCCAGTATTCATTATCCAGCCAAAAAGGCTTTCAAGGCTTGCGGCTATTAATTTCTAGGAAAACCCAAACATTTGAGCTATCAGATTACAAGTTTTATAGCGCTATTAGCTTCAGGCTAGAAATATTTTCACCGGTCTCCGTTTTGTTCAGGTAAGTGAAACTTTCATGACTAATGCCTATGCTTTTCACAGCCGGTTTCATTTTGAATGTCCATTTCTCGACCAGTTATTCTGTATTGTGCCAAATCACGAGGCTTTCTATAGGGTTTAACCGTAAGCCCTAAAGGGCCAAATATTTAACCGTTGGCCGTAAAAGACACTAGCTAATTGAGACCCTCAGTTCTTGAAAGAGCTACGAAAATTGAGTCAGTTAGATAGCTATGACCATGAGTTGAAACCACCCTGTAAGAGAGCGCCCGCTAAAAGCCACACTTCTTTCGATGGGTAGCTATAAACACTGGTACATAACGAGGAACTCTGCTGCTCGTGTTCCCACAGCAATTTTTGCCCTCTTCAACTTTCAGTCCGAGTTGTTTCTATAACAATAACTCCGGCGATAGAAAAATAGAAAATGTCCTTTATTCTCTAATATTTAACTTTGGACATGCATGTAAAGCCACACTAGAAGGCACAATGGAAAGTTTATTTAGTTATTGTTTGGACGCAAATTATTTTGTGTTTGTTTCGCATGCGGTATTTTGCAGTAAAAAGGAACAAAAGCCCACTGTTCCAAATCGAAAGCCAATTGAATAGGCCATTTCCGAATTACCTTAGCCTCTTTCCCAAAGCGAATCTTGGTGCCCCCCTTCATATAAAAATGATATTTTATTCACATGCAAATTAAACTCATTTCCAAGTGAATGAAATCCCATTTTCATATGAAAGGATGAGCACCAAGACTCGCTTTGAGAAAGAGCCTAAAGGTAATTCAAAAGTGGCCTATTACGTTGTGTAAAGAAAGAAAATTCTTTTATTGAAAAAACGTAGAAAATCCGAAGTAGATGTTGTTTCCGTTGAATTATCACTGAGTTGCGCGCTGTTGAGTCAGTTCATTAACCGTATCGAGTACCTCTTGTTTTCTGCAACCAGCGAAAAAAGTTGGTCTACACCACAACTGTAATAAAAGTGTTATAAAGCTCAATCATTTCTATCGAAATTTTTGAATTTTTGGTTCGTGATCATCAATTGTTTATCATTTTGTAGTTACCACTGGGGTTGGACTTCCCTCACAGTGAGTCTTGCGACTTTAATTTGTTTATCTTAGTTTGTTGAGATACTTAGGCTCCGAACAATACCCCATCGATGTTCATGTTTGGGTTCGTCTACTGGCCTTGGTCTGGATCTCCCACAAAGATCCTGTTTAGGTTTCTTGTTCCTGAAACTTTAGCTCGATCACTCGAGATTTTATGCAAACACTCCAAAGTGTCCTTTATTAAAAAAGCCAACCTTTTATCTGTTTGTTTATGACTTAAAATGGAACATTATAGAGTACCTCAGCACCCAAATAATAAAAAAGAATTAAACGCTAAAACGTCTGTCATACTTCGTCTTATTAAACACCCTTATACAAAAATTCGTTTTTGAAGAATGCTGAAAAGGAAAGAAATCGTTCAAACTAATTTGAAAATAATTTATATGACATGAGTAATACATTGCCTTAAGAATAAGTCAAACCTAAAACAACTACAGTATCAATTGGACGAAGAGTCTTTGTATCTGTTTTTTCCATTTAGAGTTATACAGTATGTTGTCTAATCCTCGGTATGTGCTGTGTTCCCCCAGCATTTCTCTGTCGTCCCCAACTTTCACTCGTGTTTCTATAACTTTAACTTGATAGAAAAATGTTTCTACTTCTTAATTTTGAACTTTGGACATGCTTATAATGCAAACGTGAAGACGCTGGAAAGTTTATTTATTTGTTTTTCAAGGGAAATTATTTTTTGTGTTTGTCTGACATTACTGTAATTTGCACAGATATATAAAGAAAGGAATAGTAATAAAAAATCAAACTTCTCGTTAAACGGCTTTCTCCTTAGCATCACGGTGCTTTCTTTCTAGTTAGCTGATTTCAGTTATTCAGAATCGAAAGCCAACTGGACTACGTTGGGTAAAGTAAGAAATTTGCTTTAGTGAAGTTTTATTTTGTTAATCCAATTTTGCTTTTTAAAAGGCAGAAAATCGGAAGTAGATGTTGTTTCTGTTGAATTATCACTGAGTTATTCTGATCATGTTCTGAGTGAGTACCTCTTGTTTATCTGCAAGCAGCCGCAAGAAAAAACATAACTGAATGTAAGACCACAACTGCTATTAAAGTTCAACTGCAAATGTCAAAAATGGTCAAAGATAATGTAATACGTTCTACCGATCACTCGAGTTATTATGCAAACTGTCCAAACTGTTTAGCTTTGATACAAAGTAAAACATTCGAAGAGTGACTCACTACTCAAAAGCTTTTAAGCTTTCAAAGCGGACATCCAACAAACTGAACATGTTGCCATAGTTTCATTACCACGTGTCCGCACATCACAGCGAGAATGGGAGTAGACACCCAGGAGGAAATAACTGGATAAAGTGGCTTGTAGTCAAAGTAAAGAAAGCAAACAAACAACTTTGTAAGACCGATCATAAATGTCTATAGATAAACTTATTTATTTTCGCTTTAGCGATTGTAAGCTTGGGGGTTCTGCAGTTCGACTTAGATAGAAATTTGAACATCACTCTGTATCAATTTTTCGAGTCACTTTTACAATACTGCTATTGTATGTCTATTGTGATGTCTGTAAAAAAAGGTTAAGGGAACTTAACTGGCCTATTTTTGTTTTAGTATAATTGTTTATTTTGGGCTAGATCGACTACAATTGTAGATGCTGACTTGTTATCAGACTGACCAAAAAAGTGAACATCAAGGTTCAATTTATATGTTAATGGCTAAACTAGCTTAAACTGAGAGAGAATTATCATTGATTTTAAGAAAGGTAAAGGCGTTTATTTCGTGGACTATAGCAAGGCTCTCCTTATTTGGTTGTCGTTTTACTTATTACAGTAAACCACCACACGACACAATTCACACGAAATGTCAGCAAACATAGAAGGTGACCTCATCTGTTGTTTCATAGGACGAAAAAGTTGGCATTTCGTATAAATAAGATGATTTGTTTTTATTGCATGGGGCTGCTGTGTTCTTTCAGTCTTCAGGCATAGCTTGGCTGACAGCTTGCGCCTTTAGTAAGTAATAGATTTCATTTTAACTTGGTGTTTTAGCAGTTTCTTTTTGATATCTCACCCAATTCTCTCTGAAAGTGACATATCTGCCTCACTTATCCTATTGAAGACTTGACATTGGGTAGTGTGGTATTGAAAGTTCACGTTCTAACAGTCAGTACTGGCCCAAAAGTCTCAATATTCAAAACAGAGCGTCACTGCAATTTCTAAAGAAGCATCTGTATATCCAGATCCCTTCAGTACGTTACCCACTATCCGACAAGTTCAGTCGAGTCTTTTTCGGTCACAGGAGACATAAAATTTAACCCTAAAATATTCAATTTACCGGCTTTTAAATCCGATATGAGGAGATTTGTATCGAGAACTTTCCATTTCTATTACAATTTCCGTTTCTCCAACGCCCCAACTTTGCTGCCCAGTAATCGATAGGCGGTCCCAGTATTCGACTGACCACAACTGAACCTTTTGGCAATCAAACGAAGAATGATCTCATTCTAATAGTTTGACCTTTTCTTCTGAAACAGAGTTTGACTAAGAACATTGTACATACTGTGATAACAAAGTGAAAAAGAAAGGTTTTCATGACGTTACACATTTCTAAATATGCATAATGAGTTCACACCAAATTAAACGAAGTCACGAGAAATAATTTGTGTCGGCAAAGATGTTGGCGAAATGTTCCAAATATACCAGTTTATACCACGAGTTTGGGTAAAACATGATAGGAAAATTGGGCGTCAGCACTAATAAACGAAAACTTCAACAAGGGTTTAGGTAGAGTTAGTTCATGTTCTGACCATTCAACCTCTTGATGTTTTATCCTACTAATCCCTCCCCCTCACGAATTCCTCCCGCACCCTCTCCTCCCTCGAGGTTCATTCAGAAATTTTCAAACGCAATCACCCTTGTCTTTATCGCGTACATCAAGTGGCTGAAAAATTAATAGACGATCCAACTGTAACTAGAATACAGACCTCGACCGCTAAGAAGCCTGGACCCGTTCAATTAATAAAGATTACATTTCATTAATAAAGTGACTTGCTTCTTGACACGTAGCTGCAGTGTGGCTTGTTCGACTTCAGACAGAACCTGAGTGAAGGCTTCAGCTTCTAAGTAAGTAATGCTTTACACCCACCATGCTTTTGTAGCTTCTCTGTTTTAAATAACGCTAAGTTTCAAATGTAACCCCAACTTTCGTTTAGCTTTTGATTTACTAAACGGCTGCCATATTTCGTCCAAAGCACCCTAATACGAAAAATTATTTCGAAAGAGAGTTGAAAAGGATAATTGAAATAACATCAAATCAAAATAATGACTTGTCTTTAGAATAAGTCAAATCTAAAACAACTATAAAGTCACTTTGACCCAGCGTCTTTGTACAGTCTCTGGTATCTGACCAATATAATCTTAATTTTTGTGTCGTGCTATTTAATCCCAAGGAAAGTAAGCCAAACATTTGAGCAATCCACTTAAATATTTCGTCCCACCATTAGAAATATTCGCACAAGCCTCCGTTTTGTTCAGGTAAGTGAAATTTTCATGACTAATGCCTATGCTTTTCACAGCCGGTTTGGATTTAATATGCTCCGGTTTTCAATCTATTCGTTACCGCAAAGTGTTATAAACCGTTGAATAAGCTGCGTAAATTGGATTAATTTAATATCTTTTACCATGACTTGAAAACGTGCCCTAACAGAAAGCGAGCACTAAAAGCCACAATTCTTCTGATAGGTAGCTTTAGAAACACTGGCACATCACGAAGGACCCGGCGGGTGCGGCCTTTTCATACAGCATTTTTCGATCTCACAGACTTCACTAGTGTTACTAGAACTATAACTTGATAAAACATGCAAAATAGTTTTTTATGTTCTTTTGTTTTTTACTTTGGACATGCATATAATGCCACACTAGAAGACCTTATCGTAAGTTTATTTATTTATTTTGGACGCAAACGTGTTGCCATAGTTTCATGTACCACGTGTCCGCACATCGCAGCGAGAATGGGAGAGGACAGCTGGCTAAATGGCCTGTAGTCAAAGTATAGAAAGCAAAAAGACAACTTTGTAAGACCGATCATAAACTCTTACATTTTTGCCGTAACCGTCATTAAGACTGATGATCGCAGTAAGTCTTGCGACTTTAATTTGCATCGAGATACTTAGGCTCCCGCGAACAATACCCCATCGTTGTTCATGTTTGGGTTCGTCTACTGGCCTTGGTCTGGATCTCCCACAAAGATCCTGTTTAAGTTTTTTGCTCCTTAAACATCAGCTTAAATGTAAGGAAGCGCGCGCGCTAAAAGCCACAATTCTAAGCTATAGAAACAATGGAGTATCACGTAGAATTTTGGGCTCGTGTTCCCACAGCATTTTTTTGCCCTTCCCAACTTTCACTGTGTTTCTATAACTTTAACTTGGTTTCTTAATTTTTAACTTTGGACATGCTAATATTGCAAACGTGAAGACACTGAAAAGTTTATCTATTTGTTTTGCAGGGGAAATTATTTTTGTGTTTGTCTCCCATTACTGTATTTTGGCATTTAAAAAGGAATAGTAATAGACTGACTGACGGCTTGCGCTTTTAATAAGTAATTGATTACATTTTAAACTTGGTGTTTTTGCGGCTTCTTTTTTGACATGTAACCCAATTCTCTCTGAAAGTGACATATCTACGTCACTTATCATATTGAAGACTTTACACTGGGTAGTGTGGTATTGAAAGTTGACGTTGTAACAGTCAGTACTGGCCCAAAAGTCTCAACATTCAAAACAGAGCGTCACTGCAATTTCTAAAGAAGCATCTGTATATCCAGATCCCTTCAGTACGTTACCCAGTATCCGACAACTTCAGTCGAGTCTTTTTCGCTCACAGGAGACATCAAATTTAACCCTAAAATATTCAATTTACCGGCTTTTAAATCCGATCTGAGGAGATTTGTATCGATAACTTTCCATTTCTACTACAATTTCGTTTCACCAACGTCCAAACTTTGCTGCCCAGTAATCGATCGGCGGTCCCAGTATTCGACTGACCACAACTGAACCTTTTGGCAATCAAACGAAGTATGATCTCATTCTAATAGTTTGACCTTTTCTTCTGAAACAGAGTTTGACTAAGAATATTGTACATACTGTGATAGCAAAGCGAAAAAGAAAGGTTTTCATGACAGTTACACATTTCTAAATATGCAAAATGAGTTCACACCAAATTAAACGAAGTCACGAGAAATAATTTGTGTCGACAAAGATGTTGGCGAAATGTTCCAAATATACCAGTTTATACCACGAATTTGGGTAAAACATGATACGAAAATTGGGCGTCAGCACTAATAAATGAAATCTTCAACAAGGGTTTAGGTAGAGTTAGCTCATGTTCTGACCATTCAACCTCTTGATGTTTTATCCTTCTAATCCCTCTCCATCACGAATTCCTCCCGCACCCTCACCTCCCTCGAGGTTCATTCAGAAATTTTCTAACGCACTCACTTTTGTCTTTAACACGTACATCAAGTGGCTGAAAAATTAATAGACGATCCAACTGTAACTAGAATAGAGACCTCGACCGCTAAGAAGCCTGGACCCGTTTAATTAATAAAGATTAGGTTTCATTAATAAAGTGACTTGCTTCTTGACACGTAGCTGCAGTGTGGCTTGTTCGACTTCAGACAGAACCTGAGTGAAAGCTTCAGCTTCTAAGTAAGTAATGCTTTACACCCACCCTGCTTTGTAGCTTCTCTGTTTTAAATAACGCTAAGTTTCAAATGTAACCCGACTTTCGTTTAACTTTTGATTTAGCAATCTCTCAAAGCAAGCTAAACGGCTGCCATATTTCGTCCAAACCACCCTAATACGAAAAATGATTTCGAAAGAGAGTTGAAAAGGATAATTGAAATAAAATCAAATCAAAATAATACATTGTCTTTAGAAGTCAAATCTAAAACAAAGTCACTTTCACCCAGCGTCTGTAATCAGTCTCTGGTATCTGACCAAAAATAATCTTAATTTTTGAGTCGTGCTATTTAATTTCTAGAAAATAAAATATTCTGAAAGGAAGCCAAACATTTGAGCAATCCAATTATAAGTTTCGTCCCACTATTAGAAATATTCGCACTAGCCTCCGTTTTGTTCAGGTAAGTGAAATTTCATGACTAATGCCTATGCTTTTCACAGCCGGTTTGATTTAGTATGCTCCGGTTTTCAATCGATCCGTTATCGCAAAGTGTTTTAAGGACGTTCGCGCGAAAATTTTCCAGTCGATAGAATTTTTTTAAATTATTACTGCAGGCAGATAATGAGTTACTTGTGCCAGATATGCAAAAAAATTTGTGGGTCACCGTCTTCGTTTCAGAGATAAAGAGTGTGGAAAACTATCCTGATTTCTATCCTGATTTACAGTTAAAAATATCGAAGGTGAGTCAACGGAGGCAAACGATCTTAGTCATATTTTGTAGAAGTGGGTCTGTTGCCTAAATAATTTCAAATGTTACTAACATTTTCACAAAATTTAACCTTTAAGAGGCATTTGAAACCGCCGCACAAAGAGCTATTAAGAACGGAATTCGATGGTGCATTTTGCCAAAAATTCAATTTTCTAGTCGATAGATGTTCTTCATTTTTTCCCTAAACGTAGAAAATCAGTGGAGGAAATGATCTATCCAAAAAAAAATTGGGGTCACCGAACGTCCCAGAACGTTAAATCCGGGCAAAGCCCTAGCAATGGCCATCTGCCCTATCATTTGTTTATTTTCTGACTGAGCGCGCGCGCTCATGCATGACGTGGCATGTGAATTTGCGTGCGCAGTAAGGATGCGCAGAAACACTTAGCGCGCTAAAAGCCACAATTCTTCTGATAGGTAGCTTTAGAAATACTGGTACATCACGAAGAACGCGGCGGGTGCGGCCTTTTCATACAGCTCAGAGCAGCATTTTTCGATCTCGATAACTTGATAAAAACATGCAAAATGTTTCGATTTTCTAATTTTTTTTATTTTGGACATGCATATAATGCCACACGAGAAGACCTTATAGAAATTAAAGTTTATGTATTTATTTTTGGACGCAAATTATATTTTCTTTGTTTGTTTCGCATGCGGTATTTTGTAAATAAAAAGGAACAGTAATAATTCAAAAGTCTTTCAATGGTTTTCTGCTTAGAATCACGGTGCTCTCTTCCTAGCTGGCGATTTTTTTCCGAATCGAAGAGCAACTGTACTACATCAGTATGACGAGAGAAAATTTATTATTTCAGTTTTATTTTGTTCCTCGGGCGTTTCTAAACATCGAAACGGAGCGGAACGAACCGGAATGAGGTGGAATGGACCGGAATGAACCGGAATGACACCGGAATGAACCGGAATAGAAAGTTTTTACACGGTGTAAAATGAGGTGACTAGCCTACACGACTCCTACGGTTCGTGACATTTGTACATTTTCCGTTCTCTGTTCGGTCTCTCGACCTTTTTGCTGCTTCACTCGTACTGCTTCACTCCGGTTCATTCCGGTTTAATCCGGTGTCATTTCGGTGTCATTCCGGTCCATTCCGGTCCATTCCACTCCGTTTCGGTGTTTAGTAACGGCCTTTGTTAATCCGCTTTTTCTGTTTCAAAGTTAGAAACACCAAAGTAGATGTTGTTTCTCTTGAATTGTTAGCTGCAGGATGTTTTTCAGTCATTAACCCTAGCTAGTACCTCTTGTTTTCTGCAACCAAAAACTAACTGTTGTTAAAGCTCAACTGTAAATGTCGTAAATGGCCACATACACAAAAAACTACGCTCCACCGATCACTCGAGTTATTATACAAACCGTCCAAACTGTTTAGCTATGATACAAAGTAAAACATTCGAAGACTAATTCACTACTCAAAAGCTTTTAAGCTTTCAATGCGGAGATCCACCAAACTGAACTTGTTGTCATAGTTTCATGTACCACGTGTCCGCACATCGCAGCGAGAATGGGAGTAGACAGCTGGTTAAATGGGTCTGTAGTCAAAGCAAAGAAAACAAAAAGACAACTTTGTAAGACCGATCATAAATGTCTATATACAAACTCTTTCATTTTCGCCGTAACCGTCATTAAAGGGACACAGTCAGCTGGTACACATGCGCATTACATACCATTCAATTGCTAATTTGCATGTAACAGAGACGCGATAAATGCTGTTTTTAACCAGACATGATAAAAATAATATCATAGGATAAGCAAAAGGACACTCAAAAACAGATTTTTCAGTAAACGGTTGAAAATCAAGCAAGTACTGCGGAAAATGAAGCGGATTTTTGCATGAACTTTGATTTCAGGTTGAGGTAAACTTTTTTCAAAGTGAGAAAAGCTAGCGTCCAGGTCAACGCAGTCACAAAGCTGACTGTGTCCCTTTAAGACTGATGATCAATTCGAGCTTGGGATGTCTGTTGTTCAACAGAAAAAATAAATTGAACATCACGCTGCGATCAGTTTATCAGGTCGCTTTTTACAAACACTGCTTTTATGTTCTCTAAATAATTCTAATAAGGGTAGGGGAATTAAACGATTTTTTTTGTGTGTGTGTGTGTGTTAGTATAATTGTTTATTTCGGGAACTTGATTAACATAGTGTTTTGTGAAAAAGGTAAAATTATCTACAGTTTAATTCAAAGTTCATAACCAGACAATAATTGTAATTATGGACCTGTATAAACACCATAATCAGGCTGAACACAAAAGTGTCCTTGATGTTTGTTTCTCAGTTTTAGGCCACTCCGCGGGCATGGAAACTTTCAATTAATATTTTCATCAGCTAAATTGAAAGAGAATTGCTATTGATTTAAGGCAAGATGCAAAGGGACTTTTAAGTTCAAGACCGACTGGCTCATATTGTGATTCTTATTTTTTTCTCTTTTTCAACGCAAAGGCGTCTATTTAGTGAACTGCAGAAACGCTGTCCTTAAATCGTTTGTCGTTTTTCTTATGAAAGTGCGCCACCAAATGGCAGAATTCACACGCAATGTCAGCAAAGATAAAACGTGTTCTCGTTTGTTGACACGTCGAATTAAGAAATTGACACGTCGAATGAATAAGATTGACCCAAGATTGCTTTTTTATTACACACAAACTACACATAGTTGCTGCGTTGTTTCCGTCTATTTGGAGCTTGACTGACGAATTGGCTAATTCGTAAGTAATATATCCTAAGGTCGTTTTTTGTTGCTTCCTTGTCTAACATCTCACGTAATCCTATTACGTGAGATGATGAGCCATATTCAAACTGGGTAGACCTCGTAAAATATCGTTCTCCAGGACACTGAGTGTGGTGCTTTCAGTATTGTAATGGAACCTTTAAAACGACTGAGATTAAACTGTAGATTTTTTTCTACACAGTGAAAAGCGTAAAACTAATCAAAGTAGTCATGAAAATCTAACTCACTTGAGAGAACGGCGCCTTCCGCAAGTGGTTCTCGAGTTAAAATGGTTCATTAACAACTTTCTTCCAAAGGTGAAATGTCCGGCTTCCTTTCGAAATACTTCCTTTTCTATAAGCAGCACGACACAAAAATTGAAATCATGCTTTAATTGGCGCCTGACTTTGTCTGATACTGCCTGCCTGATAGTGCCTAGAACGAAAGAATAAAGGCTTCAACTCCAAGGACAAATTTCTGAAAGGGATAGTTTAGTACGTTTTTGTTCGAAGCAAATTTGATCTGCATATCATCTCAACTTCAAAAACACTGGAATATTCATAGTGATTACTACTGTTCTTTAATTTTTCTTGCCAGGTGATTTGAAAGAAGAATGAAAAACGTTTTGGAGCAAGTGGTCTTGTGTCTCTTCTGTTTCACTTGTCTCACACAATCTCTTCCAGTAAGTCGTGATGCTGTTCACACAGAGTACGCCATTCTGTTTGATGCAGGATCGAGTGGTACTCGCTTGAGGATCTATCAGTTTATGGCCAGCGGACACTCCTTGCAGCCCTCGGACGTCCAAGAGCTTAGTTCCTCACCTGACGAGGCAAAACCCGGAATTTCAGACCTTGCTGATGACCCGTCCCGAGTTGAGGGATACATGGCGCCCCTACTGGAATCCGCCAAGAAGACCATTCCAGACGACATACAGGCATCGACACCAGTATTTTTATTTGCGACAGCAGGAATGAGATTAGTGCCTGAAGATCAAGCAGAGGCTATCTTAAATGAAGTTAGAAAACTGTTAAATGACAAGGACAAATGTCCATTTATGTTTCAGAATGATAATGACGCTAGAATTATTACAGGCAAAACCGAAGGGATTTATGCGTGGGTTACTGTTAATTTTCTGGTGGGTGCGTATCGCTCGAAAGGTCTTACCTATGGTAGTTTAGATTTGGGTGGGGCGTCCCATCAAAATGCTTGGAGATATAATAGCAGCCACCCTGATGTTGCTGTCGTAGACTTTGCAGGAAAAACATACACTGTTTTTGCTCGTAGTTATCTGGGCTTTGGACAGGATCAAGCTCGAGAACGTTATCTGGGTGTCATTGCTCAAAAAGAGAATTGTGCTGAAAATTCCGAGTGTGTCGTGAAAAGTCCTTGCCATAATGAAGGATTTAAGGAATCACTTAAATTTGATGGTCAGGAAAGGGTATTTGAAGGGACAGCTCAAGTTAGACGCTGTAGAAAAATAATCCACGAAGTGTTTTTCTGCCACTTACCAAATGCGCAAAAATGTCCTTTCTATGATCAACCCAAACTGAAAGGACGATTTTACGGCTTTTCGTCATTTTACTACATTTTGACAGGAATAGGCGCAGTTTGTTCTGACTGCGAAAACAACAGAGTCACACCAAGGAAAGTTAATTTGTACTCGAAGTCGTTTTGTAAAAAAGATTACGAGGACCTGGACAAAAACCCTTACGCTAAAAACGAATGCTTTGGAGGGAATTTCATCTACGAGTTGTTAACTAAGGGGTATAGACTTGGCCCAGATAGGAAAATAAGGGTGACTAATTCACTGAATGGTTTTAAGTTGGGTTGGACCTTGGGTGCGGTTCTGAAAAACACAGACATAATGAGAGAATAAACCAACTCCCCACCGCACTCCAATTCTACGGTTTGCGTCCATAATAAATTACGTAATGGGAACTAATAATCAATCACTTAATTAGGGTATCTTTGTGGTTATCTAGGGACAATTTAACTTGAGATAATTAATAAAGTTTGCGTTATTTACTGGCTCAACGCTTCGAAAAGTTGGCTTCTGTGGAACGTAATCAACACTCAAATCTGAGACTGCTTGTTAGTTAAAAAGCGCAGTGGTTAGTGGGGGATCAGAAAATGAGATCTGGTGAGAATGCGCACAGGCTGAAATACTTGGCTTGTGCTTGTGCTCAGACTTTTCACTCATGCAGTCCCTTTTTCTTCCCAGGGATATACAATTGTGGAGGCATATTTTGAAATAATAGCGGAGCTCCGGCGGCCGAAGGCCGCCAAGCGGAGCCCCATACCCATATTAGGAAACTGAAGGGAACCCATGAACTGATTTTCTCATGTGTATCATGGCTAGCGGTATTGCTCGTGGGCGCGTACGCACGACGACGACGACGACGACGGTGGTGGAGTCGCGCAACATGGCGGCCACAATTGACACGTAAACCAAAACGAGGCTTCAGTTTTCGCGGGCTTTCCTTGTAGGTTGACAGAGCACATGTACCCTTGGTTTAAAGCGTCCTTTGGACATCCATGTTGCAGTCAATTGACACCTGTCAAAACAAGGAATCCGCTGACCAGTATCACGTGACCATATCGCGGGCTCAAGTTCAGGGCTCATCGAGGTCACGTGTTTTTTTAAAGTTGACCGCTGCCCAAGTGCTGCTTTTTTCGATTAGATCGCGGGCTCATGTCAGGATTAACTTGCTGTAAACAGCGTAGGGTTGGTAGGAAGCCGGTTAACGCTAACCCAGGATTAAAATTTAACCGAATTATAACCTTTTCTTTTGTACAAAGTTTTTTCACTGCTTTTGTTTTGCGTATTTTGCTTTCATTAAAATTCAAAACACAAAAACAATATACAGAAAATCTCACCGCAAAGTTACAAAACTCAAATCAAAATTCTACTTTATCCTCGGCTAGTTTGATCGGGCTCTGAACAACCCGGCCCAGGAGCTACGCTTTTAGGCTGGCCTAAATCTATATATTATGTAGTTGTTGACTGTGTGGGAGGGCCGGACGGGAAAGTATTTGGCTCGAGGTCAGGACGTACTGACTGTTTGCTTGTTCCAAAAGTTCATTATCAGCGTCGACTTTCTTTCTGTGCTTTCGGAGTAAGTTAGCAGCTGAAGTAGTTCTGCATAAGACAGTTCGCCAGGATAGTAAAATTTCTTCGTCGGAATGGTCAATTTCATTTCTCATTTTGAAGAAAACAAAATTGTACATTCTGTCATTAAAATATAACGCCCATCGATTTTGCGTTTCTGGTAGGACCGTACGTTTTTTTAGCAGTCCCGTACGCGTTTTTCCGGGCTATTACCTCGTTTTCTTATGGTCTCCAAGGTTATGACGCGCGGCGCCATACGTGCCATGTGATAACTTGGGATGACATATGACGCTATTTGTTTTACACAAAAGAAAATAAACCATTAAGCTTCGGACAACTCCGAAATTGCGAAATTCGTAATTGTTATTTAGAAGTTACCTTTTGTTAACTACAGAGTGAGTTTTAGCTGTCGCCATTTTTACAGAAATTATTTCTCACTATTAAAGCAATTGTCGCATAATGGCAAGCTTTCTAAATAAGCTATTGCCTGTTTAATAAAAGCATAACGAAGTGTTTACTTTTAGACTGTGAAACACTCGTACTTCTTACGAAAAACTGTATAATACTAATTCCTAGTTTTCCTCGATAGTTTCAACACCTTCCAAGTTTTTTGTTCTCAGTCCGTTAACTTATGGATTAAGATCAATGCCTTTCTCATCTTAAAACTTAGCTTTCTTTTGACAGCAAGTTAGGAAAAGTTGACTTCTTCATGTACGTCCGTTTACCCAACCGTTTTAGAAGCAAACCAACCAAAACACAACTAAACTCATCTACGATTCATTTTTCCCTGACCTCAAGAACAGCTGAAACTACCTGCCGCCACAGAGACAAAAATATTTTTCGACTGAATTTGTAAGCTCACACATTTCCTTGCTTTAATTTGAGTCGAAGGATACCTTGAGAAGATGCGGCAGTGAATATTAACAATTACCTTACACTCATAAAGAAAACTTGAATATTATAGTTCTAATCCAAGAATATCGAATACTTGAGGTGAAATATTGAATCATGAATATGTATAAAGCGAGGTGAAAAAAGTAACGAATGAATACTAATATAATCAATTAGAAATAGTCAATTACCTGAGAAACACAGCCTTTCATTACAAAAGAATATAATTCCAACAAGATTGCAAAATTGAAGTTCCACTTTGCTTTCTTCTACGGTTCAAAATAAAACATCTGGATGCTCAAAGAAAATAATTTTGAAAGCTTTAAAAAGTTCCACAAGCTAAGGCCAAGGCGGTTTCGTGCGTTACATGTTTAACAAGCTTTACATAGGAGCTGTTCCTCGAAAAGCATCAGTTCACTTACACTTATTCCATTATAGCATTGCTACTAGGATCATTTAAAATTGAGCTGATTGAAGGAGTAATAAACAGGGAATATATTTCACGTAAAATAAAGTAAAGTTGTTGATTTTATAAACCCTGTTAACCTGCATCAAACGTTTTCCATCCGCACTAGGCCGGAGAACAGTCACCGGTCATTTTGGATTTGTGTTTGAGAATCACTCGAACAAGAAAATGATGCGATGATTGTGACGTCATCGTTTTCGAAAAGCTCGATTCAAAATGTTTTCCGTCCACACTAAAACGCAAAGCCAGTGTTTTCAAATTCCTTCGGTTTGAAGAGCGTTTTTGAAAAGCTCCGATTTCGTGACGGACTAGTGTGGACGGCAGGCTTAACTGTAGAAATAAAGCTGCGTTTTCAACCACTGATACTATATTCTAATCTGTGTTCAAGGTGACATCGATATTAAAAGAACAGGCGATTTCTGAGTTGCCTTTGGCCTCTGTATCAAAACGAGTCCGAGTCGTCGTGCGAAACCTTTCACATAAAAATGTGTCTACCTTCAGGCTCATTTTTATGCTAATCAAACTCATTTTCATACGAAAGGTTCTGCACGAGAACTCGTTTTGAAACAGAGGTTCAAGGTAACTCGAAAATGGCTCACCGCCAAAAATAATCCATGTAACTGTGGTGTATTTAATACATAAACCGTGCACAAACTCCGAGTAAACACACACGCATAGCAAGAACTCAACTCGACTCGATCGTACACTGCCTTCTTGTCACGTGACGACTCTACTAGTCCCAGGACTCCACATTCCTCCCCCTCAAGTTCTTAAACAAGCAAGAAAAACAAACGACAACGAGAAAAAAAGTTAACATCTCTGCCCTAAAACTTAAAACTGTTCACGAGGGAGGGAATGAGTCCATTAGTAAAAACGCTGTCGGGGGTTCCTATTCCTCGCTGGGTATCGCCTGACAGGGGTAGTTGGCCCTGAGTCTCGAACCATTGTTGCACTGGGTGGCTCTCTGTCTCCATGGGCAACTTCGGGGTCATTTACACCTGGCATGATTATCTCTGGATCCATACCTTCCTGCTGCATTGGGTAGTAATGGGTAATGCGACACCGGGGTTGGAACTTTCTGCGGATCGGGCAACTAGTTGATCGTGGTGTCTTCGAACCACAGTTCCATCTTCCAACTCAATTCTCGCAGACACAGGACCAGTTTCCTGGACGATAGTTCCTGGAATCCACTTAGGGCCTCTGGAGTAGTTTTGAACACTCACTGAATCACCGACTTCAACTTGACGCATTCGGCTATGCTGATCATGCTGTACCTTCTGTCTGGATTGCGCTGCATGTACCTTCGCCGCTACATCTGGTCGCAGCAGATTGAGATGTGACCTCAGACTCCGTCCCCAGCGTAACTGAGCAGGAGACTCACCCGTGGTGCTTTGGGGGGTAATACGATAACTTAATAGGAACCGAGCTAACTTGGTCTCGACAGTACCATCACCTTGCTTCTTCATCCCTTGCTTAAAAGTCTGCACGGCTCGTTCCACGAGACCATTTGATGACGGATGGTAAGGAGCAGAAGTAATGTGCTTGATGCCATTTTTCTGTAGAAATGACTTGAACTCGCTGCTCACAAAATTGGACTCATTGTCTGACACTACAATCTCTGGTAGGCCGTGTGAAGCAAAGGTTGTCCACCAACACTCAGCTGTACTTTGTATGGTGAGGGTCGTTTACTGCCAAGGGTAAACAAAGAATATGCACCCACACCCTGTTCTCTCCCCATTGCCTTCTCTCCTCCCTCTAGGAGATGGGTATCCTGTGGGGTGTCCGACTTCTTATTATTACTGGGGGGTGGTAGTTTCCCTTTCTTTTTGGCCTGGCACACTCGAGATAGGTGACCTAACTTTCCACAAGCATAGCATTTCGCATCCTTAAAATGACAGCTTTTGGGATAGTGATTACCGCCACAGCGGTAACAATTAATTTCGCCACCCTTTTCCACTTTGAAATCGACTTTGTTGAGCGGAGTATCCCCTTGCTGAGATTCCCCCTTTTGGATCTCCGAGGCATCCTTATCGGCGGCCTCAATTGCGAGAGCCAGATCGAGAGCTCGCTTCAGGGTTAATTTCGGTTCGGCTAGTGTCGTGAACACCACACACAAGCCGATCACGTAGCATTTCATCTAAGGTTGCCCCAAATTCACAGTGTTCGGTCAGGTGCCTCAACTCAGCTAAAAACATGGCAATGGTCTCACCTGGTTGTTGAGTGCGAGTGTTAAACTTGAATCGTTGAACAATAGCGGAGGGTTTGGGCATGAAATGTTCCTGGGCGAGTTTCACTAAGTCCTCATAGCTTTTATCCTTCGGATCTTCCGGAGCGACCAGACTTCGTATAAGCTTGTAGGTTTTGGCTCCCACACTAACCAGGAAAATGGATCTTCTCTTGTCGGGATCCGTAATCTCGTTGGCTCCAAAAAAGTGGTTTACACGCTCAATGTAATGGCGCCAATCTTCCGTTTCGTTGTATTCGTCTAATTTCCCAAATGTAGGCATTTTCCGTGCAGACTTCGCTTCACTCTAGTCTACCTGATCGTGGTCGTTCGATGACGTTCCTCGTCGCCAAAAATGTGGTGTATTTAATACATAAACCGTGCACAAACTCCGATTAAACACACACGCATAGCAAGAACTCAACTCGACTCGATCGTACACTGCCTTCTTGTCACGTGACGACTCTACTAGTCCCAGGACTCCACAAACAAGTGATAGAATCCTTATTTTGTACAAAATTGAAATACGAAATGGCGCGTTGACGAAAGGCGGTATTTACCGGTGACAAACACATATTGCTTCAGCTGCAGTGTTGCAGCGCCATATTAATTGGTACAGTCGACTCTCGCCTTGTGGGCACGCTGCTATTACGGACAGAAGATACATCCCCGGTCGGAACTACAAAGAAATGTATGGAAATAATTTCCACCATGATGGATTCCCTCTATGACGGAATTACGGACACTTAATGTGGTCCCACACTCACAATCTTTATTTTTTTCTCTCGGGATATGTTCAACGGACATAGTCATAGTCATTTTTTTTGGACAATTCTGTCCAAAGGGGAAAGTTGCAATGAGGTTAACCGAACAGAAACAGGCGACCCCATGGCTGTTCCATGCAACTGCTTGTAGTGTTTGCCGTTGTACTGAAAGTAAGTCGATGTAAGGCAAAGGTTCAGTAAGTCCATGATGTCTGCTGTCGGTAACGGTAATTCAACGGTAGATTGTTGGATAGCGGTCTCGGTACACTGTAAAGCCAATTGAAGTGGAATACTGGTGAACAGTGATTTCACATCAAAAGACACAAGTTTGTAATCGTCAGGTATCTGTACTGTCTTAATAGCGTCAATAAAGGTCTCTGTAGATTGTGGTTTGCGTCTTGATTTGTCAGTAAGGGGTTGCAGTATGGTCGTCAAGTACTTAAAGTACGCTTTTCACGACCACCTTAACGAACAGAACGCCGACATCCAGTTTACCAAAGAAATCGAAGAAAATGGAAAACTTCCTTTTCTAGACTGTTTGGTAAGCCGCGACAACAACGAACTGCGAACGACAGTGTACAGAAACCGACGCATACCGACAGATTACTTGACGAATCATCCTACAACCCGACTTCACACAAAGCCACGACTATTAAGACTTTGACGAAACGAGCGCAACTAGTTTGTGACACCGGACAGTTAACGTGACGAGAACAAATACCTTGAGCGTGTTTTTCACAAGAACAACTACAACGTTGACTTTATTAGACGAAACATTTACCGACCTACCGAAGCTGACGCAACGAACAGGAACCCGACACCTGTTACTACAGTGACTATACCTTATATTAAGACCATCTCACGGATCCTACAGCCCTACAACATCCGCGTTGCCCACAAACCTTACTGACCAACGTTAAAGACAGGGACGAACCCAACAACAGACAGGGAGCAGTTTACAAGATCAAATGCTCCGACTGCCAGGCTTCATACATTGGTGAGACTGGCAGAAACCTGAACACGAGACTAACTGAACACAAACGAGCCACGAATGGTGATGCCAACAATCACATTGCTGTACATCATCAACTGACAAACCACAACATTGACTGGGACAGTGCTCAATGCTTAACCTGCAGTACGAACTATTTTCAACGACTGACTCTTGAAAGCTGGTACACTAACTTACAACAAACGCTTCTTAACAGATGTCAACAGCTACCGGCGCCTTACAAACGACTTATTCACGACGCAAACGAAACCGACAAACGGACTTCTAACAGACCGACTTAATTTGACTAACTACACACGGACCTCAACGCTAGCAACTTGACTAACAAAAGACGGATCGAAAGTGACCAATGACTGATGACAAACTTAACAGGAGTCTTCCAGCCAATACCATCATGGCTAAAGTGACCAATCACTTTCAACGGACCAAACTTATAACATCATCGACTGACAAACACTATTCACTTGACTCTGAAGATGACTTCCGCTCAGGTTGTCGAAACGTCAGTCACCAACAACAGTTCTTCAGAGAACTACACTCACCCGGACGATCATACTATACGAACTAACGGAAGTTAATTAAAGATATCTTCACCTAAACAGAACACTAGTTTATGTTGTTTTCGCTTCAAGTTTTCTTCCATCATGTCATTAAGAAAATAATGAAACCTTTCCTCCCTCGTGCAGTATAGTGGGAAAAGCACTTGGTTTCGCCTCGTGATTTGACACTTCTATGCTTCCCTTGTGTTCTTTAGAATCGACCCCGCTAGTATAACTCAAAACGTAATGTGTCTCAGTCAGCGCGCACTATGGAGCGATCTTAACTGAAGCCGTTTAAGGAGCTTGTTAAGCTTAGTAATTGTTGAAATGTTTGAATCATTGGTGTAATATTCAAACCAAAATTCGCAAACACAAGGCAAACACTGGAAACGTTCTGGTTGACAAAAGCAATTACGATGTTCGGTGGTCGCTGTCCACTTTCATCAAAGCGGATTGTGAACATTTTTCACAAAAAAAGAACTTTTAAAAAACAAGGCAAATGTTTGTAATTTGCAGAATTCTAATACCATCACAAATTCTTTTGAGGTACCCTTTGTAATGTACATGAAGCAGGCTAGACATCTTACAGCCTTATTACAACTTACATATCTTGCATGGACAATAGGAGGAGTCAACTATTACTTTGACAGGGGATTATCAAGGTAAGAGAGTGAATCCCTCATATAGGTCTTACACCCAAGGTAATCCCTTTTAAGTTACATGGAACCCAGTTCTTCCGAGGATGTTACTCGCGCGATGCGTGGACAGTACAAGCGAATTTCTCGAAATGGCGGGAAATGTGGTGAAAAGTCAATTTTATGTTTTGGTTTTAAAAAGACGTTTCATAGCACAGATTATTTCGGCACTCTCACCCTTCTTTTTGTACGGCTGGGCTTTAGGTCGAGGAAAATCATTAATATAAATAACGGTTGAGTAAGTGTCGAGTTAGGCCTAGGTAAATCATTAATATTCAAACTGTCTAGGTAAAAATGGGTTCCTCCAAACTAATAGATCGTTTTCACGTGACGTCATCACTTTCTAAAATCCAAAACTAAAGAGCCATCATAGTTTTTATCCTTACGAGGCATAAGAGACGATATATTTATATCTGTTTACAATTTACAGCTCCATAGCGTGCTTCGTTTGGAAACCAGAGCACTTTGAATTTCTTGAGCTTGTTGTAACAGTGATTGTACCCAGACAGTTTTTCCCGAACCGGTCATCCCTGCAACCATGCAAGTAAATGGATGAACCAATTGAAACCGCTGACACTTTTCTTGAGACATCGGTATGACTGGAGCAAAATTGGAATTACTGTGTTTTCTGTTTATATGTCTTTGCAAATTCAGATCTTTTCTAAAAAAATCCTTTTGACAAACAGGACAGGACCAACTCATGTCAACTCATTCAAGGCTTAGCGCAAACTGACAAAATGTGTATGATGTTTACATTTATATAGGCTTCAACCACCACAATTCTATTGTTTTCCATCCTCCTCCTCCGTCTCCTCCCCTCCTCCACCTCCATCCCCTCTTCCTCCTCCTCCTCCTCCGCCTCCTCCTCCCTCCGCCTTTTTCCTCCTCCTCCACCTCCTCCTTCCTCCTCCTCCTCCACCATTCTATTGTTTTCCACCACCTTCTCCTCCTCCACCCTGCACAATTCTATTGTTTTCCCTCCTCCTTCTCCTCCTCCCCACCTCCTCTTCCTCCTCCTCCGCCTCCACTTCCTCTACCTCCACCTCCTCCCCCTCCTCAATTCTATTGTTTTCCCTCCTTCTCCTCCACAATTCTATTCTTTTCCCTCCTCCTCCTCCTCCTCCTTAATTCTATTGTTTTCCCTCCCCCTTTTTCCTCCTCAATTCTATTGCCCCCCCTCCTCCTCCTCAATTCTATTGTTTTCCCTCCTCCTCCTCCTCCTCCTCCTCCTCCTCCTCCTCCTCCTCCTCCTCCTCCTCCTCCTCCTCCTCCTCCTCCTCCTCCTCCTCCTCCCCCTCCATAATTCTATTGTTTTCCCTCCTCCTCCTATTGTTCTATCACTATATCGAAAACCATATAAAGCACGACACAGGAGCCATTTGAGTTTGGGAAAGTGTTGCTTACACTTCATTTTAGTCAGAGCAGAACAGCAAACCTTTAAACGCGATGAGGAAACTTTACATTCCGAATAACCAGTTGTACGAAAATTACTATTTAAACCAAACTAAGCAAAAAGGAGGCAATTTACCGGCTTTTCGCGGATCCCGATTTCAGCAGGGATATGGCTTAGGTTCCATATTTAAAGGTCTTTTCCGTTGGGCGATGCCTCATTTACAACAAGGTGCTAAAGTACTGGGCAAAAAGGCGTTACAAACCGGAACCCAAGTGGCTCAGGATGTTCTTCTGGAAGGAAAAAATGTTAACACAGCGCTGGCAAAGCGTGGTAAAGAAGCTATTGGTGGACTAGTACCTCAGGCTAGAAGTGGTCGAAAATGTACAAAAAGTAAAGTGCAGTTTCGTGGTTTACCCCCGTTCAAGATACGAAAAACAGTTGTGTTGGATCAAGACCAAGACGACTTTCAACTTTGGTCGTAAATTTAAGTGGGACTCCCTGGCAAAATTATAAAATACTGATACCTGTCATCTTTAATCATTTTACGACCATGTCTCGAGTAGTAAAGAACAATCTACCTTTCCTTCATGCGCTGACTTCCACGCGGTGAAACACATTGATTCAAAAACTTTAAAAAGGACTCATTATCCTCCAAGCGAAGATGAAGACGATTGATTGCATCCTAATATCCTGATACTTTACTCATAAACATTTTGTACTTGTTGTAATGTTGGTGGCATCATTTCAAATCTGTGTGTATTATTTTTTTTTTATTCCCTAATAACAAGCAATAAAGTCTCTTAAGAAAATGTGTTGTTCAAAAATATTTATTGTGGCGTGTTGACAATTAATTAGCGCTCTGAACTTCTATTGTTGTAATTTCAATGGTAGAGCTTTTCCGTTGGAGTTTGTATGCAAATCTAGGGTTGAAAGTGGAGTTCAGGGCGTGACTAACGGAGCGGAAAACTCGAGCAGTTAGCTAAGCCGAATAATATATTCACTCTGTCTGTCTCTCGTCAGCAAAGCTGAGAGTTCAGATAAAAACTTAACAGATATTTTCATGAACCAATCGGGGTTAAAGAGCCCGGTTTCGAAAATCGGAGAACGTTTTCAAAGAAAGCTAGAGAACCTCAGAATCATTACGCAAAGCAATGCGTGTTTGTCTGTAAATTACAAATAGATGTGAGAAGGACTGATACTCAAGTGTTCAAAGCAGCTTGAAGATCATCGACGCTAGTGAAAAAAGCCATCTTCACGATTAACGTTTCGAAAATCGGACAAAGTTTTCAAATTTCCAGCGAGTTCAAGCTGAATAAAGGAATGACGCTTTCGAAATCTACGCGCTTTCGTTTTAAGTATGTAGATAGACTCTACATGAGCCAATCGGGGTTAGCGGGTAAGTTTAGGCAAGTTTATTGTTTGTATTGTCATAGAGCAACGCTTATTAGTATGGAGGAACCCATTTTTACCTAGACAGTTTGAATATTAATGATTTACCTAGGCCTAACTCGACACTTACTCGACCGTTATGCATATTAATGATTTTCCTCGACCTAACTCGCTACTTACTCGACCGTTATGCTTATTAATGATTTTCCTCGACCTAACTCGACACTTACTCGACAGTAACGGGGCTTAATTCTGACCATTATATACTACCGTTTGTTCAGTTGCGTTGTGTTTAGGCGTTCGAAGTTTGCTTTGCACTCGTTTGGCTGCTCATTTCTCTGCAGTTCATTCAGTTTTTATTGTTTCTACGGGAGACATGAACCTCTTATTTAAACTTCTTAAGTTTCGAAATGTATTAAAACATAGCTAGATTAGAAGTTCTTTTGCTTTTTTCATATTTATATCACAGAAGGCATCCCCGCAGCGTTTGAAACGAAACGAAAAATAAAGAAATCCTCCTCGAAAAAATCCACGCAACGCGCGAGTAACATATATGCGGACGAACTAGGTACTATGTCTAAAAATAACTTTCCTTGAGAATCTCTTGCTGTTTTTAAATTCATTGATAGTACTGACGCTTGTTTCAATACTCCAGTCAGTAATTAAAACAAAACACAGAGTCAATATTGACCTTGAAATTGCTTCCCGGTAATATCTAGTTTAGCTTTGAACACGCGAATCATCAACTATATTTATATTTGCATTTTCCTGCAAATTTCTTTGCTATCGACTCGAGTGCAGAAAATGTTGACTGTGCCTAACCCTCAAAAAGAAAGATCGAATATTTTAGTTCTTACCCAAGAATATATATTGAATAACAGTGGTGGAAAATTGAAATCATGAATATTTATCAAACAAGATGAGAAAATAACGAATGAATACTCGGGGACAGTAAATTGGAGATATTGAGTAGTTATGGATTAGACTGTAATCCCACCCAACGATCACTTGAAATGCACGAAAAGCCAGCCTTACACGCAATGCCAACTCGGCTAAGACTCCATCAAGTGTGACCTTCAGTCTATTTGGCTATAGTTCACAATAAAACATCTGCAAAATAATTTCTCTAAGAAAACAATTCCAAAAGGCTAAGGGTGTTGCCATAGTTTCAAGCGCTACGTGTTCAATACAAGCCGACCTTTGGATGTCATTCCACTAGTATATTTCTTATTTTTACTGCCAATAGGGTCTTGTACACCTACCCTTTAATTGTCGGAATAGTAACTGTTCTTTTTTTAATTCCTCGTTCAATTGAGTATTTCTGGGAATTCAGTTTTGCTCAATAACTATGCTAATTACATCTGCTTGTTTTAGTGTCATATGAGACTAATAGATTGAGTAAAATAGTTTTTCGAAACTTATTACGAGACTTTGTAATCAGACTATACTTGTTACAACAACTTTAAAATAACATGTACTGTAAGCAAAACAAACATCCGTCTGCACCCAAGCCCGCGGCATTTTTAGTTCGGACCACGCCATGTCATGCATAAGGTTCTCCGAGGTTTATCACTCAATTTATTGTCGAAATTGAGAAAGAGTTGAGACGTTTTCCTTTGTGCAAGTTACGGACAGCAAAGTTCACACCCGTTGCAGACCAATTGGCCACTTAAATTCTAATTACTTTCTTGTCAAATGCGAAATACAATTGATGCGAAATGTATGTAAATATAACACGTGTCACGGGTCATCATCTGTTGTTAATTGGATAAAGGAATTAGCAATTTTCAACTCATAAAAAATACTTAACTTATTTCAACACGTAGCTGCAGTGTCGGTTGTCTTCAGACAGGAATCGAGTGAAGGCTTGCTTCTTAGTAAGTAATGATTTATACCCAACGTACTTCTGTAAACTATTTGCCTAAATCTCACACACACTCCGCTCTAGGAAGCCACGTATTTACTGCAATAATGTTATTATTATACCTGTTTTGTGCAAATGTTAGCTAGACAGACCTCGGTTTGTAACCTTCGCTATGGAGTGCTTACTACTCTTTTGATTATAAACCTGAGTAACTTACATTCAATAGCAACATGGAGATTCAACAAATTGAGGCTTGATAAGAATAATGCATATCCTTACTGACTTGTTTGTATTTAAAGTGCTACTATGATGAAATTTTCGATATCCAGTTCTTTACATTTTCGAACACAACAGGTCTTTCCTAGATATCTTGCCAAATTTCAATCTATTACGAACATTAGAACTCGCGGTTTTTGGACCTTTCTTTCCGAGAATTTACGGCCGCCATTAATTCCCCTTGTTCCAAGTCTTGGTTGAGAATTCGAGAAAATGACGTCATTTTCGCAAAAATACCACACGGGTTAAAATTATAATAACAACTAATGTCGAAAATGCCACGGATATATGAGCCAAAGTATTTGTTCTTCTTTATGCGAATTGCTGTGCTAATTGTTATAATAATTTCAACCCGTGCGGTATTTTTGAGAAAATGACGTCATTTTTTCCAATTTGAAAATTGGAGTTCAAGCTGAATTAAGGAATGACGCTTTCGAAATCTACGCGCTTTCGTTTTAAGTATGTAGATAGACTCTACATGAGCCAATCGGGGTTAGCGGGTAAGTTTAGGCAAGTTTACTGTTTGTATTGTCATAGAGCAACGCTTATTAGTATGGAGGAACCCATTTTTACCTAGACAGTTTGAATATTAATGATTTACCTAGGCCTAACTCGACACTTACTCCACCGTTATGCATATTAATGATTTTCCTCGACCTAACTCGACACTTACTCGACCGTTATGCTTATAAATGATTTTCCTCGACCTAACTCGTCACTTACTCGACAGTAACGGGGCTTAATTCTGACCATTATATACTACCGTTTGTTCAGTTGCGTTGTGTTTAGGCGTTCGAAGTTTGCTTTGCACTCGTTTGGCTGCTCATTTCTCTGCAGTTCATTCAGTTTTTATTGTTTCTACGGGAGACATGAACCTCTTATTTAAACTTCTTAAGTTTCGAAATGTATTAAAACATAGCTAGATTAGAAGTTCTTTTGCTTTTTTCATATTTATATCACAGAAGGCATCCCCGCAGCGTTTGAAACGAAACGAAAAATAAAGAAATCCTCCTCGAAAAAATCCACGCAACGCGCGAGTAACATATATGCGGACGAACTAGGTACTATGTCTAAAAATAACTTTCCTTGAGAATCTCTTGCTGTTTTTAAATTCATTGATAGTACTGACGCTTGTTTCAATACTCCAGTCAGTAATTAAAACAAAACACAGAGTCAATATTGACCTTGAAATTGCTTCCCGGTAATATCTAGTTTAGCTTTGAACACGCGAATCATCAACTATATTTATATTTGCATTTTCCTGCAAATTTCTTTGCTATCGACTCGAGTGCAGAAAATGTTGACTGTGCCTAACCCTCAAAAAGAAAGATCGAATATTTTAGTTCTTACCCAAGAATATATATTGAATAACAGTGGTGGAAAATTGAAATCATGAATATTTATCAAACAAGATGAGAAAATAACGAATGAATACTCGGGGACAGTAAATTGGAGATATTGAGTAGTTATGGATTAGACTGTAATCCCACCCAACGATCACTTGAAATGCACGAAAAGCCAGCCTTACACGCAATGCCAACTCGGCTAAGACTCCATCAAGTGTGACCTTCAGTCTATTTGGCTATAGTTCACAATAAAACATCTGCAAAATAATTTCTCTAAGAAAACAATTCCAAAAGGCTAAGGGTGTTGCCATAGTTTCAAGCGCTACGTGTTCAATACAAGCCGACCTTTGGATGTCATTCCACTAGTATATTTCTTATTTTTACTGCCAATAGGGTCTTGTACACCTACCCTTTAATTGTCGGAATAGTAACTGTTCTTTTTTTAATTCCTCGTTCAATTGAGTATTTCTGGGAATTCAGTTTTGCTCAATAACTATGCTAATTACATCTGCTTGTTTTAGTGTCATATGAGACTAATAGATTGAGTAAAATAGTTTTTCGAAACTTATTACGAGACTTTGTAATCAGACTATACTTGTTACAACAACTTTAAAATAACATGTACTGTAAGCAAAACAAACATCCGTCTGCACCCAAGCCCGCGGCATTTTTAGTTCGGACCACGCCATGTCATGCATAAGGTTCTCCGAGGTTTATCACTCAATTTATTGTCGAAATTGAGAAAGAGTTGAGACGTTTTCCTTTGTGCAAGTTACGGACAGCAAAGTTCACACCCGTTGCAGACCAATTGGCCACTTAAATTCTAATTACTTTCTTGTCAAATGCGAAATACAATTGATGCGAAATGTATGTAAATATAACACGTGTCACGGGTCATCATCTGTTGTTAATTGGATAAAGGAATTAGCAATTTTCAACTCATAAAAAATACTTAACTTATTTCAACACGTAGCTGCAGTGTCGGTTGTCTTCAGACAGGAATCGAGTGAAGGCTTGCTTCTTAGTAAGTAATGATTTATACCCAACGTACTTCTGTAAACTATTTGCCTAAATCTCACACACACTCCGCTCTAGGAAGCCACGTATTTACTGCAATAATGTTATTATTATACCTGTTTTGTGCAAATGTTAGCTAGACAGACCTCGGTTTGTAACCTTCGCTATGGAGTGCTTACTACTCTTTTGATTATAAACCTGAGTAACTTACATTCAATAGCAACATGGAGATTCAACAAATTGAGGCTTGATAAGAATAATGCATATCCTTACTGACTTGTTTGTATTTAAAGTGCTACTATGATGAAATTTTCGAGATCCAGTTCTTTATATTTTCGAACACAACAGGTCTTTCCTAGATATCTTGCCAAATTTCAATCTATTACGAACATTAGAACTCGCGGTTTTTGGACCTTTCTTTCCGAGAATTTACGGCCGCCATTAATTCCCCTTGTTCCAAGTCTTGGTTGAGAATTCGAGAAAATGACGTCATTTTCGCAAAAATACCACACGGGTTAAAATTATAATAACAACTAATGTCGAAAATGCCACGGATATATGAGCCAAAGTATTTGTTCTTCTTTATGCGAATTGCTGTGCTAATTGTTATAATAATTTCAACCCGTGCGGTATTTTTGAGAAAATGACGTCATTTTTTCCAATTCTCACCAAGACTTGGAACAAGGGAAATTAATGGCGGCCGTAAATTCTCGGAAATAAAGGTCCAAAAACCGCGAATTATAATGTTCGTAATAGATCGAAATTTGGCAAGATATCTAGGAAAGACCTGTTGTGTACGAAAATGTAAAAAAATGGGTATCGAGAATTTGATCATAGTGGCACTTTAAATAATATTTGTTAAGAAGCATCTCCAGATATCTGGATAAACCAAACTATACAGGGACAACGATGAATTCCAAATAAAAATGTACACGGGCAACATCTATCGCTAAATCATGGCTCACCAAAATTCATATTTTTCATGGCCCAAAAAAACGTACGAGACTGCTGTGCAGAGCGATAAATTGTACTGATGTCGCCCCCTGTTTACTTTGAACATTCTAGGGAAGACAGAACATGGAAAGGAATTACTGAAATGAAAGTCAGATGCAATTTCGATCGTTACGTTCTAGCTACAATATAGAACTGTCTACTTTTCATTCAAAACTGAGTTGATCGTTGAAAAAGAAAAAACCTTTTACATCTTTTATATCTCCATATATTAGTATCATAAGGCTAAGCATTGGTCAGTAGTTGATTTTGAAGAGTTAGATGATGTTATTGTTTGTTGCTATATTATAATCGTGGTATTGTGGTCAGGCCCGGGGTTCATGGGAAACGCCTTTACACGCCTCGACAATTTTAAATAGGCCAATATTTGTGTTAATGAGTAACAAGAAAACGAAGAAAAAAACGTCAACCAAATCTAATAGACCTTTTTACCGATACGGCGGCCATCTTGAATTCCGAGGAGATTATGGGATGCCCAGGGGGCAGATGAGAAATAATTAAGACTGAGAATACTGTGGCGTGATAACTTTTAACAATAATTTTTCGATAACCATAGGAACAACTGCCAAATATCGTGACGGAAAGATGTAACGCTTGTAATATTTGTTATGGAATATGAGAGACAAGCAGTAAAAATTTATCCTGAAAGCTGTGTATACGATAAATTTTCCAGCGATTGCCCCCTCGGCAGCCCATAATTTCTCAGTCAAAACAATAGAATTCAAGATGGCCGCCGTATCGGTAAAAAGGTCTATTCTTGTGGGGTATGAAAATGAGGATATTTGGTTTTTGACTAAAAGAGACTGGAGCCAAGAGAGTTTCCATGGCAACGATACTTTGGGCGTCATTTTTTTTTTTTGTGATGTACATTTCTGATGCCAAATTTGATGAACAGTGCTCTTATATTTCCAGAGACATTCTTTATTCAGTATCTTACCGTTTTAGGTGCAAACGTTATGACCCTCATCGCTTTCCTAATTTGCATAATACAAAAGCGTCAATATCTTTAAAACGAAAAAAGATGTTCCGAAAAGGAAAACGCCATTCTTTTGTATTTTGAAAAGCCTTTCAAATACACAGCAATTATTTTTCAAGTCATAGGTGTTAGTTTTCAAACGATCATTCTTATTATCGTAGCTTTATTTTCTCGTTTGCTTATTAACTTTGTTAATTACGTTAATGTTTACCCTTTTCACGTTTTCTGGCAGCCTAAGGTATTGCATAATGATCTAACATAAGCTTGTTAGATTTATCTTGTTACTTGTTTTGAATAAGCATGTTGAAGGGCGGGGGCGCGTTCCTAGTGAGTCGAGAGTAAATTGCTACTGCTACCCGCGAACAGAAGTGAGAGCGATTTAGTTTGCTACAGAAGAGATATTTCCCAGCTACAAAGGCTATCGTAGGAGCTTGACCAACGTAAGCGTCTATATTTGTTTCGTATGGTTATCTGTAATCATTTCTGATTGTTTTATCTTTGTTGGTCTAATGTAAGGGATTTCAGTAAGTTTGTAATCGACTGGTATGTCAAAATGTACAATTTGGATTTCTTTGTTCAGCCTTTTAGTTCGAACTCTATATACATATGTACGTCTGGTTAGCTGTCGTTATCGCTATCAGACGCAATTATTCGGTCACTTATAGTTGGACACGATCATAACGTAATAAATGTTGTTTGGTTCAACTCGCTGTTGTTGCTCCATTGACTTGGTACGCTTTGTACATTTGCGTTCGGAAGGGCTCAAAATCTGACCTAATCACCGCTATCCTGTGACCCTTCAAGGTTACAATAGGCACTTCAAGTGAATAGGCCATTTTACAGTTACAGTGCTTAGTTACTTGGCCTATGAATGCAAACGAAGCTGGAGGTGACCTTGATTTGATACAGACCTTTCTGCTATTTCATTTAAATGCGAACTAGTTAACATACGAACAACTTGATTTACGCAACAAAAGCACTGAGGTCTGTATCAAAACAAGGTCACTTCCTGCCTCGCTGTCATCCAGAGGCCAGGTCACTGAGCAGCAACTGTAAAATGGTCTATTGTTGAAGGAAGAGCAACTTTCGTTAGTTTTTAGCTATTTTTGTAAGAAAGACGACAACATTTGAGACAGTGCACCAAAGCTTTTAATTTCGAATCATCGGCTTCTGTTTTCGCTCCTCTTATAGCAAAATCACAGTTTCCAGCTCCTTCCAGCATTTCCACCTCCATGGATAAATGCTATTGCTCTTTATCAAGCGATGCTACCAAAAGTGGACAAAAGTTTATTCTGAACTCCCCCTTTTCCACAATATACATCCGGTATGGTAGATTACCAGAATAGAAAGCCATTATTGAGCCAGAGTCTTTTTACGCCATGCCGATCCGTCCATGCAACACTAATTATTAGTTCATGGATTTCCGAGATACAGAAGGCTTCTTGGTTATAACAATTGTTGTTTAATTTCTTGTCAGGTGGTGCGAAAGCAACATGAAAGCGTTTTTACTGTTGTTGGCTGGGATATGTTTCACTTGTCCCACCAAATCCTTTCCAGTACATACTTTTTCTAATGAAACTGAGTATGCCATTCTGTTTGATGCCGGATCAACTGGCACTGGCATGAAAATCTACCAGTTCTTGGCCAGTGCACCTACCCTGAAACCGTCGGATATTCTAGACCTTAGTCCTTCTCCTGCCAAAGTAAAGCCCGGTCTTTCAAGCTTTGCTGATGACCCGTCCCAAGTTCAAGATTACATGACACCCCTACTGGAATTTGCCAGAAAGACCATTCCAGAAGACAATCAGGCATTGACACCCATATTTTTGTTAGCGACAGCAGGAATGAGATTATTGCCTGAAGATCAAGCAGACGCTATCTTAAATGAAGTTAGAAAACTGTTTAATGACAAAGACCAATGTCCATTTATGTTTCAGGATGATAATGACGCTAGAATTATTACAGGCAAAACCGAAGGGATTTATTCTTGGATTACTGTTAATTTTCTGGCGGGTGCTTTCCGCTTGAAAGGTTTTACCTATGGTAGCTTAGATTTGGGAGGGGCATCCCATCAAAACACTTGGAAATTTAAAAGCAATCACTCAGATGTCATTGTCATACCTATTGCCGGACGAAACTTTAGTATTTTTGCTCGTAGTTATCTGGGCTTTGGACAGGATCAAGCTCGAGAACGTTATCTGGGTGTCATTGCTCAAAAAGAGAATTGTGCTGAAAATTCCGAGTGTGTCGTAAAAAGTCCTTGCCACAATAAAGGATTTAAGGAATCCCTTACATTTGGTAGTCAAGAAAGGGTATTTGAAGGGACAGCTCAAGTTAGACGCTGTAGAAAAATAATCCACGAAGTGTTTTTCTGCCGCTTGCCAAATGCGCAAAAATGTCCTTTCTATGATCAACCCAAACTGAAAGGACGATTTTACGGCTTTTCGTCATTTTACTACATTTTGACAGGAATAGGCGCAGTTTGTTCTGACTGCGAAAACAACAGAGTCACACCAAGGAAAGTTAATTTGTACTCGAAGTCGTTTTGTAAAAAAGATTACGAGGACCTGGACAAAAATCCTTACGCCAAAAACGAATGCTTTGGAGGGAATTTCATCTACGAGTTGTTAACTAAGGGGTATAGACTTGCCCCAGATAGGAAAATAAGGGTGACTAATTCACTGAATGGTTTTAAGTTGGGTTGGACCTTGGGTGCGGTTCTGAAAAACACAGATATAATGAGAGAATAAACCAACTCCCCACCGCACCCCAATTCTACGGTTTGCGTCCATAATAGTTTACGCAATGGGAACTAATAATCAATCACTTAATTAGGGTATCTTTGTGGTTATCTAGGGACAATTTAACTTGAGATAATTAATAAAGTTTGCGTTATTTACTGGCTCAACGCTTCAAAAAGTTGGTTTCTGTGGAACTTAATCAACACTCAAATCTGAGACTGCTTGTTAGTTAAAAAGCGCAGTGTTTAAGGGGGATCAGATAATGAGATCTGGTGAGAATGCGCACAGGCTGAAATACTTGGCTCAGACGTTTCACTCATGCAGTCCCTTTTTCTTCCCAGGGATATACAATTGTGGAGGCATATTTTGAAATAATATGTAGTTGTTGACTGAGTGGGAGGGCCGGACGGGAAAGTATTTGGCTCGAGGTCAGGACGTACTGACTATTTGCTTGTTCCAAAAGTTCATTATCAGTGTCGACTTTCTTTCTGTGCTTTCGGAGTAAGTTAGCAGCTGAAGTAGTTCTGAAGTAGTTCCATACTTGCCATATGATCCGGCCAGAATCGCCTCGAATGACTGAGAATCGTAGAAATGCTATGGTCTGAGCTACGCTTTATCTTGAAAACGAGTTCGGTGACCCCCGATTTTTTTTACGTTTTTTATCTAATCTTATCATTTTCTACCGTCAGTCAAAGTTTTAAAAAAATCTGTGTGTGGGAAGTTTTTGGGCGCGAACGTCCTTAAATGTAGTTGTTAGTATACGATATATTTTCACATTTGTCGATTTTGTTGTATTAGTATTGTTATTTTTAATGAATTTTTTACTTATTTATTTTTTTCAAGCACTTATATCATGAGTCCCTGGCTCAGGAGACTGATGAACAATCACTTCTGAAGCTAGCCCGTTCTAGTATCACGACTTTAAATAAATTATTACTATTACCAGCCTCGGGTTGAGCAAACTAGGTCTCAAACAACTTACTTCAAAAAATAACTGTTTTTCTGACATGTTGACAATTTCTCTGTGATCTTTTTGATGTAGTTTATTCCTGATGTTAATATATTCCGCTCGAATATCAATGGCGTTAATGTATTCCACCCCAAATTAATGAGAATCCAACTAAAAAACATGTGTACTTCCTGTGGCTCTATACTACTCATAACGCAGCAATAAACTGCTATTGTACCGTAATATGCAAACATTTCTACCGCAATATCTGCTGGCATTTAGTTTCTTTGACCAGAAAGTAAGTCCAAATAGATCAGACGTTGAAATTTGTTGAAGTGGTGCTAGTTTCGAATTGTTGCTAAAAAATTAGTTGCCTTCAAGTCGAAACATACAGACTTCTACTGATGTCACGGTTTTTTAAAGCTGTCCCTTAAAATCGCTATCAATATTTTTCGATGGAATTTCAAAGCAATACAAACTTATTAGAAAAATTCGTCATCTGATGGCAAAACGAGTAAATTGCGCTATAAATTTATATTGTACCATAAAGCTTAGTATGTCAATATCTGGCGGTAGTTAGTATGCTAGCCTAGAAAGTAAATGCAAATAGATTACACGTAAAAAAATTATTTTTGAATTTCCCTGCATATTACTTTGCTATCGAATCGAGTGCAGGAAATGTTGACTGTGCCTAACACTCAAAAAGAAGTATTGAATATTTTAGTTCTTACCCAAGAATATTGAATACATTACTTGCAAAAATTTTCGGACGTTTTATTTCGGACGTTTAATTTTCGGACACTTTTTCCCTCATTAGTAATAGTAATTGGACCTCGTGTCGTACAATTCGTAATGGTAATACGACTGAGTGGAGTCCAATTTGGTCTGTAATCATACGATTGGTAATAGTAATTGGACCGAGTGGAGTACAAATCAGGGAGTAATCGAGCGAGTAATTTCAAAATCGGACGAGCGCGAAGCGCGAGGCCGATTTGAAATTACGAGCACGATTACCCCCTGAATTGTACGACACGAGGTCCAATTACTAATTAATCGTATCTATAACAAATTTTGAAATTAAAAATGTCTTTTGAGAACTTCTTTTGAGCGAAAACGTCTGTAGCGCTTTTCCTAAGTTTTGAAAACTGTAGAAAACTTTCCTAAGGAAACCATTAAAGCACGTGTAATTGACGTGAAAATCACGTGGGTATCCAATTACAGGTGTCCGATTACAAAAAGTTCAAATCGGACACCTGTAATTGGACACCCACGTGATCTCGCGCCGATTACGTGACAAATAGGCGCGCGGCATTACTTCGCTAGAGGCCAATTTTGCAGAGGCCCCAGAAGGATTTAGCACTTTCGCTAGTTGCAGGTTATACAAAGCCGTGTGCCTACGGTTCCATCAAAGGGATCCATTATTTCTGTTAATTCTACACCTGAAAGAGCTAAGGTTATCGCACATCCTGATCTAAACCCATGCAATGTTTCACCGTCATCCTGACCCATCTCTTTCAGATATAATATAATAATCGGACCTCTGCCGTCGTCGAAGTAAAGGGGACATCTAAAATTCCACCATTAGGAGTTGTTGGGCGAAATAGGTAACCACGGGTAAGGTCAACCTGCATTCTCCGAGCAACATCGACATAATGTTCAATACATCTAATGGGGCAAATGACTGATTGTGGATTCCTCCTAATTCCAAAAACATTCTGGTCGCCTACCTTAAGGTCTTTCCCCAAATGTGATTAAATAGAAAGCCATCGTCATTAGGAAAACGTAAAATTTCAGCTACTTTAACTTAACCAAGTCACCAAGCCGATCGCCACTGAAGAAAACGGTTTTAAAGTAGGTCTGGTCGTGAGCAATAATGAAACTTTGTAACGGCGTAACAGATTGCGCCAAGCGCCTTTCAAGAAAAAGGGAAAGTTGTCGAAAAAGAAAGGCGTAGCCAGCTTAGGGGTTACCCTTGCCCTTAGTTGCTCCGCAGTCACCACACGAAGATAATCTTTTACGGATTTATCTCCCGCGGGATTGCCTAATCCCAGCCTTTTGTCCCATTCACCAATCCTCCCAATAGCACGAAAAATCAATCGATCTCGACTTTCCAATATATGAATCTGCAGTATTGTAAGATAACCGGAGGGGACAAGCACAAGTATGTTTGCCCAATAAATTGTCAACCGTTATGGTGGATCTGCGTTCGACCATCCTTATCCTTAAAAATAAAAAAAAACGACATATATCCCGGGGAGAACAGTCACTGAAGACACTTATCCCGGCAGATTCATTTGATCAGTTTCAAAGTAATATTAACGTAATAAACACACACTGACTTAAAATCACATCCAGAACACACTTTATTGTTTTAAAAATAAAATTTATTTTGAATTTCGTTAATTACATAGTCAAGGTCCACTTGTTTTTCGTCTTTTCTGATAATGTTTTCAGGTGCTTCTATCGGGTCTTTAGTATTAGTGAAATCGTTCGTTATAAAAGCACAATGACCATAATAAAGCGCATACAACACAGGTTCTTCCATATCTTGTTCATGATGTTCGAGTTCCAAAGAACTGAGAAATAGACTGGTCCAAGACAACTTAGGTAACTCCATCGGATAACTTTCCCATGTCTGACCAAGCCTTAACCCCAGAGTGCTGCAAACGCTTTCCACAGTCTGCATCACGATAGCGAGATCTATTTGCTCACGGACTTCATCATGATAATAGAATCACGCATCTTCAATATCCAACATCAGGCTTCATAGTCCAGACACGGCATCGATTTACTTTTTCGTCTTGAATCAGCGCGTCTAGCAAGGCGGCATAGGTAAGTCGGAACACATGACCAATAATGATGGCTACTTTCTTGCGTTGGACTTGTTCAAATTCGTCTTCGGTTAACATAAGTGTAGAGGTGGATTCGACTTCCATCAGTTGAGTTCTTACAACAGCTGCCAAGACCGGTACAAGTCAAATCACTAGTGGAAGGGTTTGTTTTTTATAAAAAAGCAGAAAGCGTGTAAAGGTAAAACATTTAAAATAAATAGAATTTTTTTAGTAGTGGTGGAATATTAAAAGAAAAAAAAGAATTTTTTATGTGAAGACAATTTATTTTTTTCTTTAACACAAAGGTTCTGGGAGCGAACAGGATTAGGAACACTGGTAGTCGATACAGTAAAAGAAAGTCGCTTGAGTAGTACGGTCGCAAGATTAAAATTCAAAAAACTTGGCTGTTCATTGTTATTTAGAGGAGCGTGTTGCTTAATTCGATAATCCGCGAGTTACCTTACCAAAACTAGCTTTTACAGGTGTTGCATGGCCGTCGTCAATTTATGTTTGATACAATCGATTAAACCCTAGAAAGGTTGAAGTCAGGTATTATTGCCCTTATGTTTTGGGGTTAAATGCGCTACATTTTTTTTTTAATAAAAAAAAAGAGTTCGGATTGTCTTTAAAAGAGGATGATTAAGTTGGATTTAATGGTAATTGAAAAGTAGAGCGTTTCAATGAATTTGCCGCAATGTTAGTACAAATAGCCCGTCGCCTCTACTGAGGTAAACAAAGTAGAGTAAGTCGTAACATAGTAAGGGTGAGGGAACTGGCCCTTGAGGCCCAAAAGTTAATAATATCAATTATTACCTTGGAGTTAAAAAATGAAGTATGAAATTGAACGTTTTATAAGCTTGAAAAACACTAATGATAATTTTTTCAACCAAAAATGGATTTTTTCATCTTGTTTATTATTCAACTAAGTAGAAGTGTATATGTATAGGTATATATGTATATGTATATGTATATATATGTGTATATGTATATATATGTATATATGTATATGTATGTGTATGTATGTATATATATGTATATATGTATATGTATGTGTATGTATGTATATATGCCCAAGTTCAGGAGTTGCCATAGAGCCATTATGGTAATAACCGGGAGGGCACATTGTATACATATTTGTATTGTATTACGCTCACTGTTTACACAGTTTGAGCACTCTATGGATTGGGTGGAGAGCCTTGTAAGAGGTGTTCACTATTGGCATATTGCTTCGCTCACTGCTCGCAGTTTGAGCACTCTCGTGACTCCACAATGCAGTCCAACAATGTGTAACCGTACATCCTGTGCCCAAGTTCAGGAGTTGCCATAGAGCCATTATGGTAATAACCGGGAGGGCACATTGTATACATATTTGTATTGTATATGTATATATAGGTATGTGTAGGAGTATATGGGTATGTATGTACATGTATATATGTACTTTTTTTTTTGCGTAATGTAATAGTGTAATTTTGTTCTTAACATGTTAAAAAAGTAGAGTATTGTATTAACAGAGTAAGTAACCCGTAATGTAAATAATGTAATTTTTGTAAGTAACGCTAGTAATGTATAGTAAGTAGAGGATTAAAATGTGTAATAAAAAAAAAATGTGGGCAAAGAATGGGAAAAAAAAAAAAAAAAAAAAAAAAAAAAAACCTTGGAGTTAAAAAATTAATAAAAGAATATAGTAAGGAGCGGGTCTATGATATAAATTGTAGACGGGGCAAAGGTAACAATAGACTTTTGTTTGGTGGGGTGCGATATCATCCATATCATTTAGCGGAACCCTCTCCATGACCTTTTTTGGGGGCGACGGCCGCGTTTTGTTTGACTATTGGCTTAGTGTCTTTTTTCCATTATTGGCAACGTTTTTTTTTATGATTAGGGGTTTTAGTTATGGTTGGAGTTATGTTTGTTTGATGACAAGATGTAATACGAGAGTCTACCTTTCAAGGGCATCATTCTTTAATTGTAAAACAAGGAATTAAATATGGTATGCTTTTATTTATTCTTTCAGAAGTCCTTTTTTTTTCTTCTTTTTTTTGGGCTTTTTTCATAGTAGTTTAGCCCCTGCGGTGGAATTGGGGGTAGTATGACCCCCACAAGGTGTCTCTGCATTAAATCCTTTCTCTGTTCCCCTATTAAATACTGCTGTGCTATTAAGCTCCGGGGCAACGGTGACATGGGCTCATCATGCCATTGTTTGTGGGGCTAAAAGAGAAGCGCAGTTGGGTTTGTTTTTAACACTTTTATTGGGAGTAGTCTTTACAAGTTTACAGGCAATTGAGTATTATGAGGCCCCGTTTGCTTTGTCAGATTCTGTTTATGGATCAACTTTTTTTGTTGCAACTGGGTTTCATGGACTACATGTTTTAATTGGAACGACTTTTTTATTTGTTTGTTTTTTTCGTTTGTTATCTAATCAATTTACTCGCCGTCAACATGTGGGTTTTGAGGCGGCTAGCTGGTACTGACATTTTGTTGATGTAGTATGACTATTTTTATATCTTTGTATTTATTGATGAGGTTCTTAAAAATATTTGAAAATGGATTTCTTTAAAATATATGACAATGAAGATGGCGTTTGGTGTGTGTAAAAATATTTGAAAATGGATTTTTTTAAAATATATGACAATGAAGATGGCTTTTGGTGTGTGTAAAAATATTTGAAAATGGATTTTTTTAAAATATATGACAATGAAGATGGCTTTTGGTGTGTGGGTATTCGAGATATGGCCGAAGAAATTACTTTTTTTCATGATCGGGTGATGTTTTTGTTGGTTGCTATTGTTCTTGTTGTCTTATGACTTATTGGGGAGGTTTTAATAAAATTTTATGATCGCTTTTTAGTTGATGGTACTTTTTTAGAAATTATTTGTACTATAATATTGGTAGTTCTTGTTGCATTGCTCTCTCCTAATTTATTGTATTTGATGGGTGAAGTGAGTTTCCCTTTTCCAGTTGTACATGCAATGGAAAGGGAAAGTATTGAGGGGTTTTATCAAGAGGATGTTGGACCACTCAGATGGCCCATACCAGTTGTGCCTGAAATGGAAGGGGAAAACACTGAGGAAGTTTTTCAAGAGAGCGTTAGACCACCCACCCCGCCCCCGCCTCCTCCACCAGAGCAATATCCATTATTATATCATCCAAATGTGCTCCGGTCTTTGGGGTTGGGGCACTTAGTGGACGAAAGGCCTCCCTGGTCTATCCCTCTTCAACCAGGGGAATATCCTCCAAATATTCGTCTAGTTGGATCGGAGACTCCTATGAGCGAAAGTGTTTTTCAAAGAGATTTGCCTCCGCCTTATTTTCAACCATTTTTTTTTGTTAGGGACACCCCTTCTACGGCCATTGTTTCTTCAACAGGTTCTCCTTCTACGATCGTTTCTTCTTCTATGGATCAAGTTGTCCCCTCAAATGTTGTTCACTCCCCACCTCTTAGAAGCGCAGGGCCGATTTTGGCTGCCAATGTTAGTGTGGAGGACCATTCTGTTCCAGATAACGACGAATTAGAGGGGACAAATTAAAAGCTAAAATGTGGGTTTGTTTTTTTTATGTCTTTGTATTTACTAATGAGGTTCTTAAAAATGTTTCAAGACGGGGCAGAGGCTTGGTGTTTGGGTTTTCAAGATATGGCAGACCCAGTGGCTGAAGAAATTATTTTTTTTCATGATCGGGTGATGTTTTTGTTGATTATTATTGTAACTGTTGTTTTGTGACTTATTGGTGAGGCTTTAACAAATAAATTTTATGATCGCTTTTTAGTTGATGGTACTTTTTTAGAAATTATTTGAACTATAATACCGGCAGTTATTTTAGTTTTTATTGCATTACCTTCTCTTAAATTATTGTATTTGATGGATGAAGTGGTTTCTCCTGTTTTAACCATAAAGGTGGTTCGACATCAATGATATTGGTCTTATGAATATTCCGATTATGAGGGGGAGACATTGGGGTTTGATTCTTATATGCTTTCTACATCGGATTTAACTTCAGGGGAGAATCGTTTGTTGGAAGTGGACAACAAACTTATTCTTCCAATTTTAACTCATATAAGGCTTTTGGTTACAGGAGCGGATGTTTTGCATTCTTTTGCGGTTCCTTCTTTAGGGTTAAAAATAGATGCTGTTCCAGGTCGTCTTAACCAAACGGGGGTTTTTATTAAAAGGCCGGGGGTTTTTTTGGACAATGTTCTGAGATTTGTGGTGCAAATCATTCTTTTATGCCAATTGTTATAAGAGGAGTTTGGATTGAAGAATATCTTCATTCTTTGAAATGTATTATAAATACCTAGTTCTGGTAGTTCTTTTATTTTTATTGGGAGCTGGGGTATAATTTTAAACCGAGGACATTTTATTATTATGATTGTTTCCATTGAGCTGGTTTTATTATCTACTTTTTTTTTCTTTTTAATAAATTCTAAAGAAATTGATGTTTTAATAGAACAAGTGTATATGATAATGGGTTTAACAATTGCGGCAGCGGAGTCTTCAATTGGTCTAGCTATTTTGGTTGCTTATTATCGTATTCGAGGGACAATCGTTTTAAAATCTTTTAGTTCTTTACGAGGTTAAGGATGCGTTTTTTTGCTTTTTGTTTTTTGACAATTGTTTTGGCGGGGTTGTTTTCTATTGTTTCTTTTTTTCTAGGAGAGAAAGTACCAGATCGAGAAAAGGTTTCTACTTATGAGTGTGGTTTTGTGCCATTTAGTTTCTTGGGCCGTCCTTTTTCAATACGATTTTTTTTAATTGGCATTTTATTTTTAATTTTTGATTTAGAGATTTTTTTTTTTCCTTGGTGTGTTTTATATAATTCAATTGCCCCCTTTGGGTTTTGAACTATGATTGGGTTTTTCTTTATATTAACTTTAGGTTTGGTCTATGAGTGGTTAAAGGGGGGTTTAGAGTGAGAGTAACAAAAAAGAGTAAAAAAAAAAGTCCTATCTATTATGGGAGTAGTAGTTATAAGTATCCCAACTCCGGTTTCTGCTTTAATCCATGCGGCAACAATGGTTACGGCGGGTGTGTTTTTATTAGTTCGAGCATCTCCTTTGTTTGATGTCGTTCCTCTTATGTTAATTATTATAACAACGATTGGGGTTTTAACGGTGTTTTTTGCTGGTACAATTGGTTTGGTTCAAAATGATTTGAAAAAAATAATTGCTTATTCTACTTGTAGTCAACTAGGATATATGGTTGTTGCTTGTGGGCTTTCTCATTTTTCTACTGGTTTGTTTCATTTAATGAACCATGCTTTTTTTAAAGCTTTGTTATTTTTGAGTGCGGGTTCTTTAATCCATGCGGTGGTTGATGAACAAGATGTAAGGAAAATGGGGGGGTTGTCCTCTTTTCTTCCTCTAACTTATGTTTTTTTTTTATTATAGGATCTTTCTCTTTAATGGGGTTTCCTTTTTTAACAGGGTTTTATTCAAAAGATTTGATTTTAGAGTTTGCTTTTGGGCAATTTTATTTAATTTTTGTTTATTTACTCGGGTGTTTCTGTTTTATTAACTGCAATATATTCTATTCGTCTAGTTTTTTTGTCTTTTTTATCCAATACAAACTTAAAACGGGGAGTTTTTTTTTTCTTAAGGAAGGGGAGGGACTGCTTTTAGCCCCCTTGGGGGTATTGGCTTTGGGAAGTATTTTTGGGGGTTATTTTTGTAAAGAAATGTTTTGGTGTTTTCAAATGGGGACTTTCCCTGTGCTTTTTTTAAGCATTAAACTTCTTCCTGTTTTTTTAAGTTTAGTTGGGGTTTTTGGAGTGCTTTTTTTTTTTTTTTTTATCTAAAACTTTGTTTTTCTTTTTTTCTATTTATTGTTTTTTAGGCTCTGCTTGACAAATTAATTATTCTTTTAATTTTTTTTTATAAAAAAAATATATAAAATCGGACATATAATCACAAATAAGGGGGTGTTAGAGCTTATTGGACCAAAGGGAATTGTTAACTTTTTGATTTTACAAGTACAAAGATTAAGTAGTTTTCAGTCTGGACTGGTTTTTAATTATGCTTTGGCCTTCTTTATTGGAGTTGTTGTTTTTATGGTTTGATTGTAGAGAATTCGGTTAAAGTAAGCCATTGGCCTTCAAAGCTAAAAATGTAGGTGCAAGTCCTACTTTCTCTGAAAATGCCACAGTTAAACACAATAATGTTTTTAAATCAATACGGGTGTACTTTTTTTTTGTTTTTTGTTCTTTTATTTTTTTTTTTTGTTTATTCTTTTACCTCAAGTAAAAAAAAACTTTTTTTTTAGAAAAAAAATAACTACAAAGGGATTTGCAAAAGAGTCTTTTTTAATAAAAGAAGTTCTTTTTATTTGATGATAATGAAAAATAATTGGAGAGGTGCGATATATTTAGTTTTTGGGGTTGTTATATGGTTTATTCTTTTTTGTTTTTTTTCAAAAGTTTATGCTCTTTGTTCGGATGAATATCTGTTAGCAGATGAATTAATTAAAACTATTGGGGAGTATAGCCCCGGTGTCCAGGTAAAAAGTTATTCGGGGCTTGTGGATTATATAAAAATAAACCGCCAGAATCTTAGCGGTTTTACTTTATTTGAGCATTTTTCATGGGTTGAACCGGATCTTGATACAGAGGATTATGTAGCCGCGGGTATTGATGATTGGGCCGGGACATATAATATTTTTCTTAATGATTTAGCCGAAATGCGAAGTTATTTTATTTATGATGCGTAACTTTCAACTATTTAATGTAGTAGGCTTTAAGAAATGGACTTTTGGCCATGCTCGTAAATCGAGTAAGGGATGTTGGGTTTGTTTTAGCCAAATTGACAATTTGAATTATGAACTCGTGTTTTTATTTGATTATAATGAAAAATAATTATTTTATTCGTTGGGTTTTTTCTACAAATCATAAAGATATAGATACTTTATATTTAGTTTTTGGTGTTGGAGCAGGTTTAATTGGGACTGCTTTTAGTATGCTTATACGATTGGAGCTTTCGGCGCCAGGCGCTATGTTAGGGGATGATCATCTTTATAATGTAATTGTAACAGCACATGCTTTTATTATGATTTTTTTTTTAGTAATGCCGGTTATGATTGGGGGGTTTGGGAACTGGTTAGTGCCATTATATATTGGGGCACCGGACATGGCGTTCCCCCGATTAAATAATATTAGTTTTTGGTTATTACCGCCTGCTTTGCTTTTATTGTTAGGCTCTGCTTTTGTTGAACAAGGTGCAGGAACGGGATGAACGGTCTATCCTCCTCTTTCTGATATTTATGCGCACTCTGGGGGTTCTGTTGACATGGTTATTTTTAGTCTTCATTTGGCTGGGGTTTCTTCTATCTTAGGAGCAATAAACTTTATTACAACGATTTTCAACATGCGAGCCCCTGGTGTTTCTTTTAATAGAATGCCTTTGTTTGTTTGGTCTATTTTAATAACTGCCTTTTTATTACTTTTATCTTTGCCTGTGTTAGCGGGTGCAATTACTATGTTATTAACAGATCGAAATTTTAATACAAGTTTTTTTGATCCTTCTGGAGGTGGAGATCCTATTTTGTTCCAACATTTATTTTGGTTTTTTGGGCATCCTGAAGTTTATATTTTAATTTTGCCTGGTTTTGGTATGATTTCTCAAATAATACCTATTTTTGTTGCTAAAAAACAAATTTTTGGGTATTTAGGGATGGTTTATGCGATGCTTTCAATCGGTCTTCTTGGGTTTATTGTTTGGGCCCATCATATGTTTACAGTTGGGATGGATGTGGACACAAGAGCCTATTTTACTGCGGCGACTATGATTATTGCCGTGCCAACTGGAATAAAAGTGTTTAGTTAGTTGGTTGGCCACTATTTATGGTGGCACTTTAAGATTAGACACTCCTATGCTTTGGGCTATGGGTTTTGTTTTTTTATTTACAGTAGGCGGTTTAACAGGGGTTATATTAGCAAATAGTTCCCTCGATATTGTTCTACATGACACATATTATGTAGTTGCACATTTTCATTATGTTCTTTCTATGGGGGCTGTCTTTGCTATTTTTGGGGGGTTTTATTATTGAATTGGGAAAATTAGTGGATATTGTTATAACGAACTCTATGGTAAGATCCATTTTTGGTTGATGTTTATAGGGGTTAATTTGACGTTTTTCCCCCAACACTTTTTGGGTTTGACAGGTTTTCCAAGACGATATTCGGATTTTGCAGATGCTTTTGCGGGTTGAAATCTAATAAGTTCCTTAGGTTCTGTTGTTTCAATTTTGGGCGTTATTTGGTTTCTATATATTGTATTTGATCTTTTTGTTAAAGAAGAAAAGTTCTTAGGTTGAACGAACCAGAGCTCTTTAGAGTGGGTCCATCTTTCTCCCCCTTTATTCCATACTTATGAGGAGCTACCTTTTGTTATAGAAATACAAACAAACAATGGACATAAAAATATTTTTGTTGAAAAAAAAAATGGGTAACTTAGTTTTTGTTTGTTTTAATTGGGATAATGGCACGTGAGTTTCAATTGTTGTAGATAATTATTTTTTAGTGGATTCTTTGGTTAACTATGTTACTGCTTATTCGGAACCTTTTGAAGTTTTTCCTCGTGATTTCAACACTTTGGCCAATTTTGTTAATACTAATGCTAATTATTTATCCGGGTCGCAATTAATGACTCATTTTGACTATAATGGGGGAGGGGAGCTGGAACCCTATGTTCGGCAGGGCTTAGTTGACGGAATTGAACGTTGATCTCAGGAGTGCTCTATTTTTATTCCAGATATAGGGGTATTAAGAACGGTCGCAATCAGATAATAAGAACAAGGTCAGTAAAGCAAGTATATAAAGAAATGAAAAAAAAAATTTTTCACACAATGAATTTTGGCTACAAAGCATAAAGAGGTCGGCACTTTATATTTTATTTTTGGAATTGTTATATTCTTTATTCTTTTTTATTTTTCTTCACCAGTCTATGTTTCATCAGTCTATGCTTCACCAGTCTATGCCTCTTGTGAGAATGAGTATATACCAGCAAATGGTTTGGTTAATGTTTTTAGGGGGTATCGCCCCCACGGTCTAATAGAGGTAAAATTAAAACCAGACCGTAATTATCTTCGTGGTTTTACTTTATTAGAGCATTTAAAGAAATTACGATCAATACCGTAGAAGTCTAGTTGAGTCCTTTCCACGGCACTCAAGACAGCTTACAAGTGAGGTACACAAACCAGTGTGAACTCCCAAGATTTCATGTTGAAAATGGTTTGTTGTATCTGTTAAATATGTTTCATGTACCTAGTTTTAACCAATCAGTTTAGGCAGTTTTAATTTCTAGCCAATGAGAAATAAGATTGAGCGTGGGTGTAAATTTAAACCAATGAGAAGTAAGATTGAGCGTGGTTTAGTGACTACTTAAAGACTCGCCCATTTTCACTTTTTATCAGTTTGATCATGACGTCTATCTCGCCTGCTTCACCTGTTCCACATTCTCAGGAGCAAGACAAGAACACAATGATGTCCGAGCCAGAAAATAGAAACTCAACGTTTGTGAATCCGCGGCATCCCGACGCCATCCCACCCATTACTCCGGACCACCCACATCTCGTGAATCCCACCGGTGAATTTGGACCAGATAGCTACGTGGACTTGGGGGCTCATTCAACCTTTGACAAGAAAAGAAAACGTAAGGCGACAAAAACAAAAACATCAACAACTCGAACTGACACCGAGACGATTAAACAATACAACAACATGTGCGTGACACGTTGGCAAAAGTAAACTTATAATGTATTCTTTTTAATAGTGTTGCCCTCTATCCAAGCCATGAAACGAGCGGAAGTCAGCGAACATGAAGAATTT
>OZ026599.1:8412829-8422829 GCA_964020085.1 Micromussa lordhowensis
TTGCCTGAAGAGATCAAAGAACACATCCTTACTTTGAAGCAACGTCAAAAAATGCACGATGTGATTAATCGACCATTAAAACAAACTTTAATAGAGAAATCAAACTCTGCAGCAATGTGTTAGATTTAATTCAAACCGAACGGAGTTCATCTCGTATCCAAAAGTTATTGTTAAATTTTGTTTTTTCCCAAAGCGAAAAAATGAAATATCGCCAACCAGATTTTGTCCGTCCTTTTTATTCAAAGCGGCCTTATTGGTATTTGAATATATTTATATAGATATTTGCGCCTTATAAGCTTTTAAATTATTAAATTATTAATTGGTACTAGGATATATACGTCTCTGTGTAAGGTATTTAAATCGGCCTTGTTCGTGTCATTATCATTTGGGTAAAAGTTTTGAAGCAGCCGTAGCAAAATTAAATTCTGTTTGGAATCCTTTTTTACGAATCTTTTTTTAATTACACAGACTTGGAATCCTGATGCCATTTTAATGCAGTGCAAGCAAAAACGAGTGGTAAACAAGTTGTCCAGCAAACCCTTTGCGGAATATTTTGTGTCGCTTTTATGGCCCTATGGACGCCTCTTTAAGAATTCATCAGGATTTCATGGCTAGTGCCACTTGTTACTAGTGTATTAAAGAAAAGATGTAAAAGAAGCGACTCAAACCATGCAATCATTACGGAGAGAGGTGCAGCATTGCAGTTTATCACTATATCATGACTAATTATCGCTTTTGATATATTAAGAAATATCTTATATGTTTCTTGTAAGCAACGTTGATAATATCATGATTTATCACTGGCTTTAAAAGAGGCTGATTTTTTGGTATTCCGCATTAGGTTTTTATCATATGAGCATAATTAATCATGATATTATCAGAATATTTAATTAAGTAAGAATTTCTTCTTGCCCCTGTGATATAGTGATAAATCATGATATTATCCGAATATTTAATTAAGTAAGAATTTATCTTTCTCCCTGTGATATAGTGATAAATCATTATATTTTATTAAGTAAGGTTTTCTTCCACCTATGTAATAAAGTGAGAAGTTGTGATATTCTCCACCTTTATTAGTTCTAATTATTATTACATTCCTATGATGATGGTATTCATACAATTCAAACAGACTGCTTTTAAATACTTTCCAAAACGATTTCCAAACCCCATCTCAAAAAAGTCTTTATTATTCTTATTGTCATTGCATTCTATTTATTGAATAGTTGTAGATAGTATTATTCCTTATCGTTACATAATAATCTTTATTGACAAACTTTGTCATAGTCACTTTCGTTTATATCAAGTCTTGCAAGCTTTGTCTTTAAGTTAGCTTCCTCCGACATTTCAGTGCATTTCCTTTTACGGAAACACAAGCTTTCACGTCCCTTGCCACTTTTCGGTTGGATATCCCCAAATCCAAGTGTCTGTAGTGATTTAAGAATGGATTCCGCTGCTACAGTTAAATACTTGCTGGTTTTACTGTCAGCAGTGGTTACTGATGGCATTAGGTGCCTACCTGATATGTCACTTGCCTTAATTACTCTATCTTTAAATAACAAAATTTTCTTAACATACTTGTCATATCGTTCAATCAAAATGTCTGCATGGAACATCTCTTCATAATTCACGGCCTGCGAAGCATTTTCTTGATTAGACACATGATTGCTTGCTTAGATACTATACTCATTTTCCAACTTCTCTTCAGGAGGCATTAGCGCAAACTTGGTCTCTATGACATGGTTGAGAATCGCGATTGCTGCACATACTGTATTTTCTGAAATCATCCTCAGAATTTGTTTCGTATGCAGATCTTGGTTTTCTCCACTTTCTTGAAGTTTTCTTCTTGGCCGAAGGTATAGGTGGTTGGGTTGCTATGCAAGTCCTTTAATAGTTCGTATACGCTTTTCAAGTTAGGGATGTTTGGGTCTTTTGGTGTAAGTTCTCGATAGTCCACGTCTCTCTCTTTCGGGCATATAAACAGTTGCCGATCGTTAAACCCGTCAAAATCATCAAGAGCCATCATCTTCACTACATACGCTGGCTGAATGAAACCGGTAATGTTGAGGCATGTTTTCTCCATTCTACATGAACAGTTTTTAAAGTCCCTGGTCCACTGTCCCCCACCGTTCAAAGCCAAAAGAGTTTTTCTGTCCATCGTGGAATTCGATTTGTACTGATCCAGCATATTATAGAACTGCGTTAGCTCATCGTAAGCTCCCAATATTTGATTTTTGTTATGGAACATCACTTGGTGGAGCTTTTCAAAGGAGAAATGGTCTACCATCAGCCTCGGTAATTCATGGTCTTGCGCGTTATCTTTGGATGTTCTAAATTCCTGTTGGAGTTCTCGCTGGATATCCATTACAGGTTTGGCTATCACGTTGAGACCAGCTGTCTTTTTCTGACCTTTCCTCGCACAAACATTGAACCACACGATAGATGGCTCCTCCCAACACTCATTGATTTTCAAGGTACCATTTGTGCCAATAAACGACGCGGTGATAGTGAGCAACGAGAAAAAGATGTACTCGTCAGGGCAACCTAAACTATTTGAATAGGCTTGCACCAACCGAAGTGTATTGTTGGCAACATCTCGCCATGGAAATGAAATTGATTGAGCTGCAGTGATACGTTTTGAAAATTAACTGTTTAGTCAAGTTTTCGGGAAGTTTCGTCTAAAGAGACATGCTGTCTCACCGGCTGAGAAACTTCATTCAAGTAGGGCCTGTCAAATGAACGCACCTTCTGTTTTTAACTTGTTCTTGATCCTAGGACACAATAACTAGCATTACGGAATCTTTTTCACCAATTAACTATTATATTTGTTTAGTGCCAAATACAATACAACACTGTCCCTTTACAACATCTCAAAGCTAACCGCAAGCAAACAGCAGTCAAAACCACCTCCCTATCACACAATAACTAGCTTTACGTAATTTATTTCCCACCAGTTAAGTGTTACATTTCTTTAATGCCAAATAAAATACAACACTGTCCCTTTACAAGATCTGAAAGCTAACCGCAAGCAAACAGCAGTGAAAGTAACCGCCGTCCACTTTCTCCATCCACATTTTTCAGTGGAACTTTTTGGTTTTTTACAGTACGATATGCCTTCTCTCTGTGTTTACCATGAAGAGCTTAATGCATTGCTTTTTGCAGTGAAACATTTTCCAGAAGCCACGCCGAACCGATGGGAATTAATTAGTGGACTAATTCGAAGTCAAAATGTGGAAGATGCTTCCCCAAAAGTATGTCTCGATCAGAGCCTGAGAGGAGCACATAATATAACGGTGTATGACTTGAAAAATCGCGAGAATTGCAAGTTGGTGTACAGGCTAATCAGTAATAAGTATCCTTCTTTACTGCACGTAAATATAGCCGAGGCGTTATTTAAAAGGAGCGGTAAGACTGCGTTCAAGCCAGTTGTATTGGTTCCTTGCAGAACAGATCGAATGCTGTGGTTCCAAAATCAAAGTGGATAACAGGCCTTCATTTCCTTTGGTCTATACTACAAAGGGCACTTACGTTGCAGCATTATTCCATGGTCAATGTGCTAAATGCAAAACAACGTGGTATCCAAGCTACAAAATTACAAGTGATAATCGCCGCATTTTCACAGATCTTGCTGCCACTGATGACAAAGGCTACTTACAAATTACATGCCAAACAGTATTCGAAAAGAAACTTTTGAATGATGTATCTACTACCTTGTGGGTATCAGGAACGACTTTCAACTCCAAAGCGAAAGTTTACAATGTGAATTTCCGAGAAACGGATGAGAAAAAACTGTCTGAAATGATGGAATTCACACGCACAAGCAAAGGCGAGTGGTACCTGAACGAGCAACGACTTGCTGATGCATGGTTCATTTGGATTATAATAAGATACTACAGCCAAATTCAGAAACTGGAAGAAATCAGCTTTAAAATTTCCTTTCTCAGTAAGAGATTAGATATTGAAAACATTTGCGAGCTTATGTGGCAAGAAATTTGTTCCCGCCCAAATAAATGGGTACAACACATCTGCAAGACTCCCGGTTGCTCTGAAGGCTACATCACTGTTGATGGCAATGAGTATTTAAAAAGATCTAAATGTGCTTTGCCGGCCGCTAAAGTAAAAATACGTAAAGATTTACCCCCTATTTTTCAATGTTGTACGAATTCTCCGCAGCCGGGTGGAAAAAGTCAAGAGCCTTCCAAGTTTTGTGAAATGCATATGAAGGAGTCACAAGAAACCGAAGAGTTGTCAGTACCGCCCGAATTTAACGTTGATAAATGTGAAGTAGGTCTGCTTCCTGAACAAGTCTGTCTAAAAGATGCCCCATCCTTAGGATGTAAAAGACCCAATAAGAAGAGTCGATTTTTTGAAACCACTGCAGGTATGCTGGCCCTGATTCGCCCTTGTGGAATTGTGGTGAACATGACAGAAATGTTTACCAGCGAGTCCCTGACACAAGTATTTCTTTTCATTTTGCGCACGTTTTCCCGAGATATAGCTGATATTGGAAGATTGAAATACTTAGGTTACGACAGAGCATGTGAGCTAGTGCCGTACCTAAGAAATCAGGCAAAAAACGGCAGCACAGGTGCCACACTACTACTTCAACAAGTTAAATTCTTAGTAGACATTTTCCATGTTTCCAATCACACTGAAGCTGTTTGTATGCCCCCAGACAATCCTAAATGTCAATTCCATCCACATCTCTCCCAGTTTTCTGAAATCAAAGGTGTCAACACTGAATCCTGTGAGCAAGGATTTCGTAGACTAAACCAGTACTTTGACATAACAAGGAAAATGACTCGATACAAACGCAATATTTTGTTTTGGTTTGTGAATGACTCTTTCAACCGCGATTTGGAAAAAGAGCTTAAAACTCGAAAACTGATGTGACTAAACCTAATTTTACAGTATCAGCTCTTATAGATATCAAAAAGAGGAAAGGCTCAAGAAATTGTATACATGTAGTTACGAGGAGGATTTTGATATTATCATGATATATCAAACAATCACTGTTAGTGTCTGTTCTTTGTTACACGATAAAATCACTTGACTGAGATTTGAGAATAAAAGTGATACATGATATTATAGCTTGCTATTCTGAAATATACTTTTCCATGCTATTCTCAAGATTTGAGAGTGATACTTTGATATCTCAATATACCACTTTTTAGAGTTAAAGATTTGATGGCGACAATTAGAGAATTTGCAAGAGAAAATTATTGAGCAACTATCATGATAATCTCATATGATAATGATAGTTTGATATTTGACATGCACATTATGATGAAAATGATTTCTTGATATTATCATTGTATTATCACCCAAATATCAATAAAATATCAAAATATCAATTCTCAAACAAATAACATCCTATCAAGATATTTTGATAAACCGCAATACTGCACCTTAGTGTCATTACGAGACCAATATATGTGTTGTTTTTAATATTGTAATAAACTTAAGTTGACATGATATTACGAAACGTTTGAAAGGCTTGTTGTTTGTTTCCTTGTTTCCATGCTTGCCGCCCTTTAATAAAGGTTTCTGTACAGTTCCCCATATTTACCATTTGGGATGAAGCCTCATCGTGCAAAGCTAAGATACCGTCTGCCACGTAGTCTCGATACTTGTCCATTTCCTCTGTCAATAACACGAGTTCAGTCTCGATCACCGCTTGATTCAATGAGTCTGTTGAACTTTGGTCCTTCCTCCATGACAAGGATGGGGTTTTCGTAAGTTCCTTCTCCGATCACGATGTTTTCTATCAATGAAAAATAAATGTGTCTATTCACTTATAGCTTTTGAACTAAGTGTTGATTGGTTTTTAAATTTTATAGCCACGCTCAAACTAAACGTTTGATTGGATCATAAAATGAGGCAAGTTTAAGCAAGGATGTTCAAACTAAACGTTTTAAAAATATATACCCACGCTCACACTTAACAGTGATTGGCTAGGGTAAGATGTGGAACTCTGATTGGTTTGTTAACGTGATAAAACAACACTGAATTTTCCTTCGTTGCTCATTTTCTAGAGTATGATGGATGACTACACTTTGTTAGAAGCTATGAATGAATTCGAGGATGACCTTGCCCTAGCGGAAACCGCTGACACCCTAGAGCGCCAAGTCGGTTTTCAAGAGCAGTTGGAGGGCAGTGCCATGGCGCAGGAAGCTGGGCGGTTTGAATTTACCCTTAACTAGTACGTGGAGAAGCCCACCGAAACCTTGGGGGTCGTCGAACGTATTTACACCACACAGCTGCGTCAACATGGGCAGTTCATCCTCCGCCAAAACCTGAATCAAACCCTGACGGACGCCCTGTACCGTACGTTGTAACAATTCATTCGTCGGGATACCATTCCCGACAACGATTACGTTTATTTAGGGGTTAACTCCAACGGGATTAACCACGCCTACAAGTACCGCCACCTAAGAACTGCTGAATGGTTGGCTGGAGGGGCTCGCGTTAACGGTATTTTAGAACAATTGGCACGTGTCCTCAACTCCTGAAAGGCCTATTTCAGCCTTTCAGCACGGGCTATAGCCTTAGGAATAGTGATAACAAATTGGTTCTACCTAAGCCCCGTACCCATTTTTTGAAACGTAGCTTCTCCTATAGTGGAGCACATTCGTGGAATAGCCTTCCATCTGACATCAGAGCCATTAGATCCTATACTAATTTCAGAAATAGGATAGATCACCAATTGTCCACCTCGTACTCCCACACTGCAAACATGTAAAACAGTTTTATTTTTTAAATACTTTTCTTGTAACTGATGTTTTTACCGTGTATAAATAAAGTGTATGTATGTATGTGTATGTACGTATGTACTCGAACAGACAGTTTGAAACGGACGACTCCTTTCAGTTCACGTTCGTGCAAGTGCACACTCCATCCTGGGGCACAGGAAAAAAAGAAACGAAAATTAAAGCCGGTCACAGCCACCCCGAAACGTTCAAACGCATGAAACGCAACGTTGTCACCATAAACAACAAGGACCACTTCTGTGCTGCCCGAGCCCTCGTGACGGCCAAAGCCAACGTGGACGGACATCCCCAATGGAAAAAGTTTAAAGAAGGACGTTCGCTTCAGTACGAACATGCCTTATTACTACATTATGAGGGTGACATCCCCTTCGGTCCCTGCGGCTACGAGGAATTGCAAAAAGTTGCTCTGGCTCCCTCCCTAGATGTTACAAAGGCTCGGTCTTTGGTCCACCCCAGGAAAAACAGCTGATCCTTCTGTACGAGGAGAATCACTACGATGTCGTCACCAGTCTCCCCGGCTTTTTTGCCACCAGCTACTTTTGCCAACGCTGTTTAACGCCCTACAACAATGAAGGTCAGCATGCTTGCAAGAACAATCGTGACCACTGTCCCGCCTGTATGCAAGATCAATGTACCGACTACAAGCGAGGAAGAGGTGGAAAAGCCACTCAACCCTGTGGGAGCTGCGGACGTTTCTTTTATGGGGACAACTGCTTAGAACAGCACCAGACCAAGTCCTACAAGGGAACGGCCGTCAATGCACAAAGCACAAAGCACAAATGCACAATTGTCAGCGTGTGTACGTCTGAGTATTCTATTTTAAAAATTTCATGGGGGACCATGCCCACGGACCCCCCTAGGTGCTTGCGCCTTCGGCGCTCGCGAGGCGCCTTACGGCGCCAAGAAAAAATTTATGTCCGGTGCTTTCAGAAGTATGTCCCACCTGTAACAAGCTACTAGTGGGTCTCAAAGAGCAAAACTCTCATCTTTTTGGCTATGTGGAATGTCGCTCCTGTAAAGTGTATGTCGAAGAAGCATCACACAAATTGAGGCCGGTCATTTGAGGCCGGAGGCCGGAGGTTTCGGCCGGTCGTTTGCCATTTCACGTCCGGTACTTTGAGATGTTTTTTTTTTACTACTGTATTATATATTTTTCTTACTAAGGCTTCTCATGACCATACTGACTAGAGGATAACAGAATAATCAATTACATTCTTCAAAACAGCCATATAACTCTTTTTTCTTTGCTTATTGAGCGGCGGGATATTTTATTGGTTTCCCCTCTTCATTTAAACGGAATTGAAGTGACTAAGCCAATGAAAATTCTGCTGTTGCCATTCTCCTTCCCCCTCCCCCTACCAACTGACCATTTTCATTCAGTAATTTACTTTTTAAAGAGAATTTTAGTGAGCGCCAGCATTGCCTAGGAAACTGTTTCCTTGGTTTCAGAAACGCTGGAAATGGCGTTTCTGAGTATTCTATTTTAAAAATTTCCTGGGGGACCATGCCCCTGGACCCCCCTAGGTGCTTGCACCTTCGGCGCTCGCGAGGCGCCTTACGGCTCCAAGAAAACATTCACCTCCGGTGCTTTCAGAAATATGTCCGCTACTTTACAAAACAGTTGGAAACCCTGCTACATTCAAGTAGCGAAATCGCCGCAAAGAAGAAACGGAAGAAAAGAAAAAAAGAAAACGAAAGAAGGCGAAACGGGGGCCAAGCGCTGATCTAGCAACGCTGAAAGCAAACGATCAGGGCATGGACGTGGAGGAAGAGGAAGAGAAACCCCCACTTCACGTCTTTTTTGATATCGAGGCCATGCAAGATACGAACCGCCACATCCCTAATCTTGTCATGGCTGAAACGGAACACGACGACAACCCCGAACCTTTTCGAGAAGAGAACTGCATCGAATCTTTTCTGCAATGGTTGGATACTTTGACGGAAAACGAGACGCGCTCTCTCACCATCATTGCTCATAATTTTCAAGGATAAGACGGATTGTTCATCTTCGATGAATATCACAGACAGCAACGTGTCCTCCAACAAGTCCGCAACGGTGCCAAACTGATGCAATTCACCCACGACAGAATCCACTTCATCGACTCCTTGTCTTTCTTCCAGATGCCTTTTCGCCGCATTCCCGAAAACATTTGGCATCGCCGAGCTGAAGGAAGGTTATTTTCCGCACCGCCAACGAAGGGTACGTGCGCCTTATTCCCGACATGAAGTACTACATGCCAGAAATATGTCGGCCAGCGGTCGCAAACCCTTTGAAACGTCGCACGTCTGGCACGCCGAGCAAGTCTCAAAGGAACTGAAGGACTACTGTGAGTCTGACGTCACGCTCCTGAAAGCGGGTTGCCTCAACTTCAAGCAACTCTTTGAGACAGAATCCAAGTCCAAATCCTTCGACCAAATGACCATTGCTTCGGCCTGCAATCGCGATCTTCGCCAGAATAGAATGACGCGTAACACCATCGCCTCGGAACCACTGCATGTTGGCGCATGACTTCAAACCAGTCAAAAGTAGCGCTCGAATGGCTCCACTGGCAAAATTCTCAGCTCGAGTCTTCCATTCAGCACGCGAGGACTGTGGGGGAATACCGCATTGTTAACACGCGTTACACGGTAGACAGTTGTGATCCGATTACTAACACCGTCTACGAGTTCCAGGGTTGTTTCTGGCACGGCTATCCCAGCTGCTATCCTAATCGCACAGAAACCTACTAACGTCTTGAAAACCGCTGTGCCCACTACTTGCACCGCTGCACACAGAAAAAGCTGGCGGACTTGCGTGACAGTTGCTACAATATTGTTCAAGTGTGGGAATGCCAGTAGGAGAAAATGAAGCAGGAACATGATGACGTCATAGCCTTTGTAGACCAGCTCAACATTGTGAACCCCTCAACCCGCGCAATGCATTCTGTGGTGGTCGCACCAATGCTGTGAAGTTGTATCATTACGTCGAGGAGGGTGAAACAATTGATTATTACGATTGCTCGTCCCTGTATCCGTTCGCTAACAAGAATGGAGAATATCCTGTCGGTCAGCCCGGTCACACCGACATCTCTCGCTTCTTTGGCCTTGCTCAATGCATAGTGCTTCCACTCCCTCAGCTCTGTCGTCTCGTGTTGCCTCTGAGACAGAACGACAAACTCACGTTTCCGCTTTGCCGCAGTTGTGTCGAGGAAGAAATGCAAAAGCCGATGTTAGAGTGGAGCTACGTATGTGCT
>OZ026599.1:8427829-8450329 GCA_964020085.1 Micromussa lordhowensis
TGGTTCAAAATCCATACAAACGTCTCTAATGTTGAGACAGCGTCCCCATATTAAAATTTTTTATCAGTTTTGTGACAACTGTAAAATCCCGTCCTTCAACTACCGTTTGAAAGAAATCACGTATGTTTGCCGATTTTTAAGAGTATCACATAAATCAAAAAATTTTCAAGAGTTTATATGGTTTTGGGGGACCTGTCTCAACATTGAGACGTTTGTATGGATTTTGAGCCATGTTTCAAGGTCCATAACTTGGTCGCTGTTCACCCAAAAAGCATTAAACTTGGTCAAATGACTTCTCTCGACGTGATCTTTTATGTGGTGGTGTCAGTGCATCGATTGGTTGAAATTTGAAACTCGCCCCAGTTGCCTGCGCAATTTCGGAATGGCCTATTAGCTTTGATCAGTTTTGCTCCTAGTCTCCTCTTGACGCAGACTGCATGGTTTACTGACAACAAAAACGTTGTTAGTAGTTCATTCTGGTAGCAAGATTCCTGAACTTCAGGATTTAGCTCTTCGCATATTTCATGTTTGCGTTAGTGGTCCTTTAATGTAGTTGCATCACTGGTAATGGCGTGTGAGTATTTAAGCTTGTAATTGCACTTGGGCAATCATTCTAGGCCACTTTATTTTGTTGTTGTTGTTTCGCCTCGTAGGATGGGCTGCAGAGCTTGGGCATGGTTCCTACCCAGATTTCCCGTCATTTTTTTCCTTAAGGCGTATTTTCGGCAGGTTTTTTCTGGACCCCGTCTAACCACGATACCTTGTTAGTAGTGGCCCAGCTCTCGTTAGTTTTCTAGCTGTTATTGGAGGAATTTAGAAGACGGTGTTTATATGGCCTTTATGTACTTATTTACTATACTCTCCTGCTCTTCCAAGACATGCGAAATAAACCAAATTATGAGCTTTGTCTGTTGCGTAGTGAAGCTGAAATGGCACGTCATTATGGCGTGATCGTATTGCGTGATTGTTATGACGTATTGGCAGCCCGCGATTGCTCTTGGGAATGGTCGCCGAAGCAAGTTTGTTCGTTCTTCGCTGCTAAAGAAAATTTATACCTCTGAAATGTCGAAAAAACTAAGTATATCTTGAGATAAAGGAGACTACGATGTGCGTTGGGAGTATTAATGAAAAGGAAACATTAACGTTGGACAATAAGTGTCGTTGGGAGAGAATTTATTGTTAAGATGTTTCGTTCCATCCCGACTGTGAAATGATGGCGTAGAGCGGTGAGTAAATCGGAAAGTTGATATCGCAGAGATATAATGATCTTGGAAATGGTTGTAGGAATGTGTAATTCAATTTAGACATTGAGAGTTGATATGAAATATTTATTAATGAAATGATTACACTGAAAATCGAATGGATGCATATTAAGTAATTTGTGCAGATATAATTACATGAAATAGAAAGTTTTTGACGTAGATTTGTAGAATATATCCCGCAATAAGGGGATTGTATGTGTTAACTACTCCGATTGGCAACACGACTTTATTCCTTGATCACACACTAAATATTATATCCACATCCAGCTAAACTCACAAGTTTTTATACTTATGTAAATCTAGAAAGTTCCAAAAGCGTCTCTGCATATATTAATACGGTTTTCAGGACAATGCCGACTAATCAACAGCATTCTAATCTACGTCGCGACACACCTGAAAGGTGACAGAATGAATTGAATCACCTAAGCACGCCTAAGCTGATTATATAACAAAATGTATAAAAATATTACAACTATAACAAATTGGAATTTTTGATAACAATTTAAATTTGGCATTAAAATATAGGTTTAAGCTTGAGCTAATTAAGTTGAATAAAAGAATATCAAGGATGTCCATTCCATATAAGTGGTAATTCTTTAGCGGTGTGCGACACTTGCAGACTGCAGACTGTAGACTTTTTCACTAGAATATTGTATTCCATTTCCATTACCAATAGCTAACCGTAAACAGGCTAACCTGAGTGCTATTCAGGCTAACCAGAGTGCTATTTAGACCTAAATGTAGTCTGTAGTCTGCAGTCTGCAGTCTGCAAGTGTCGCACACTGATTCCTTAGTGATATCCATTTCATATTGACTGCAAATAATTCAAGACACATGTAAATGTACAAGAGTACATTGATCAAATTTGTTTCATCAAATTGTCAAAATTGGAGTATAAAGAGTGTAAAACTGTGTGCAGACTAGCTGTTGAACAGTAACATTATTTAGAATTGATAATTTTTGAGTGTAGGAGTTTGTTGGTGAGTAGCATAGTGTGAAGTTTGTGGTGTTGCAGTAAGCTTTGGTGAGTTTGGGGATATGCATGTTATGGTATTTGTGTAGGATGTGGCATACAACTTTGTAAGTTTGATCATGTTCGTTGTGTTTGCCACGGTAGTAAATTGTAGGTTTGTTATTGCAGTGATGTGTTCTGTTGCTAAGTGATCATCATTGATTGTGACTGTAGTAAGGTAGCCATGAGAATGAGTTTTCTGTAATTAGTTTGTTGGGGTAGTCTAAAGTGGTCAGTCGTAAAGTAAACAGTCTTCGTATAAAGTTGTAGTCGTCTTTGGTCTTCGACAGTCTGCTGAATCGTATGGTTTCAGTCTTGATGATGTCTGTGAAAATGTGTTGTGGATGATTTGATGAGAAAAGTGGATACATGTATTTGTGATGTGGTTTTTGGTAAATGTGATGGTGAATTTTGTGATAGTGTGGTAATTGAGTGACATTGTGAGGTCCAGGTAGCGAGTGGAATGACAGTTTGTAGTGAAAGAGATCGGGATTTGTGAAGGATATGTAGAGGGTGATATGGTCTGTAATGCTTCTTTTGTCAGTCATCTACAAAAAATAAACAGGCCAGTGGTATCATGGTTAGTAAAAAATGTAAGCTCATTGAGCAACAAAACCAATGCGGCAATCTGCCGACTATGGTAGCTACCCATGGCCACACCTTTCAGTTTGTCGGTAAACATCTTGTACAGAAATAAAAAAGTTGGGGTCGTTAATAAAGCTGTTTAAATTAAATAAAAAGTCTCTATAGAAGGTTGGTAGATTCAGTATTTTGCAGCTGGTGATTATAGCGTTAATGGTGTCTGGGTATGAAATGTTTGTGTATAATGATGTGAAGTCAAAAGTAATTAAAGTGTATTTGTCAATGTCGTCAATGTAGAAGTTGTGTGGCAAGTCTAAAAGGTCTGTTGAGTTGTAAATTAAAGGAAAAGATATGTTTCATTCTTCAAAAACGTTTTTCAGTTGAAAAATAATTTTGTCAAGTTCAGTCCCTAGTACTCGTGACAGTTGGAAATAGTAACTGTTTTTCTGACATGTTGACAATTTCTCTGTGATCTTTTTTATGTAATTTATTCCTGACGTTAATATATTCCACTCTAAAATTTATGAGAGCCCACCGCATTTTATTTATGAGCCACACCTCAATGACGTTAATGTATTCCACCCCAAATTAATGAGAATCCAACCCAGGGAATGCAACTAAAATCAAGAAACCTTTCTGTGGCTCTATACTACTCATAACCCAGCAATAAACTGCTATTGTACCATAATATGCAAACATTACTACCGCCATATCTGGTGACATTTAGTATGTTTGCCTAGAAAGCTAGTCCAAATGGATTAGGCGTTGAAATTTGTTTAACTGGTGCTAGTTTAAAATTTTTAATTTAGTTGCCATTGAGTCAAAACATACGGGCTTCTACTGATGCACTTTTTTTAATGCTGTCCCTTAAAATCGCTATCAGTATTTTTCTATGGAATATCAAAGCCATACAAACTCTTTAGAAAAATTTCGTCATCTGTGAGCTGCCAAAAGCACTATTTGATGGCAAAATGAGTAAATTGCGCTATAAATTTCTACTGTACCATAAAATGTAAACATTAGTATGTCAATATCTGGCAGTAGTTAGTACATGTATGCTAGCCTAGAAATACATTACACGTTGAAAATTTATTTTTTTAAATTTTCCTACAAATATCTTTACTATCGAGTCGAGTGCAGGAAATGCTGACTGCACCTCACAACACTCAAAAAGAAATATTGAATATTTTAGTTGTTATCCAAGAAAATTGAATAGCCGTGGCAGAAAATTGAAATCATGAATATTTATCAAACAAGATGAGAAAATAACGAATGAATACTCGGGGACAGTAAATTAGAGATATTGAGTAGTTATGGATAGACTGTAATTCCACCCAACGATCACTTGAAATGCACGAACAGCCAGCCTTACACGCAATGCCAACTCGGCTAAGACTCCGTCAAATGTGACCTTCAGTCTATTTGGCTATAGTTAACAACAAAACATCTGCAAAATAATTTCTCTAAGAAAACAGTTCCAAAAGGCTAAGGGTGTTGCCATAGTTTCAAGCGTTACGTGTTCAATACAAGCCGATCTTTGGATGTCATCCCACTAGTATATTTCTTATTTTTACTGCCAATAGGGTCTTGTACACCTACCGTCGGAAGAGTAACTGTTCTTTTTTTAATTCCTCGTTCAATTGAGTATTTCTGGGAATTCAGTTTTGCTCAATAACTATGCTAATTACATCTGCTTATTTTATTAAAGTACCCTGTGAGACTGATAGATTGAGTAAAATAGTTTTTCAAAACTTATTACGAGACTTTGTTATAAGACTATACTTGTTACAACAACCTAATAACATGTACCGCAAGCGAAACAAATATCCGTCTGCACCCAAGCCCGCGGCATTTTCAGTTCGGACCACGCCATGTCATGCATAACGTTCTCCGAGGCTTATGACTCAATTTATTGTCGAAACTGGGAGAGTCGAGAGGTTCTCCTTTGTGCAAGTTACGGACAGCAGAGTTCGTACCGGTTTCAGACCAATTGACATCTTAAATTCGAATTCCTTTCTTGTAATTTGAAATGCAATTGATGCGAAATGTATGCAAATATAACACGTGTCACGGGTCATCGTCTGTTGCTCATTGGACAAAAGAATTGAGTCACTTCAAAGTCATAAAAAATAGTTAACTTATTTCAACACGTAGCTGCAGTGTCGGTTGTCTTCAGTCAGGAATCGAGTGAAGGCTTGCTTCTTAGTAAGTAATGATTTATACCCAACGTACTTCTGTAAACTATTTGCCTAATTCTCACACACACTCCGCTCTAGGAAGCCACGTATTTACTGCAATAATGTTATTATTATACCTGTTTTGTGCAAATGTTAGCTAGACAGACCTCGGTTTCTAACCTTCGCTATGGAGTGCTTACTACTCTTTTGATTAAATAATATTTGTTAAGAAGCATCTTCGGATATCTGGATCCACCAAACTATACAAAGACAACGATGAATTTCAAATAAAAATGTACACGCTAATTCGCTTAATCATGGCTCACCAAAATTCATAGTTTTCATGGCCCAAAAAAACGTACGCGACTGCTGTGCAGAGCGATAAATTGTGATGTCGCCTCAGTTTACTTTGAACATTCTAGGGAAGACAGAACATGGAAAGGAATTACTGAAATGAAAGTCAGATGCAATTTCGATCGTTACGTTCTGGCTACAGTATAGAACTATCTACTTTCTAGTCATTCAAACGTGCGATGATCGTTGAGAAAGAAAAAAACCTTCGCGTTATTTATATTCCGATATATTAGTATCACAAGGCTAAGCATTGGTCAGTAGAGTTAGATGATATTAATATTTGTTGCTACATTATAATCGTGGTGTTGTGGTCAGGCCCGGGGTTCATGGGAAACGTCTTTCGACGCGTGGCGTTCGAACTGATCAGAGAATTTCTATTTTGTGTTAAGGTTGATCCTTGCACCTGTTTATTTTAAGAAAATATATGTATATATTCAGACAATTGTCTTGACAATTTTAAGGAGGCTGATAATTGTGTTTATGAGTCACAAGTTTGATCTATTAGTTTTGGCAGAGTTATAAATAAATAAAAATAAAGTTTTTTTAGTGCATTTAAAAAAACTCACATTACTACTATATAAACAAATGAAAGCTGCGAGAGTTTCTCATTGAATAAATCAAAAATAAAATTTCCGAAACAAGAATGTTTTGAGGGCAGATTTAAAAGATGAAAGAGGAGATTTTGATGCATTTTTGGCCAAAAAAGCGCAAAAATCAGGACTGTCTTGTGTGTGAAATACAAGGTTTGCAACTAAAATGGTAAAATACTGGAAATATTAAAGTAGTATTCTTCAAACTTGGCAAGAGAAATGTTCATCACAAAAGAAACAAAATGCCGCTGGTCCTGTCTTAATTAAAACTGAATTTCTCAGTTTTTATGTTAACCAAGGACCATCTATTCCAGCCAATCTAATGACGGGAATTAAGACAATATAGTAACCATGTCTGTTCCAAGCAGGACCCTTTAAAGGGTTGAAAATGGGGATATTTGGTTTTTGACAGAAAGAGACTGGAGCCAAGAGAGTTTCCATGGCAACGATACTTTGGGCGTCATTTGGTTTCTTTTGTGATGTACATTTCTGGTGCCAAGTTTGATGAGCACTGCTTCAATATTTCCAGAGATATTCTTTTTTCAGTATCTTACCATTTTAGTTGCAAACCTCATGACGTCATCCCATTGCTAATTTCCATAATACAAACACGTCAATAGAAGATTTCCCCACAATTAAACGCAATTCTTCTGTATTAGCCTTTCAAATACGCAGTAATTATTTTTCATGATATGGGAACTTTAAGTGAATAGGCCATTTTACAGTTACAGTGCTTAGTTGCCTGGCCTATGAATGTAAGCGAAGCTGGAGGTGACCTTGATTTCGTACAGACCTTTCTGCTATTTCATTTAAATGCGAACTAGTTAGCATAAGAACAACTTGATTTACGCAACAAAGGCAGTGAGATCTGTATCAAAATAAGGTCACTTCCTGCCTCGCTGTCATCCAGAGGCCAGGTCACTGGGCAGCAACTGTAAAATGTTCTATCGTTGAAAAAAGAGCAACTTTCGTCAGTTTTTAGCTATTTTCCTAAGACACGACGACAAAATTTGAGATTGCACCAAACCTTTTAATTTCGAATCATCGGCTTTTGCTCCTTTTATAGCAAAATCACAGTTTCCAGCTCCTTCCAGCATTTCCACCTTGATGGATCAATGCTATTGCTATTTATCAAGTGATGCTACAAAAAAAGGAAAAAAATTAAGGTTATACTGAACTTCCTCCAGAAACTTTTTGCCGCAATAAAGATCTGGTATGCTAGATTACCAGAATAAAAGACCGTTATTGAGCCAAAGTCTTTTTACGCCATGCCGATCCCTCCAAGCAACAGTAATTATTAGTTCATGGATTTCCGACATACAGAGGGCTTCTTGGTTATAACAATTGTTGTTTAATTTCTTGTCAGGTGGTGAGAAAGCAACATGAAAGCGCTTTTACTGTTGTTGGCTGGGATATGTTTCACTTGGCCCACCAAATCCATTCCAGTACATACTTTTTCTAATGAAACTGAGTATGCCATACTGTTTGATGCCGGATCAAGTGGCACTCGCATGGAAATCTACCAGTTTTTGGCCAGCGGACCTACCTTGAAACCTTCGGATATTCTAGAGCTTAGTCCTTCTCCTGCCAAAGTAGAGCCCGGTCTCTCAAGCCTTGCTGATGACCCGTCCCAAGTTGAAGATTACATGACGCCCCTACTGGAATCTGCCAAGAAGACCATTCCAGAAGACAAGCAGGCATCGACACCCATATTTTTGTTAGCGACAGCAGGAATGAGATTATTGCCTGAAGATGAAGCAGACGCTATCTTAAATGAAGCTAGAAAACTGTTTAATGACAAAGACCAATGTCCATTTATGTTTCAGGATGATAATGACGCTAGAATTATTACAGGCAAAACCGAAGGGATTTATTCTTGGGTTACTGTTAATTTTCTGGCGGGTGCTTACCGCTTGAAAGGTTTTACCTATGGTAGCTTAGATTTGGGAGGGGCGTCCCATCAAAACACTTGGATATTTAATAGCAATCACTCAGATGTCATTGTCATACCTATTGCAGGACGAAACTTTAGTATTTTTGCTCGTAGTTATCTGGGCTTTGGACAGGATCAAGCTCGAGAACGTTATCTGGGTGTCATTGCTCAAAAAGAGAATTGTGCTGAAAATTCCGAGTGTGTCGTAAAAAGCCCTTGCCACAATAAAGGATTTAAGGAATCCCTTACATTTGGTGATCAAGAAAGGGTATTCAAAGGGACAGCTCAAGTATCACTTTGTAGGCGAATAATAAGTAAGATATTTTTCTGTCATTCAAAAAATTTGGAAGAGTGTCCTTTTTCTGATCAACCCAAATTAGAAGGAAAATTTTACGCGTTTTCGGCTTTCTATTATGTCTTAACAGGAATTAAAGCGGTTTGTTCCGATTGTGAAAACAACCAAGTTTCACCGAAGAAAATAAGGTCTTATTCCAACTCGTTCTGTAAAACAGATTATAATAAGCTGAAGGAAGATCCCTACGCTAAAAATGACTGCTTTGGCGCAAACTACATTTACGAGCTGTTAACTGAAGGCTATGGGCTTGGCCCATACAGAAAAATAAGGGTTGCCAATTCATTAAATGGGTTTGATTTGGGTTGGACCTTGGGTGCGGTTCTGCATAACACAGGTATCTTAAATGCGTGAATTTGTCCTTGATTGTGCATTATTTGGTATGGGTGATGGGAAACTACTGAGTTGTGAGGTTATTTACTTAGTATCTTTATGTAACGGAAGTTAATTAAAGATATCTTCAACTAAACAGAACACTGGTTTATGTTGTTTTCGCTTCAAGCTTTCTTCCATTAGGTTGTTAGGATTTCACCGACGTTAATTTAAACCCGGGTAAAGCTGCAACAGCAGTTTAGCATTTTGGCTTTCAAAGGAGAATTGTTTGAAAATCGGTTCTTTTTGGTTAAATATCGAAAATTGGAAGCTTGATGTTAATCAGATGAAGGCTATGGGCTTGGCCCATACAGAAAAATAAGGGTTGTCAATTCATGAAATAGGTTTGATTTGGGTTGGACCTTGGGTGCGGTTCTGCATAACACAGGTATCTTAAATGCGTGAATTTGTCCTCGATTGTGCATTATTTGGTATGGGTGATGGGAAACTACTGAGTTTGAGGTTATTAACTTTATGTAACGGAAGTTAATTAAAGATATCTTCAACTAAACAGAACACTGGTTTATGTTATTTTCGCTTCAAATTTTCTTCTATCAGGTTGTTAGGATTTCACCGACGTTAATTTAAACCCGGGTAAAGCTGCAACAGCAGTTTAGCATTTTGTCTTTGAAAGGAGAATCGTTTGAAAATCGGGTGTTTTTGGTTAAATATCGAAAATTGGAAGCTTGGTGTTAATCCGATCGATTCTACTTGTAAAAATTTTGCTCTTAAAAATGCTCGCAACAATTTAATTCGTTGACGAGGATGACGTCTGAGACATGGCCTGGGTTTGAAAGCGTTTAATGAAAAGGACTTTTCTCGACTGGCAAATAATAAAGAACGTTTAAAAAAACGGTGTGCAAATAGCTTGTACTCCAAATGACTTGGCATTGGGATGATGTCATTTTCATGCAGGGTCTATTCTCATAGCGACTGGTAAGCGGGGAAAAATATTCTGTGAAAGAGCTCAATTTTTTGGACATCTCATTAAGAAAATAATGAAACCTTTCCTCCTGAAGAAGCCGACAAATACAAGACACGGTCAGGGCGTGCAATCAGACGCCCCAGGGGACTATAGAACATTTTAATTAGATGCGAGTGGGTGTGGGTGCGAAGTTTTTTTTGTTAGTTTTTTGCGTGTGTGTGATCCTGATGCCTGAAGAGTCTTGATGTTGTACGAATTAAATTGCTTAGTCGTATATGCCATGTGTCCATCGTTTCACTGGGCCCGAACATTGGTAGCAGAGCGAGGTTAATAGTACGCCGGCCGAAACACGTATAAGAACATGGCAGAGAAAGGTCAAGAAGAATTTCTGGTTCCTAAGAATTTGACGGAGCCGAAGGAGTTGAGCATCGAGGACTTGAGGACGTTTTGCTTTACGTTTGCACTAGGACAAGACGGATCGAAAGCAAGCCTGAAGGAACGAGTTCTCGAATACTACAGAGGACAGTTTACATCGGTAAACGGAACGCCTGTACCGACGCCTCGGAAAAATTCCGCAGTCAAAAGCCCGCCTTCGAACGTGAAAGAGTAGCTCGCTTTGGAAACAATTGGCGGTATGGATCAAAAGTCAGACCTGCCATTTTTATCCATCATCGACCAGCTGCGAAAGTCTGATCAAAGAATTGATGAAATCGAGTTCGCTGATAACAAAATGGGAGCATATGTTGGAGAATCTTTAACGAATTTTCGGGAGTCGCTGACAGAAGCCATTAAAGATTCCACGGAGAAAATGATGCGATCATTCGACAAGCCTTCCCAGCCTTCAGACGATACAGGAACGGAACAGGTTCCCCTCTTCTATGGTTCAAAATTTATTGTTGCCAAACGACGATTAAAGTTTCTGGAGAAAAATGCGAAAGGTGTAAGCAATGAACTGGAAAAATTAATAAATGCTGACGCTGCACCCTCGAGAATCGAACGCCAATTGAAGAAATTGAATGATTACGAATCTGACCGTGTTCACTCACTAGAGGAATCCTTGGCTAATGTTGAAGAAGTGAAATTGACGGACGAACTTCTGAAAGAGTGGGATCAATTTCATTCACAAATATTGCGGATTTCCAGATTTGCCGAGGATTTTATCGCGAAAAATGGCGTCAACCCTTCATCGAGTGAGATAACGGAGCATATTACTGGTGTGAAATTACCTCTGTTGCAACTGCCAAAGTTTTCAGGAAATGTGTTGGAATGGCCAGCGTTTCATGACGCGTTCGTTTCCTCGGTTGATTCACACAAGAAACTGAGCAATGTTCAGAGGTTTACCCACCTAAGGTCATGCCATTCTGGCAGGACATTAAAGTGCATTGAAGGCTATTCCGTTACGAATGACAACTACTCGAAAGCCTTTCAAGATTTGCAAAATCGTTTTGGACGGATGCGTTTGTTAGCAAACGAGCTTGTCAAGTCCATTTTAAATCTGGATATTCCTGAAAAGGCTGACGGAAATTTGTTAAGAGAATTGTACGACACATTGCGAAACAGGATGAGAAGTTTGGAGTCACTCGGTCTTAAGCCTGATGATAACCCTAGTCTGTCTATGGTGTTACTGCCTATCTTCGAAACAAAGTTGCCACGTGAGCTTAAGGAAAAATGGGAGTTGGAGCTTACGAAGTATGAAACTGAAGAGGAAGACAAAGAGATCAACATCAAAAATTTCTTTCAATTCTTGGAGGGTCATGTGCTAAGTAAAGAAGCCCCCGACGACGTGAAGGATGAACTACCAAAGCACAGTAGGAGGAACGGTAGGGGTAAAAGATCGACTCAAGAATTTGGATGACAAAGAGAAAATGTCGGCCCAATCGCTAGTTGGTGCCTCTGACTACAAAAAGATGAAGTGTGGTTTTTGCGCTAAGAGTCATGAGAAGTCAAGGTGCCCAACGGCTCTGATTAAGACACCTGACGAGAGATGGGATATGCTAATGAAGCGTAAGGGTGCTCCAACTTGTTTTAATTGTTTACAACCAGGAAGCATTTCGCACAATTCAAGGACATGTAAAGCACCACGATGTTCAGTTGGTGGATGTGGAAGAAAACATCATCAGTTGCTACACGTCCCTGAGAAGTCAAAACCAAATGAAGAGGACATTCAGTCACTCTCTGGGCTTGTGTCTACAAACAAGCAAAATCTGTTGCCAACTGCAAGTGCAAGATTGATATTTGGAGGTAAGGAATGTTCAGTCCGAGTTCTTCCGGACAGCGGATCACAAGAAACTTTCTTGAGAACAACTATTGCCAATGATCTTAAGATAAAGCCTAATGGATCTCCCGCCACTATGACCATTAAGGTACCTGATGGTCAGGAACAGCGAAAGAAGATGAGCCGAGTTAAGTTTAAGTTGGCTCCCTTTAACTCGAGTGGCGATGATCATGCCGTCTCGATTAATGCCTGGACCATAAACAGTGTTTGTGCTCCACTCGCAGCTGTGGAAGTAGACGTCAAAAGATGTGATCACCTAAGAAACCTGCAGCTTGCAGACACATTTCCAAGAGACGCCGCATCAGTTGATCTGTTAGTTGGTTCAAAGGGATGTACGAAAAGGGCGTCCAGGAACACCGATTGCAACTAAATCAAGACTTGGTTGGCTTTTGAGTGGTCCTGTCTCAGGATCTAAGAAGAGTGGAGAGACGACAGCCCTGCTCACGGTAGCAAAGATCGAGAGTTCTGATGATCCATTAAAACGCTTCTGGGAGCTAGACGCTATTGGAATCGGAAGTCATCAGGAGCATCAAAGAACCCCCGAAGAGGAGGACGCAATGAATCAATTTAACAGTTCCTGTCGTTTTGATGGCGAGTGATATGAAGTTGGTCTTCCTTGGAAGAAGGATCATCCACCTCTTGTTGACAACTATGGACAAGCATATCAAAGACTTGTCTCTACTGAAAGAAGATTGGCAAAGGATTCTGAGAAGGCGAGAATGTATTGTGAAGCAGTGAGCCAATACATTGAAGATGGCCATGCTCGGCCGATAGATGAGGAAGATCACAAAGCCGACAAGATAAGATACTTCCCTCATCACGGTGTATTCAGAGAAGATAGAGCTACCACGAAGTGTAGAATCGTGTTTGATAGTAGCGCCAAAACGTATGATGGGAAATCTCTCAACTCCTGTCTTCTTAAAGGTCCAAAACTTCAGCCAGATCTGGAACATGTTCTAATCAGATTCAGGTGCCATCGTGTCGGTATCATGGCAGACATCAAGAAAATGTTTCTTCAGATCAAGCTCAAACTCCAAGATCAGAACAGTCACAGATTCCTGTGGAGAGATCTGCATACTCATCGACAACCGGAAATTTATTGCATGACCGGAGTGACATTCGGAGATACCCCTTCTCCTTTCCTTTCCATGGCTACAATTCAAAAACACGCGAAAGAACACGAGAAAGACCATCCTATGGCAGCTAACGAAGTGAGTGAGAACATGTACGTCGACGATGTACTAGCTGGTGCCCCGGAAGATGACAGTGCAGTAAAGCTAAGGAACGAACTATGTAATCTCCTTTCAAAAGGGGGATTTCAACTGACAAAATGGGCTTCAAACTCTCAAACGGTTATGGAAACCACTCCTCTTCGTGACAGAGCGCCAACACGTGTACCGACCTCAGAGCCCGAAAAAATGTCAGACTCATTAAAAGCACTGGGTACTTCATGGAACATAAAGGATGACATTCTGATGTTTTCAAATGCTTCCAGCATATTGACAGAGCAGGACCCTAAGACAAAGAGAAGCCTGATTAGTTTGTACTCGAGAGGATTCGATCCTATGGGTTTGCTGACTCCATTTCTAATGATTCCAAAGTTGCTGTTTCAAGAATTGTGGACTCGAGGTCTAGACTGGGATCAGCCACTAGACGCAGACATCGCGAACTCTTGGGAGACCTGGAAACATGAACTAGCAAACCAAATCAAAGTTCCAAGGTGGCTACTACGAAATCTATCTTCAGTTGACAAAGTTCAGCTCCATGGATTTGGTGATGCCAGCGAAAGAGCTTATGGGACAGCGGTTTACATTTGTGCTGAGGATAAGGATGGCAACAGAATCTCCAACTTAGTTATGGCCAAGTTAAGGGTAGCACCAGTGAAACGAATCAGTTTGCCAAGACTGGAGCTTCTTGCAGCATACATCACAGCTAAGCTACTGGACTATGGTATTCAAGCTCTCCGAATTGCGGTGGACGCAGTATATGATTGGTGAGATAGTCAGATTACACTTGCCTGGATCAGGGGACCAAGTTCTAGAGTGGAAAGCATTCGTTGCAAACAGAGTTCAAGATAATCACCAACGAGTACCACCAAGCCAGTGGAAATTTTGTCCAGGAAGTCAAAATCCTGCTGACCTGATGACAAGGGGAATTCCTGCATCTAAACTCGGAGACTGCAAGCTATGGTGGAAAGGTCCACATTGGTTACAACAGCCACGCAGTCACTGGCCTGTTAGTGAAGTGCTGAAAGCAGTTCCAGAAGAGTGTCTTATTGAAGCAAGGAACGAATCTGTTGGCGTGAGCGACACTGTTTGTCTAGCAACGGTTCAAGAAAGTGTTGCCACACTGGCGTTAAGATATGAAACCTGGCAACGCTTGGTACGAGTAACTGCATGGATCTTGAAGTGGTCACGTTTACGTGGAGAGCCAAAGAAAGGGAATCTGTCTGCAGAGGAGTTAAGAGAATCTGAATTCACGTGGCTGAGAAACAGACAAAGAGTTGTTTTCCTCCCAGAGATTGAGGAACTGTGTAACAAGGGACAAGTGAATCAGAAGAGTCGCATTGTTAAGTTAGATCCCCAATTTGATCAAACCAAGAGGATACTTGTGGTTGGTGGACGTCTGCAGTTTGCACAGATTCCAGAGGAAGCAAAGCATCAAATCATAATACCACATGACGACCCAGTTATTGAGAAATTGATCATGCATCTTCATGTCAAAGCCTGCCATGCCGGTCCAGAGACGACTCTAGCCTTTCTCCGTCAACGTTTCTGGCTCACGCAAGGACGACGTGAGATAAAGCGAGTTTTGAGTGTCTCACGTGTAGACGTTGACAGTCACAGCCTGTTAACAGAAAATGGCGCCTTTACCAGCCGAAAGAGTACAGATAGCACCACCATTCACGAACATTGGACTGGACTTTACAGGTCCACTGTATCTCAAAGTAAAAGGAAGTTCCGAGTCAACTACGTCAAAGACCTATGTTTGCATTTTCATCTGCGAAGATACTCGTGCAGTTCGTCTCGAATTGTTGAACAGTAAGACGACAGAAGATTTTCTGCAGGCCTTCCGTCGTATGGCTAATCGACGTGGGATGGCCAGAGTGATTCATTCGGACAACCAGACCACATTTCATAAAGCAGCAAAGGTATTCAAGGCGTACACTCAAAGAATGCAGTTGATGAAGATAGATCCAAATGTCGTTGAAGATAAATTAACCAATCAAGGTGTAAGCTGGAAATTTATCACGGAGAGAGCCAGTCATCGTGGAGGTCATTGGGAGAGAGTCTGCCCACAACTCAAAGAGTCTCTCCGAAAGGTGCTGGGAAAAGCTTTCCTCAACTACACAGAAATGATGACTGTCCTGACAGACATAGAAGCAATTATCAACTCCCGTCCTCTGACTTATGTCGGCGATGACATACGAGATGGACGATTCATTACCCCAGCCTTGTTAGCCGTTGGAAGAGATTTGGGAAATCTACCTGATATACCACCAAAGAAAGCAGAAGTCTCTCTCTCGGAGCGCTTTAGGTACCAGCAGCGACTTCAAAGTCATTTTTGGTCTCGTTGGTTACGTGAATATTTGCCGAGTTTAACTGTTCGCCAAAAGTGGACCAAGGAAGAGATACCATTGAAACAAAGCGATGTCGTACTCATATCAGAGGACAACATACCCAGAGGGAAATGGAAAGTTGGGAAAATTGTGGACGCCTTTCCTGGAAAAGATGGAAGAATTCGCACAGTAAGGGTCCATACCAAGAAAGGAATGATAAACAGACCGGTACAGAAACTACATTTGCTAGAAGAGTACAACGATAAGATTATCGACGGAAGGTGTGCCCCGCCCCATACTGCTAACGTTCAAGAGATGGGAGAACCCAGCAAATGCCGAAGAGGCGAAACCCCCTCAAAACTGCCAGAGGTTAATGACTGTTCGTCATTGGTGGGGGAAGATGAAGAAGCCGACAAATACAAGACACGGTCAGGGCGTGCAATCGTACGCCCCAGGAGACTATAGAACATTTTAATTAGATGCGAGTGGGTGTGGGTGCGAAGTTTTTTTTGTTAGTTTTTACGTGTGTGTGATCCTGATCCTTGAAGAGTTTTGATGTTCTACGGATCTAATTGCTTAGTCGTATCTGCCATGTGTCCATCGTTTCACTGGGCCCGAACACCTCCCTCGTGCAGTATAGTTGGAAAAGCACTCGGTTTCGCCTCGTGATTCGACACTTCTATGCTTCCTTTGTGTTCTTTAGATTCGACCCCGCTAGTATAACTCAAAACGTAATGCGTCTCAGTCAGCGCGCACTATGGAGCGATCTTAACTGAAGCCGTTTAAGGAGCTTGTTAAGCATAGTAATTGGTGAAATGTTTGACTCTTTGAGTGTACTATTCATGGCAAAATTCCCAAACACAAGGCAAACACTGGGAAATGTTTGGTTGACAAAAGCAATTACGATGTTCGGAGGCCCCTGTCCACTTTCATCAAAGCGGTTTGAAAACATTTTTCACAAAAAAGAACTAATAAAAAACTAGGCAAAATGTGCAGAATTCTAAGACCAACACAAATTCTTTTGAGGCACCCTTTGTAATGAACATGAAGCAGGCTAGACTTCTTACAGGCTTATTATATCTTACAAATCTTGCATGGACCGTAGGAGTCAACTACTACTTTGACAAGAGATTATCAAGGTAAGAGAGTGAATCCCCCATATAGGTCTTACATCCAAGGTAACCCCTTTAAAGTTATTTTTAGACATGGAACCCAGTTCTTCCGAGGATGTTACTCGCGCGATGCGTGGACAGCACAAGCGACTTTCTCGAAATGGCGGGAAATGTGGTGAAAAGTCAATTCTATGTTTTGGTTTTCAAAACACGTTTCATAGCACAGATTATTTCTGCACTCCCACCCTTCTTTTTTTACCCTTCTTTTTTTACGGCTGGGCTTTCGTTTGCTTTGTGCTCGTTTGGCGGTTGATTATTTCATCGTTCATTCGTTTCTACGAAGTTAAAAAATAAGTCACAACGGCAACGGCAAAGAGTACAATGGCTGACTAAGCGTGCATTATAATTCTTTGTTCATTTCTTTGCCATTCTTTGCAAAACAACAACTTGTTGTCGTTGTTGCTTAAACACGCTTTTGTGAGCTTTTGTTGTTTGGACGGTGAGCAGTTTCGATCGTCCGTTTGTTCAGTTGCGTTGTTTAGGCGTTCGAAGTTTGCTTTGCACTCGTTTGGCTACTCATTTCTCTGCAGTTCATTCAGTTTTTCTTGTTTCTCAGGAGACATTAGTCTCTTATTTAAACTTTTAAAGTTTCGAAATGTATTAAAGCATAGCTAGATTAGAAGTTCTTTTGCTTTTTTAATATTTATATCACAGAAGGCATCCCCACAGCGTTTGAAACGAAACGAAACAAAAAATAAATCCTCCTCGAAAAAATCCACGCAACGCGCGAGTAACATCCGCGGACGAACTGGGTACTATGTCTAAAAATAACTTACCTTGATAATCTCTTGCTTTTTAATTCATTCATAATAACGCTTCTTTCAATACTCCAGTCAGTAATTAAAACAAAACACAGGGTTTATATTGACCTTGAAATTACTTCCCGGCGAAACATCAACTAAATTTATTTTTGCATTTTCCTGCAAATTTCTTTGCTATCGACTCGACTGCAGGAAATGTTGACTGTGCCTAACACTCAAAAAGAAAGATTGAATATTTTAGCACTTACCCAAGAATATGGAATAGCTGTGGTGGAAAATTGAAATCATGAATATTTATCAAACAAGATGGGAAAATAACGAATGAATACTCGGGGACAGTAAATTAGAGATATTGAGTAGTTATGGATAGACTGTAATCCCACCCAACGATCACTTGAAATGCACGAAAAGCCAGCCTTACACGCAATGCCAACTCGGCTAAGACTCCATCAAGTGTGACCTTCACTCTATTTGGCTATAGTTCACAACAAAACATCTGCAAAATAATTTCTCTAAGAAAACAGTTCCAAAAGGCTAAGGTTGTTGCGATAGTTTCAAGCGCTACGTGTTCAATACAAGCCGATCTTTGAATGTCATCCCACTAGTATATTTCTTATTTTTACTGCCAATGGGGTCTTTTACACCTACCGTATAATTGTCGGAAGAGTACATACATACATACATTTTATTGAGCACATCCCCACTGGGGCTTTTCAGTGTTCAATTACATAATATATAATTACATGACATTATATGAAATTAAATATAGAATAATTACAATTACAGAACAATTACAATTACAGTTAAATTACGTAACTATACATATAAAACTGTTATTAAAATAAAAATTCGCTCAGGAGTTGCTTTTTCAAAGCTCTCTTAAAGGAAACTGGTTTTTCACATTGTTTCAGTCTGGAGTCAAATTTATTCCAGATGGATACACTTCTATAAGAGTAACTGTTCTTTTTTAATTCCTCGTTCAAAGTTGAGTATTTCTGGGAATTCATTTTTGCTCAATAACTATGCTAATTACATCTGCTTATTTTATTGAAGTGTTCTGTGAGACTAATAGATTGAGTAAAGTAGTTTTTCAAAACTTATCACGAGACTTTGTAATCAGACCATGTACCGCAAGCGAAACAATGTACCGCAAGCGAAACAAATATCCGTCTGGACTCGAGCCCGCGGCATTTTATTTTCAGTTCGGACCACGGCATGTCATGCATAACGTTCTCCGAGGCTTATCACTCAATTTATTGTCGAAATTGAGAAAGAGTCGAGAAGTTTTCCTTTGTGCAAGCCACGGACAGCAAAGTTCGCACCGGTTTCATAACTGAAACAATTTAGTATTTCAATTGGGTATTTCTGGAAATTCAGTTTTGCTAAATAATTATGCTGACTACATCTGCTTGTTTTATTAAAGTGTCCTGTGAGACTAATACAAAATAAATTACGAAAAACGGTTGGTTAAGTGTAAATCGGTGCGTAAACGTTGGGGGACCAACAAACTGCAATGCAGCTGTGTCAATCACAAGGTAGCACACAAAGCAAACAAACAAACAACCAAATGAAATAAATTACCTCCCCTCTCCATCCAGAAATAAAATTAAAGATAGAAAAATTGAGTGTAAAATAGTGCACTAAATGCTGGAGGTTTGAAGAAGGGTATGGTAGAAATAAACAAGGGGTTTTAATGGGTGTTTGGGGTGGGGTTTGCTTAAGCTGTGTATGCAACGTGCATAGTGAAAAACGCAGTTTCCTGGTATTGTGTATAATTTATAAGTGATTATGAATTGATTGAATCTCTTTTTTCTCTATTTAGATATAGCCATTGACTATGGTGAATGTCGAAATAGAACCATTGGTGGCCTTTAGAACTGAGGTTTTGCACTATGAGGTTTTGCACTTTTCTCCTTTGGTATGTGATGCCCAATGTTGTGAGGTTAAGATCCATTTTCCTATAACTTCTGGTGAACAACCATGCATTGCCAATGAAAAACAACTTGGTTTTTTCCAGAAAGGTTGCTGTATATGTTGGTGGGCCATGTTTGGATGGAATAAAAGACGTCTCCGTTAAGTAAGTAGAAACGTTGTAGGCGTTCATTAGTAATTTGTTGTCTTGATTGCCGCCATACGCGGGTGTTAAAAAACTGTACAGTTGAGATGTTATCTAGTTCTATAAAGGGTTAAGTTATTATAGCTGTAGAAAAGGTAAAAGGGTATTAGAAAAAAGGATCTAGTGTAGGGTTATTATTTGCATAAAGGTCATGATAAAAGTTTTCTTGATGTAAGATTTAAATTTAAAAGCTATTTTCTTTGATTAGTGTTAGGTCTGAGGGTTGGCTGGATAGTTTTTTTTCGAGTAATTGGGACTAAAAGATAGCTTGGGTTACGTTTAGAGTATGAGAAATATGGTAAAGTGATTTCTTAAGGTGAATCAAATTCTTCGAGTTAGTTTCAGGTAAGGGCTAATAGAAAATCCTCTTTTGTGGTTAGTTTAGTGCTAGAGGGCTGAGTAGAAAATTCGAAATTTCCCTTTGACTTAGGAAGGTAAGTGGGATTGTACGAAGGGGATGGGGAAACAAATAGCAAAGAGGTACATGTATTTGAAGGGTAAAAAACGGGGGTGGTGTTTGTTAATGGATGTCAGAGGTAAGGGGATGATTAGTTTTTTGGGGGGAGGGTTAGCAACAAACTATGGGTTTGGGTTACCTTGTTAAGGGGTCAGGGAATGCACCTTATTCCAAAATGGCCCCCATTTTAGTGGTCTTTTTTTTTGCCTTCAAATTAACCCTTGCTGCCTCGTTCTTAAACTCGAAATTCAAAAGAATATTTTCCCTTGAACGAGGTAACAAGGGCTAATCTGCAAGCAAACAAAAGAACACTGAAAAGGCGGCTATTTTGGAATAAGGTGTATGGTTTATAGAAAAAAAAAACAACTTTAAAAAAGAAAGAGAAAATCGAGAGAAAAACAAATTTTATTTCTATTGTCGTTCTTAATTGTTGGTTGAAGGATATTTGCTTGGAAATATATATAGAAAGGAAACAATGTTCGTTCTAGGAATTATGATGATTTTTTTATGTGAATATATTCATATATAGAAAGGAAACAGTCTTCGTTCATAAATGTTAGTTGCATTAAATGTAATGAGATTTGTTTGGGATTATATTGAAAAAGGCTAAGGTAAAACCTGTTTTATGGCATCCTCGGAGACCCAGGGGCAGTTAATGGGGGCGCGAGGAAAATAAATCGGCGCGACGAAAGGTTTCACGAAAGTTTACAAGGAGGTGTGAAAGAGCCCCTGGGAACCGACTCTCACCAGACCATTTCCAAACGGCTAGGCGAATGCTGGCTCCTGATTGGGCAGAAAATTCCTTTGTATTATTCTGCCCAATCGGCGAACGGCAGCTTCTGAGGTACTTTGGTGTGTTCTTACACGGCCATCGTTGCATGATACTTTTCTCGATCGTACTTGCGAGGAAAACTTTCAATTTAATTTACTTCAGTGAGCCATAGAAATTCGGGAAATCATTTTGGTTGTTAGCAAGAAAGATACTCCACGATTCAGCGGGAAAATTTTCGTTTCGACCGATCAAAGGTATCGTAAAATAGTGTCTTGTTTATTGGCGAGTCGATTTTACCTTTCTTTCATTTCTTAAGCTTCGGTTAATTGTAGATACTTTCCCGCACTACGTCCATTTATTTTGGTATACGAGCACCAAATCTTACCAAGGAGTCGACAGAAAATTGCACCGTATTATGCAGTTGAAGTGAATTTTCAATCGATTGTAGGCTACGAGGCCAGGATTTATCGATCTGATTACACATTGACATTACCTCTCCAAATGCGCCGAACTCCACTGGAAATCCACTGAAGAAGGGCTATGCTATGTTTCACAATTTGACGCTTTTGCATATTTCTATGCCATCAGTAAGTTTTTATTTTCTTTTGAATATAAGTGTCACGCATCGCCCAAGGATTACAAAGTTGCCAAAGTTGGCTTTCGTACATTTTAACTTTCCTTTGTTTTGTAATTTATCTGTTTATTTGTGGGCTTCCTGTAAAGTAGCTTTTATCTAAGTGGAGTGCCACGTAAAATAAAGTTCTGTCTGTCTGTCTGTCTTCCTCTACATTCCTCTCCAAATGCTACCACCATGGAATCACAAACAAGAAAAATTATCGTTTTCTTTATTGACAGGGAAATGTGTTTGTGTTTAACAAATGCTTATCACTGACATGAAACAGACTATGGCCTCTTCAGGGCAGCCAATAATGAGGCAGTTTGTTAGCATTCATCTGCAACAACAAGTAAAGGGAAAGCATTATTTTCAGTTGCTGGCAGAATAATTTCTGTTCTGTACTCTCAGGGGGGACTTCGTTCCAGCAAGATTTCAAAAATCTCCCAGCCATGAAAAAGGCAACAGCAGTAATCACCAATAAAATGATATTGTGGACATTGCAGGACATCCAAATTAAAAACAGCTCTTAAATACAGACACCAAAGTGACAGGGCTGACTTTCTGTATTATGAAAAGTGCCTGCATTATAGAGGTGGAGATTGTTTGAGTTAGGGTTTCCCATGACCAAGTCCAAGTGAATTGCCCATTAGGAGAGGTGTGACTGCAGGCACCTGGGGATGACAGGTACAGTGGGCATAGCCAATGATGACAAACTACACCTTTAGTAGGAAAATGTACTAGCTGGTCAATTTAGAGGTGCTCATCACAAAATTCCAACAGCTTAACAACCTTTCAATGTCTTCCCAACTCATCTTTCCCAGCCAGAAGACCAGGGGTCAGGCAGTTGCAACCCATTACAAGAATGCAATCAAAAACCACACAAAGGCCTACATGTATAAATGATATTTATTGCAATTAACTACAACAGTGACAATCAAGCCAGCTACACTGTAGGTAATGGTGCATGTAATTTTTCTATTTTTCTTGTTTACTTTGAGAAGGGCATTATAAGGTTATTATAAGGAAACACTGTTAAAGATTGCATTGAAATTCTGAAAGTTGCTGGCATCAGGACTAAACATTTAAAATGTCAGTTCAGTTTTGACTCTAAGTTGTTTTCATTTAGAATGAATGCTATACCGAGTAATTGCATTGTGACTAAACTTGATAAACAACAAATGCAAGGAAACAATGTTATGAGATTGTCATATTT
>OZ026599.1:8455329-8462829 GCA_964020085.1 Micromussa lordhowensis
ATTCAGAATGAAGGCTAGGTTTTCCACCAAAATTGGTCATCTGCTGAAAGAACAAAAAGCTCAACTTGGAGGGAACTAAAGACTGTAGAATAGGCCATTCGGAAATTGCGCAGGGAACTGGGGCGAGTTTCAAATTTTAACTAATCGATAAACTGACACGACCACATGAAATATCGTGTTGAGAAAGTTATTTGACCAATTTTGATGCTTTTAAGGTGAGCAGAGACCAAGTTATGGACCTTGAAACATGGTTCAAAATCCATACAAACGTCTCTAATGTTGAGACAGCGTCCCCCAAAACCATATAACTCTTAAAATTTTTTCTCAGTTTTGTGGCAACTGTAAAATCCCGGCATTCAACTACCATTTGAAAGAAATCACGTATGTTTGCCGATTTTTAAGAGTATCACAGAAATCATAAAAAGATTTTGAAGAGTTTATATGGGTATATGGTTACTGGTAATCTCTCTGGAGTTACAACAATGTTAATTTATTTGCGAGAGTTAGCAAGAACTGTAAATAAGCACGAAGACTTCGTACAAAGGTGTAATAATTTTAACCAACAACATTACCAGTAATGTAGTTGCATCATTGGTTATGGCGTGCGAGTATTTAAGCTTGTAATTGCACTTGGGCAATCATTCTAGGCCGACACCACTCGCTTTATTTTGTTGTTGTTGTTTCGCCCCGTAGGATGGGCTGCAGATTTACCCAGATTTCCTGTCATTTTTTCCCTACGGCGTATTCGGCAGGTTTTTTTCTGGACCCCGTCTAACCACGATGCCTTGTTAGTGGTGGCCCAGCTCTCGTTAGTTTTCTAGCTGTTATTGGAGGAATTTAGAAGACGGTGTTTATATAGCCTTTATGTACTTATTTACTATACTCTCCTGCTCTGCCAAGACATGCGAAATAATAAACAATTATTGGGTGAGGTTTTTGTGATATCCAGAATAATCAAGGTCGAGGTAAGGGTTATCAGCCGAAGCCGAAGGTTGAGGCTGATAACCCTTACCGAGACCTTGATTATTCTGGATATCACAAAAACCGAATCTAATAATTGTTTTATTATACATTGAACGAACGCAAAAATTTGGAAGTCATGTTTCTACTTCTTCACTGACGGCAAGCAACACGAATCGCGCGAAGTTGACATGATTACCCTTGGAAATCGTGCACTGCGGTCATACATGACATGATTACCCGTGACCTTGACATGATTACCCGTGACCTTAACATGATTATTGTATAATCTGCAGTTATGACGTCACGTGCGCTGATTTCGAAAATTCACTGTAGGCTTTCGGCCAATCAGAAAAGGGTTAGAGAGTTGAATGTATAATAAACCAAATTATTATTCAACAAATTGTAACACTATCCAAATATGGTCATGATGTTCTCGATATCTGTCATCCGTAGGTAAAAGATATTCGACGGTATACGTAGCTTCGTACGTGGGAAGAAAAAGTGAAGTGAGAGAATGTCGACAGAGAGATTTAAAAATGTTACGATTTAGGATTTAGGCCGTTTTGTTATCAATTTGTTGAATAATAAAACAATTATCCTGCTCGATCTCGCGGAATATCGTCTGATTTTAGTATCAGACGATATTCCGCGCGATTTCGCAGGATAATTGTTAATTATGTGCTTTGTCTGTTGCGTAGTGAAGCTGAAATGGCACGTCATTATACACCTTATTCACAAATGGCCCCCAACCTGGGACGACCGCGCGGCCAAACATGGAATCGAGGCGTTTTGGGATAAAAATTTGTTTTCGTGCAAACTTTGGCCAATTGACTGGCCAACTTACGTCATCTAAAAGCGATTTCTTTAATGCGACAGTTTCCTGACTGCTTATTTCATTGGGGATGAGTTCGAGTTCAAATATTAATTGCTGTGTTCCTCTTTGCAACCAGAGAGGAACCGTAGACGCCAACGGAAAGAGAGTCGGCTTCTTCAATTTTCCGAAAGATCCAAACCTTCGAGCTCAATGGCTTCAGAAGATTCGAAGAGACGTTGGAACGGAATTCAAACTAACGGAAATTACAAAAGTTTGCTCACTGCATTTTCGTGAAAGCGAAATCAAAAAAGGCCTTGGAGGAAAGAAGATGAGTGTAGACATCACCGCAGTTCCTTCGAAATTTGCATGGCGCACTTCACCGCGAAAGAGACCGCCGCCGTCTGCAAGATTTTCACCGAAGAAGAGCAAGCGTCGACTGAGAGAATCATTCACGGAAGAATCATTCACGGTAAGCAGCGACATAAGATCCGAAGCAGACGATAGAGTTTCTCTCGAAACAGCTGAAATCGTAAATACTGAATCACAAGATTCATGCGAGTCATTACGATTCCAGTTGTTACAAGCTCAAGAGGAAACTGCGCGGTTAGATGAGGAAGTATCAATTTTAAAAGAGAAACTAGGAAATACAGAAGCCCAATTGAGAAATGCCCAGGCAGAAATTAAGCGTCAACTCGAGGAGAACGGAGAATTAAAGTCACGCATGTTTTGTATAGATAATCTGTCTGGAGATGAATCTATTTCGTTTTACACTGGGTTTCCAAACTTGCAGACATTCCAGGCCACGCTGGTATACTTAAACCCAGGGGAAAACGGACAAAACATCCGCTACTGGCGTTCGACTGACAAAAGGTCCAGGCACATCATTACGATGGGAACGATCAGAAAAACAAACCTGGGCGAAAGAGAACTCTGAAACCCGAAGATGAATTTTTTTTAGTCATGTGCCGATTGCGACAAGGGTTTAATGAGGCACATTTGGCATTTTTATTTGGCATCTCTCAGCCAACAGTCAGCAGGATTTTTGTTTCCTGGATCAACTTTATGTATCTTCGTTTTGGCACTATAAATATTTGGCCCAACCGAGAGGAAGGTGATAAATCTATGCCTGAAGATTTCAAGTCTAAATATCCCAAGTCACGAGTTATCCTTGACTGTACAGAGATAAAATGCCAAATGCCAAGCAGCCTGCTCCTGAACAGCAGATTATTCAGTTCCTACAAGAATCACACCACTCTGAAAGGACTTATTGGAATAGCCCCTTCAGGAGCAATAACATTCATAAGTGAGCTTTACGCTGGCAGCATCTCGGACAGAGAGATTGTTGAAAGGAGTGGCATCCTAGACTTACCGTTTAATGAGGGTGACGACGTAATTGCCGACAAAGGTTTCACAATCGAGGACCTACTCCCTCTGGGAGTCTCTTTGAATATTCCCCCATTTCTTGGGCAATCTCAGCAAATGCCAGCCGAAGATGTGGTTAAAACACAAGTCATTGCTTCCTCACGAATCCATGTAGAGAGAGCTATTAATAAAATTAAAAATTTCCACATTTGGGACAGAATAACACAGTTAACTTCAATTCCTCTTGTCAACCAAATGTGGACGGTTTGTAGTTTCTTATGTAACATTCAGGATCCCATTTTATCTGAATAATAATCTGTGGACTCACGACATAATCACAAACACTGGCTACTCGAAGTTAAAGTTTTTCATTGTTTTTTTTTAGTCTCCGAACAATCTTGTTGCAGTTACAAAAATATTACTAAAGATCAGTTGTATCAGTTGCCCTTTTCTTGTGTACATTAAATAATTATTACTTCCTGTTGATTGTATAGGCTCGTGTTAAACATATAAAGGTTTTGTTAGCATAACAACACATTAGCAACAACATTATTTTCGTCAACTGACATACACGCCTGTGGTTTGATGGATGGGGGATGTATGCTCGTGAAACCCCAAGAAGAAACCTCCATCAAGCCCAATATATGCATAAGTGTACATAACATTGGGGCTTACAAGGCTTCTACAATGGCAAAATCAATGAAATGTTCATAATAGTACAAAAGTAGCTTGCCTTCCAGTTCATGCCAGTACTGGGGATCAAAGGGGATTCTTTCTATTGACATTCCCTTCTTGGTGTACACCACAAAATCACACCACTTGGTACCCGTAATTCCCATTTGACCTTGTACCTGTGCATAATAGGGATGGGTAATTTTCAGTTTGCACTGTCCATCAACGTTTTCACAACAGAAGTTGCTGTCTGAGCAAGCATCTAGTGGCGTTACAAGAAACTTCGTCTCAGGACATTTTACTTCGAGTAATCCAAACGGTTCTGTGCAACCTGGATCGATTACTTTCCCGCCAGGCGTTAAGGCCAGGGTTGGTTCTTTTTGGGACACAACAAGGCCACATTTATAAACATAAACTGGCATTAATCTATTGTTCATATGCTTCATGTAGGCATGTATTGTTTCTGGCTCGTACTTAATCCCGTGGCTTGTATGCCTTGAAGTGAAAGCTTTGGGATGTATAAGAGTGTTAGCAAAATTTTGATGGTTTCTTTGTCGGTGAGAAATTAAGCTGTAAACCGGAATCGACGTTCGGATCTCCACAGCTCGATCTCTCTTGAGCGTACTTGTACTCTCAAACAAAGAATATTTGCACATTGTCAGCATCAGTGCTGAAGAATGATTACAGTAACCAGTTTTCCCTGCAACTCAAGAACACGTTGATTGCACAAAATCACACCACTTGGTCCTGATAGAATGCATAATGCAACCCTAAGAGCATGCGGTTCGTCGTTTTTCCTGAAGGAATGATAACATCTGCAGCGAAAATAAAAGTGGGTTTCATCGCTTGTGCATTGAACATTTTTAAGATATTCATCCTCTAAAAAAGTTTTTGCTTTTCTCCAGCTGGTCGGTACGGAATGGTGACTGCTTCCTTGATGTTTGCCACTTTTTTCAATTAATCGATTCATCTCAGCTTTGGTAAAAAGCGGCATTTTTTCCAGCCATGATTTGGAAAATTCACCGTTTGCTCCGAACTTGAAGCGACAGCAGAACTACTGGAAGTAGTTGATAATACGTAATTTTGCCCAGCAGTATCACTCTGCTTGGCAAGTTTTCGTTTCGTGTACAGTGAATTTGGATCAGGATCAACAACAATACCGTCCTTTCCTTGACTGATGTATTCTTCAACTCTATTCAGAAACGCAAAGGAGTATTACAGGTTGATTGTGTCAAATGTAAACATCGATCGAAGAATACTATCTTACTGCTTAGAAACACAAAAGACTATATTAATTTTAAAGGTTATTGTGTCAAATGGATGCATCGATCGAACAATACAAGCTTACCGCTTAACGAGTTGGGCTTTTGTGTGTAAACCTTTGGCGGGATCATCACGGCATTTAAGCCAAAAACGTAACTCGTCGTTTTTCAGCTCCGATGGATTTCTTCCATTTAAGGAGGAACCGGGAATATCGCTTTCCGAAAGGACTACAGACATAGTTTCACTTGTTTCCTTTGATGATCTGGAAGTTTTATCCCCAAACGCCTCGATTCCATGTTTGGCCGCGCGCTCGTCCCAGGTTGGCGGCCATTTGTGAATAAGGTGTATGGCGTGATCGCATTGCGTGATTGTTTTGAAGTATTGGCAGCGCGCGATTGCTCTTGGGAATGGTCGAAGCAAGTTTATTCGTTCTTCGCTGCTAAAGATAGATAGATAGATAGAAACTTTATTTACGTGTCTGGAGGAAGCTAGCCGAGGGACAGGCCCTCTACTAATAGGGGACACCTAAAATGCTAAAATTATAATACTATAATACTCAATGTTATAATGCTAAAACTAGATACAAAAATGCTAAAATTTTTCCAATGAAAAAATCAACTGTCACACAGAGGACATCCTTTGCATCCATCGTCAATAAGAGATGTTAGATCCTTGTTACGCATTCGGTTTCTAAACTCACTTAATGATTTACACGTTTTGTCATTTTTGTCCAGCTTACTCCATAAAATGGGACCTAAGTATCGAAGGGAATGCTTACCAAATGAAACTGTGTTAAACCTGGGTAAAAGAAAGTCCGAATTTCTAAAACTGTAGCATGAATCACGAGGTTTAAAAATGTTGTTGATGGTTTCAGAACACATTTTAGTGTGTTTAACCTTGTACATTAGGACACATATGTCTTGAAGACGTCTATTCAACAGTGTTGGCAAGTTAGCCCTATTCAATAACTGGTGATAACTGGACTTAGTGTCCTTATACACAGCCCTAAGTCCTCGTTCCTGGATTCTTTCTAGTCTACGAGTATCGCTTGCCCTACAAAAGTGCCAAACAAGGTGGCAGTACGTTAAGTATGGCAAGATAGCTGATTTGAGAAGTACTAACTTTGCCGTGGTGGGAATTAGGTTTCTCAATCTCATAATTACTGCAACCCTTTGACTGGCTTTGTTACATACATCGTTGATGTGTTCGTTGAAATTTAACTAATTGTCTATTGTGACTCCCACGATTTTCAATGAGTCAGATGTCCTAATAATCTTGCCATTTAGGTTCAAGTTGGTGTTATGTTCTGTACGACTGAACTGTTCCTTCTTATGACCATGTTTATTTTGAATGAACATAGTCTGATATTTCTTCGAATTACCCTCCAAGAGATTGTTTTCGTACCAGTCAGTTGCACTACTGGCATTTTCTTCTAACTTGGTATGGACTGTGCTGATTTCTGTCCCTATTTGATATATTTGATGATCGTCAGCATACATCGAGATGTTAGCATCAATGTTATAAACAAGATCATTCTGGAAGATGTTCCAGATCAGTGGACCTAAAGAAGAACCCTGAGGACAGTCACGAACAACACTTTTCCAACCACTAGTTACAGAAGATCCCAGCCTAACTCTATTATAGCGATCGCTCAGATAACTATTATTAAGCATATTAACGAAGCTGTCGTTAAAACCGTAAGACTTGAGTTTACTTAACAATAGAGGCCGATGAACCGAGTCAAATGCTTTGAACTTATACCTCTGAAATATCGAAAAAGTATTAATGAAAAGGAAACATTAACGTTGGACAATCAGTGTCGTTGGGAGAGAATTTATTGTTAAGATGTTTCGTTCCATCCCGACTGTGAAATGATGGCGTCATTACAACTTCACGCCGCTTTAAATGTGTCTTTCTAAAATGGCTTATACCGCTGGATGTTGTAGCTTGAAGGCTCAGTTTATTCCTCCGTAGCATCCGAAAGCGTCTCGAATAATTTCGGTTTCATTCGGTTTGAAAAAGGAGGGATATTTTGGAAGGAGACCTCAAAGAGACTTCAAAAGACGGGAACAATACTGCAATTAAGGGACCATGGTCGAACTGACTTGTGAACGTATCCTTTTGTTCGCGACGTGTGAATGATGTTGAAGTAATCACCGCAGGCATTTTATAGATTTGGCTTCTTCGCAACGTATTTTCAAATTTTGTAAGCTTAAGCTTGTGTGTTTTTAAATACAGATCATATGGAGAGCTTTAAAAAGAGATCTTGAACGAGCTGTTTTGGTCACGGAACGCCAAAATTAGAATTTTTTTTTTCTTAGAGCGGTGGCCATCATTACAGAAGTTATTTTATGCGTGAACACGTTCCGATGCGTGATGAATGCCCAGGTCGCTTAATGGTTTGAACTTTTCCTTCGACCACAACT
>OZ026599.1:8467829-8497829 GCA_964020085.1 Micromussa lordhowensis
GTTTCATCAAATTGTCAAAATTGGAGTATAACAAGTGTAAAACTGTGTGCAGACTAGCTGTTGAGCAGTAACATTGTTTAGAATTGATAATTTTTGAGTGTAGGAGTTTGTTGGTGAGTAGCATCATTGTGGAGTTTGTGGTGTTGCAGTAAGCTTTGGTGAGTTAAGCTAAGTGTTGTCAGGAATGGGTGAATATTGGTGCCCCAGGTTTCATTTTGAGTGTCATTCGCGATGGGTAAAAAATTCCATTCATTGTTTTTCCGCCTCCCAAGATTAGCCCTAACAATGATTCAGCACTGTAGAAGAGAAAACTTTGTTTCCGAGGCAATTTTTAATCTTGTTAGGAACAAATGTTTGGAGGTTTTGAATCACCCGACTGTCATAGTTAATCCACTATCAGTTTCTATTCAGTCTTCAGGCAAGAAGAGATTAATTTTAGATCTGAGACATCAAATTGTACATTTTCCAACAAAAGTTCAAGTGTGAAGATCTGTCAGTAGCTCTTAAAGTTATGTCTAAAGGTTATTGTTTATTTAAATTTGATCTCAAGTCCGGGTATGACCACGTGGAAATTTTTCCTGACCACAGCCTGGGATTTTGGCGACGGGGTTTCAGTGAAGTATTTTCAATTCGCGGTTTTGCCGTCTGGTTTGTCATCTGCTCCGTATTTGTTTACTAAGTTGTTGAAGCCTGTAGTAACCTCGTGGAGATGAACTGAAAGGCATACCTATGGTAATTTTTCTTGATGATGGCCTAGGAGGTGACGTGAACAGAATTCAAGCAAAGATCAATAGTAAAACTGTGTGCAGTAGAGTTAGATAATGTTAATGTTTGTTGCTACATTATAATCGTGGTGTTGTGGTCAGGCCCGGGGTTCGAACTGATCAGAGAACTGATCAGAGAATTTCTATTTTGTGTTAAGGTTGATCCTTGCACCTGTTTATTTTAAGAAAAAATATGTATATATTCAGACAATTTTAAGGAGGCTGATAATTGTGTTTATGAGTCACAAGATTGATTTATTAGTTTTGGCAGAGTTATAAATAAATAAAAATAAAGTTTTTCTTGGCGCATTTAAAAAAACTCACATTACTATATAAACAAATGAAAGCTGCACTGCTTCAATATTTCCAGAGATATTCTTTATTCAGTATCTTACCATTTTAGTTCCAAACCTCATGACGTCATCCCATTGCTAATTTGCATAATACAAACATGTCAATAAAAGATTTTCCCACAATTAAACGCAATTCATCTGTATTAGCCTTTCAAATACGCAGTAATTATTTTTCATGATATGGGAACTTTAAGTGAAAAGGCCATTTTACAGTTACAGTGCTTAGTTGCCTGGCCTATGAATGCAAGCGAAGCTGGAGGTGACCTTGATTTCATACAGACCTTTCTGCTATTTCATTTAAATGCGAACTAGTTAGCATAAGAACAACTTGATTTTATACGCAACAAAAGCACTGAGGTCTGTATCAAAACAAGGTCACTTCCTGCCTCGCTGTCATCCAGAGGCCAGGTCACTGAGCAGCAACTGTATGAAGGAACAGCAACTTTCGTTACTTTTTTGCCAATTATCTATGACACGACGACAAAATTTGAGATTGCACCAAACCTTTTAATTTCGAATCATCGGCTTCTGTTTTTGCTCCTTTTATAGCAAAATCACAGTTTCCAGCTCCCTCCAGCATTTCCACCTTGATGGATCAATGCTATTGCTCTTTATCAAGTGATGCTACCAAAAGTGGAAAAAAGTTTATTCTGAACTCCCACCAGAAAATGTTTTAAGCTTTTCCACAATATACATCCGGTATGGTAGATTACTAGAATAGAAAGCCATTATTGAGCCAGAGTCTTTTTACGCCATGCCGATCCGTCCATGCAACACTAATTATTAGTTCATGGATTTGCGACATACAGAAGGCTTCTTGGTTATAACAATTGTTGTTCTATTTCTTGACAGGTGGTGCGAAAGCAACATGAAAGCATTTTTACTGTTGTTGGCTGGGATATGTTTCGCTTGTCCCACCAAATCCTTTCCAGTACATACTTTTTCTAATGAAACTGAGTATGCCATTCTGTTTGATGCCGGATCAACTGGCACTCGCATGAAAATCTACCAGTTCTTGGCCAGCGCACCTACCCTGAAACCTTCGGATATTCTAGAGCTTAGTCCTTCTCCTGCAAAAGTAAAGCCCGGTCTTTCAAGTCTTGCTGATGACCCGTCCCAAGTTCAAGATTACATGACGCCCCTACTGGAATTTGCCAAAAAGACCATTCCAGAAGACAAGCAGGCATCGACACCAATATTTTTGTTAGCGACAGCAGGAATGAGATTATTGCCTGAAGATCAAGCAGACGCTATCTTAAATGAAGTTAGAAAACTGTTTAATGACAAAGACCAATGTCCATTTATATTTCAGGATGATAATGACGCTAGAATCATTACAGGCAAAACCGAAGGGATTTATTCTTGGGTTACTGTTAATTTTCTGGCGGGTGCTTACCGGTTGAAAGGTTTTACCTATGGTAGCTTAGATTTGGGAGGGGCATCCCATCAAAACACTTGGAAATTTAAAAGCAATCACTCAGATGTCATTGTCATACCTATTGCCGGACGAAACTATAGTATTTTTGCTCGTAGTTATCTGGGCTTTGGACAGGATCAAGCTCGAGAACGTTATCTGGGTGTCATTGCTCAAAAAGAGAATTGTGCTGAAAATTCCGAGTGTGTCGTAAAAAGCCCTTGCCACAATAAAGGATTTAAGGAATCCCTTACATTTGGTGATCAAGAAAGGGTATTCAAAGGGACAGCTCAAGTATCACTTTGTAGGCGAATAATAAGTAAGATATTTTTCTGTCATTCAGAAAATTTGGAAGAGTGTCCTTTTTCTGATCAACCCAAGTTAGAAGGAAAATTTTACGCGTTTGCGTCTTTCTATTATGTCTTAACAGAAATTAAAGCAGTTTGTTCCGATTGTGAAAACAATCAAGTTTCACCAAAGAAAATCAGGTCTTATTCCAACTCGTTCTGTAAAACAGATTATAATGAGCTGAAGGAAAATCCCCACCTTCAAAATGACTGCTTTGGTGCAAACTACATTTACGAGCTGTTAACTGAAGGTTATGGGCTTGGCCCATACAGAAAAATAAGGGTTGCCAATTCATTAAATGGGTTTGATTTGGGTTGGTCCTTGGGTGCGGTTTTGCATAACACAGGTATCTTAAATGCGTGAATTTGTCCTCGATTGTGCATTATTTGGTATTGCCGGGGTGGTGGGAAACTACTGAGTTTTGAGGTTATTAACTTAGTATCTTTATCTAAGGGAAATTAAATAAAGATATCTTTAACTTAACAGAACACTGGTTTATGTTATTTTCGCTTCAAGTCCATCAGGTTGTTAGGATTTCACCAACGTCAATTTAAACCCGGGTAAAGCTGCAACAGCGGTTTAGCATTTTGGCTTTCAAAGGAGAATCGTTTGAAAATCGTTCTTTTTGGTTAAATATCAAAAATTGGAAGCTTGGTGTGTACTTGTAAAAACATTGCTCCTTAAAATGCCTGCAAACATTTTAAGCGTTGACGAAGATGACGTTTGAGATATGGCCTGGGTTTGAAAGCATTTAATGAAAAAGACTATTCTCGACTGGCAAATAATGGCAAAATTGCAAAATTTGTAATACATCATTCTATTATCTTCATAACATTAAGCGAATAAGAAAACATTTATCGCGTAATTCCACGTAGACCTTAATTCATGCGTTTGTGTCAAGCCGATTAGATTACTGCAACAGCTTACTATGGATTGCCACAGGCACAACTTGATAAGATACAAAGAGTTCAGAATGCATCTGCAAGACTTAAGTTTAAGCAACCGAAGTTCAGCCACACTACAGCAGTCTTATACCAGCTTCACTTGCTTCCAATTAAGTATCGCATTGAATTTAAAATTCTGCTCTTTACCTTTAAAGCTATTCACGGCATGGCACCTGAGTACATATGTTAATTGATCAGTCCAAAATCATCAACTAGATATTCGCTTAGATCCAGCCAAAGAATTATGCTTGAGATTCCTAGTGGCAAGATCCTCTCAACACTTGGAGGAAGAGCATTTTGTTATGCAGCCCCGAACCTCTGGAACAATCTGCCCTCTGAAGTATCTAGCCTCGACTCAGTCTCAAGTTTTAAGTGCCACCTCAAAACATATCTTTTTAAACACAGAGCGAGCCTATAAAGGGAGGCTGAGCGGCTCAGCCCGTCCCTCACAAATTGGAATACTCTGCTTTGATTGGCTTATTCACCCAGGAGTGTCGTACTCCCGCGAAATTTACATGAAGTAATATTTCAGGCGACCACACAAGGGAAGGTTTTTCGTTTGTTTGCTTTCTTTGTAAAAAGGTCAGCGAAAACAAAAAGAATGGCATCTACAGAAGAAGAATTTAGACAGGTATCGTACTTCGTATACATGCATTTTAACTTCTTATTTTTGTTGTTTCAATTGTGAAAGCATATCGATTGTTTTCGAGTTGTTTACTCAACGTAAATGGCGTGTTTTAGCCAACAAAGTGCAAACCGCTGACCTTTTATAGGCTCGCTCCCTGTTTAAACAAGCTTTTAATTTGTAAATCTTATATATTTTATTTTCGTCAAATATTTATTGTTTACTTTGTAAAAAATATACTGCTTGTAAATTTCATTTATTTTAATCCTTTTATTGAATTGTATAAAGCGCATTTGATCATGTTTCAGCATGAAAAATGTGCTATATAAGTTATATTATTATTATTACTATTATTATTATTATTATTATTATTATTATTATTATTATTATTATTATTATTATTATTATTATTATTATATAATGAAAAACGTTTTGTAAAAGAGGTGTGCAAGAGCTTGTACCCAAAATGACTTGACATTGGGACGATTTCATTTTCATGCTGAGTCTATTGTCATAGTGACTAGTAAGCATGCGCTAAATTCTCTATGAAAAAGCTCAATTTCTTGGACATTTTATTAAGAAAATCATGAAACCTCCCTCGTGTAGTATAGTGGGAAAAGCACTCGGTTTCGTCTGGTGATTTGACACTTCTATGCTTCCCTTGTATTCTTTAGATTCGACCCCGCTAGTATAATTAAAAACGTAATGCGTCTCAGTCACCGCGCACTATGGAGCGATCTTAACTGAAGCCGTTTAAGGAGCTTGTTAAGCTTAGTAATTTTGTTTGAACCTTTGGTGTAATATTCATGGTAAAATTCGCAAACACAAGGCAAACACTGGAAAATTTCTGGTTGGGGGACAAAAGCAATTACGATGTTCGGTGGCCCCTCCCACTTTCATCAAGGCGAATTGAGAACTTTGTTCACAAAAAAAGAACAAGGCAAACGTTTGTAATTTGCAGAATTCTAGTACCAACGGAAATTTTTTTGAGTGAGCCTTTGTAATGACCATGAAGCAGGCTAGACAGTTACCGTTCCACTTTGTACATTTATTACATCTTACATTACATCTTGCATGGACAACAGGAGGAGTCAACTATTACTTTGATTCATAATAACGCTTGTTTCTGTCAATACTCCAGTCAATAATTAAAACAAAACACAGAGTCTATATTGACCTCGAAATTGCTTCCCGGTAACATATGGTTTAACTTTGAACCCGCAAAACGTCAACTAAAAGCGTGTGTCACCGCCGTGTTGCTTGGGGCCATTTGCGCCGTGAGCACGATCTTCCTCGTTGCTTGGCTCATTTGAAGCTCTTCTTTGTCGCTTGGACGTCATGGCCTTAGAATCATCTTGCTTCTCCAAGCTTCTTTGTTGTTTGCAAGCCAAGTAGTTGTCGTTATCTTGGTCTCCAGAGCCTTGTTTCGAATTATGAATGTTTTTCATATTGTGATCTTGTTCTTCAGGTTGTTGTTGAGGCGAAACTGAAGATTTCTTGTTGTCATTGATGGTTCCACTTAAAGAGCTGGTTGACTTCGATGTTGACAAACTGAACAAGCGTTTCATACGAGTAGACGCACGGCGTGCATTTGTCTTGATCTGAAAAAGAAAAAAAAATTCATTCAATAGTCGCTTTCTAAGCAATAGCTCAGGGATATCTACGGGATCTGTGGCGTATCTACTCAGTGTGCGTCCGTTGTCCATGAGGTGTGTACTGGCAAACATTGCTGGGGTTCTTCATTGACCTCTTTGGCAGCTCGGTCAATAAGCTTGCCAAACATTTACGAGACCAATATTCCCCAATAGGTTTTGAACAAGCTGGCAAAGTGAAGTATTTGTTTTAATGATTCTTTCAAAAATCTGCTGATAAATTAATTCGTATTCGCGATCCATTCTCGATAAAAGTTAAAACATCAAGGTGAACATTTCATTACCTTTTGCGGGTCGCTTTTGTGAAATATGGATGGAATTGGAAAAAGATTTGTCCTTACAATACAATACAATACTTTATTAATCCTCCCCAAGGGGTTTTTCAGAATTAATTTACAATATGAATAACATTAACATTATAATGTTTTCCTCTGTACTCGCGACGAGCGACAGCGGACAAGTCGACAATTTGTTATCGTAAAATACTATTTTGATGCATTTAATTAGACAGACATTACAAGATAATTACAAAACACTTACATCGTCATCAAAGTAGTATTGGGCTATCAAGAAATACAGTCCCTAAAACATGAGAGATGAAAACAGGTTTAACCCTGTGGGATGAATAACTCACAGTCGAGGTGTCGCTATTTTCTACTGGAGGCATGTAGTCCAAGTGATCACAGTTTTCAGTTATAGGTACCGATTAAATTGGCCAGTTCTTAAACAGACTTTTAAGTCTGTTTAAAGCTTTGGCTTGAAGTCGGCACAATGATTATTAGACAAAGTCAGAGCCAAAGTTTCATTTCCACCGAGATTATGTGTGCTCCACGACAAAAATTATAATGTTCCCTGGTACATCGCTGGAAACAATCACGACGAACTGCAGAGAACATCCTAACAAATCCTAACAAATCCTTCCGTTTTTTAGCAGAAGGCTCCTCCTGAAAGGGAAAATTTTAAGAAGTAGAAGCAGTGATAGTGGCAGGAATATCACGAGATTAATAATCGAAAAGAGTTACGAAAACTGTCTTGAATAGGTGCACTTAACAAACGGGTCATCTAAGGGTTTGAAAGGGTTGCTCGATTACTGTGTAAAATGTGCTTTACTTTTCCTTTACCATTTTCAATGAAAGGTACCGTTTCTGTACAATGTATACAAATAAATGGCAAAGAATGTTGATCTTTAAATGGAGATTCCCCAACGCCACCTCCCCCCCCCCCCCCCCCCCACCCCTCCGGCCCACCATTTTGATTTCGTGCACAAGTTTTATAAAACTGTATTACGTTTACCTGCAAGGAATTAATGACAGAAAACAAGTACTGGAACACAAGAGACTTGTTGTGTATAGAAATGAAGCCCAAGAACCAAGTCAATCCCAGCAACGGAGCTAGGATCACCAACGTCTTGAAAGCCGCTCTGACAACAACAGCAAAAACAGCAGTTAGCAAAATACAGTAATATACTAATGCAGACACTGCAATGTGATTGCTTGAACTATTGTGTACAGTGACTGCAGGCTGTCTAAAAAATGAGGCATTTTCTCCTTTGTCATAAATTTCGAAGGAGGACTTAAAAATATCACTTTCACAAGGAAGCTAGAATGGTAACCTACGTTTTGCGACTTTTAAACTTCAACATTGTTGAGTGAACGTGTTTCAAATAAAAATTCAGTCTGCAAACGATCGCGCTAATGTGTGAAGTTTAATACTGCTTTAAATTATATTAAGAAAAATTGCATGTGAGAAAAAATGAACGATATTCTTATACCGCATATCAGTACCTTATTTCTTGTTCAAAGGTTGATAATGTGCTAGTTTCTTTGTAACGAGTCTTTCGTACAACAATCTTGATAGCCACAACGAGAACAGCCAAGTTCACCTTCAAAAGCAAAAAGAAGGATTCTCTAAATACGTTTAGTCGTCATCTAGGGCAGTTTGCAATTGAAAGTCGTGAAACCAAAGCCAAGGTAATCACTCTAAATTCATGTAGCTGACGAGAAGAGTGGAAAACTGAGTGTGAGCGAGTCACGATTAGTTTTTGTTCTACTTCTGCTTGGTTGAGAAAGGGGCGCGTGTATCTCTAGCCAATCACTAACCGTAGGAAGACAAAACCAAATCAAATACGAATTACGTGTACTTTCGACACGACTGAGAGCTAAACTAAAACTGGATTTAAGTCAACACTTATCTTTGTGACACCAAAGGCTAATTGTAAGTCTATATAAAATGAGACTCTTGTAACATATTTTATGAATACAGGCAAACCGAATGGTAAGTCGGTATTGGCAAAGTCGTTATCTGATTGGTAGAGGCACACAGTCTTACTATGATCGATCGATAATAGGTGCTAAGAGTGTGCTTCCCTCACTACTGAAAGATTTCAACTGTCCGTTTAAATCAGTGTTATTATTGTTTATTTTAACCAGATATGTTTTTTCGATTTTATCTGTTTCATTCGAGCATGTGAGACAATAGGGAGCTTAAGCAAGAACGACAACGACGACAATTCAAAGGGGACAGACCACAATCTCAATGCTGGCTCCTGGAAAAATATCTAGTTGCCACAACCGTTCATCAGTAGGATACCTAAAATGTTTGGAATTCTACAATTGGTTTCGGCTCCATTAAATCCTATACCAATTGCAGAACATTTCAGGTGGAGCCACCCACGATGTGAGCACAGTTACTGACAAGAAAAGGCAACAAGGAAAACAACGCAATATAAATGAAACCGTTAAATTGCAAACAAAACATACGCGTCAACGAAACAAACCAAACACGCGCACACACATGAAAATGCGCGCGCACCCACAAACCCGGACGCAGCGCGCACACATGAACCAGAGCCAACGAAGACGACCTAACTATTACAAACACACAAACACAAAGGATACATTGTTGGTTCTCAATCACAAACCGCTGATCTCAGTTCTCGAAGTGTAATGTCATATTTGACGCGAATGATCTCACCATGGCATTTGAAGAATTTGTTAAACGATTTGAGAAGCGCAGTAGTGTTGAAGCCTTGATGATGAAGACGTGAAGAAAGACTACGAAGCCTGTCTATAAAGTCCAATTTGGATGTGCAAATTCTAGCATATCGTACCAATTGAGATATGTAAACACCATAGGCCGGTTTGGCTGGGATGTTGCTGTCCATATGAGGAAAGTTTACAATCCGGAATGAGAAGTCATCCCTCTTGTCGTAAACACTTATACGATATGGTGTGTTGTCATCTCCCTGTATGATCTTCGTGTCAAGGTAACATACCTCATTTTCAGCCACGGTAGTATTTTTCAGTTCCAGCTCTGATGGGTAAATTTCCTGGACACAATTGCCAAAATTCGCATTGTTGACGCTGAATAAATCGTCGATATATCGAAAGGTGTTGCTGAAGGTGACGGCCTTTGACATGTCTTGTTTCATAGTCTTGAGCATGAAGTCGTACTCGAAAGTGTGGAGAAAGAGATCAGCCAATAAAGGCGCACTGTTAGTTCCCATTGGTATACCAATAACTTGCCGAAAAACTGTGTTTCCGAAACGGACGTAGATGTTGTTGATAAGAAAGTCAATAGCACGGCACAGTTCTCTACAAGAGAAGTAACTGTATTTCGACGACTTCCTATCATTTGTCCAGAAAGTGTGGTAGTTGTTGGTTGCAATGAAGCTCTTTCCTCTGGTACTAAAAATTCTTTCCAGTAGATCATGCAGTTGAAGTTTAAGTTTGGCGTGTGGTAGGCTTGTATACAGAGTTGAAAAGTCCCAAGTGCTCAACTGGTTTAGCGAAAGTCGTTTGTCTTGCAAAGTACGAAGTACATCCAGTGAGTTGTTGATGATCCACATGCTGTTAACACCTGTTCTTTGTAGAATAGTTTTACAATAAGCATGACAATGATTTTTAACTAGTTTGAGGCAATTTGTAAGTAATTTTGATAGTTTAGTAGTGGAACAAGAACTTGATCCTGCAATAAAGCGTGCTTTGTATGGTGTTTTGTGAAGCTTAGGTATCCAATACATTTGAGGCAAATTTCTCTCCTTCTGATGTAATGTGATGGTGAATAAGTCGTCTAAAGTTGTTGCGTGGTTCCGTATAACTTCATCAGCGGTGATGTCTTGAGCTTCATATGTAGAGTTGATGGTAGTAGTAGAATTAATGCCAAGTTCTTTCATGAGAGTTTGCACGTAATAATACTTGCAAACAAAAATGATGTTGTTTCCAGCTTTATCAGCAGGGACTAGAACGTACTTTTCGTGTAGCTCTTTCAAATATGCCTTGACGTGACTGTCTTCTAAGATTTTAGGACTCACAGAAATTTTGTGACGCTGTAAGGTGTTGATTCTTTTATTGATGATGAGTTTTACAGTCTCGGACCATTCCTCTAAAGCTGACACGTGGGCTCCTTCTCGTTGACTCCATTTCTTGGTGTAGTCGTCTACAGCCGTTGTTAAGATTTTCTTGTTAAGGTTCCAATCGATTGTATTCTGCTCTCTGTATTTCGGTCCTTTCTCGAGTAGACGTCTTAGTCTTCTGTTCTTAACAATACGCAGGTCACCGGTTATAACATGGCCATGATGTGCGTAGCGAAAGGCGGACGATTCACATTCGCATGATGAAGTTGTAGTATCAAAATCATTTACATCAATGTTCTGTAGTGTTTGATTGTAATTAAACACATTTCTAGAAATATTTCTGGTGTATCGACGACGTCCAGTCAAAAATATTATTATATTTTATCAGCGAAATTCGCAACTGTCTAGATCTGTGCAGTACGCCAATGGTTCTAAAAACGTGCTCAGGCAAAATATGCAATGACAGCGTTCAATTCCAGAAAGAAATAAGAGAAATTAGCCGTTGTCGTTGGCGTTCCTCAGACTACGCAAAGCTTGGTCATTTCACGCTCTTGTTTTGCAGAGGAAGGCACAGCCATTGTTTTGCTCATTAAACCTTTTATTTGGAGACGTTCTCGTTGCCGTCGTCATCGTGGTTTGCTTAAGCTCCCTAATATTTTTTTGTGTAACACTGTCCCTTATGCCTTAATAAAACGTTTATAGAAGTAATCAATTCTATGAGCTGCCTAGCCTATTGGATTTTTTTTAGGCAGCCAGTGGAAGAATATTGATATATTTGTTAAGGCGATTGATTTTCAATGTTACAGGCGAGAAATGTTTTTGTGGCTTTCCTGTACTTACTAATAATATAAAGGCCACAGGTCCAGCGAACGACCAAATGACCTTATGAGAAATCCAACAACTGCCGGGAGAATAAAAACAACAATAATAAGAACACAATGAAGACATGATTAATCATCGCAGTTATACACACAACTTAATCAGTTGTGAAATTAAAGCCTGAAAAAAATTCAGGCTTGAGCGGGGTTCGAACCCATAATCTCATGACCTCAGTGCTAGAGGTAGAGGTAGGTAAAGCACTGCACTTGTATTCTTCACCATCTACGGGTATATTAGGAACCAACACTGTGATCAGCTCCCAGCTGGCTTGATAGCTCAGTTGGTAGAGCACTGCACCGGTATCGCAGAGGTCAAGGGTTCGAATCCCGTTCAGGACTAAAATGTTTTTTTTCACGTTTGAATTTCACAACTGCTTAAGTTGTGTGTATAACTGCAATGATCAATCATGTCCTCATACCTTCACTTGTAATAATAATAATAATATGTTTATTCAAACTTCTTGCAGTATATAGGTCTTGGATTACTGGTCTGGTCAGCAATAAAGTATTTCGAGGGTGGGCCGGAGCAGAGAGGGGGTGGGTCGTTCGATTTTCAGCTACCCATGGGGGTGGGTCATCCTGTTTTCTTAACAAGGAATTGGCACACATTTGACAGAATCGACAACAGAGGTAACTCCCTCCAGTTCCAAAGGACGAAAACGTTTTAAGCCGAGGTTGAAAAAGTACACTTGGCTGGTATACAATAGAGATGACAATTTTATACATTGTAAAATCTGTACGAAAGCTAAGAACTCTAACGGATTGAGCAAGGAGTCCCAGAGCAGACATTTTCAAAAACACTGCGCTCTTTCGACGTGCTGGTTGACATGCTGGTTGGGCTTTGTTAAATTTGTTTTTACAACATCATATGGAAAACAAGGCAGAATTGGAAAAAGAGCTATGATCTTTCTAGGCTGCAGCTACTTTCTACAGCGTCGCACCGTGTGCTTTCAAAACCCGCAAGCTAAGGCATCGTGTTTTGTCATGCCCGCTGCCTAAACAGCTTAACTAACAACTGGACTAAGTTTCGTTCAAATGAGAAGGAAATGGATTTACGGTTCAATGCAAGAATAAGAACACTTATTAACTTACAAGTCATCTCTTAGGTATTGATGGCGGGAAACACTTGCTGTTAATGCTACAACAAGAACAGGAAGACCTAATGTGGAAAGAAAACAGGATATATTCATCCTTAATCATGACGACGATTTTCACAAACTTGTGTCGCGATCTACTCAAAAAAATCAAAAAATAAAATTTGCGCGACAATAGCGTTTTATCTGGTGACTTTTGACTGAAGTGTCCTTCTTTTAATTCCTGATATCTTTCAGAAATGTTATTTTCCCAGTGGTTTGGTCATAGAGATAATAAACAGGTTACAGTTTTCGTTTTGTTCAGTTTTTTTTTCTTAGCTGTCCTTACACTTGGTATTGTCCAGTTCAGTCTGTTATCACATTCATGATTAAATAAATCAACAGTCCTGCTGATTTCATTCATCACTTGTAATATCACCGATCAACTTACAAGACTTTACTGACTTAGTCCTGTTACCATTATCTACACAGTGGTGTACATGTATGTAAAACGTTAATCTGAAACCAAATTCTCCTTCTATTTGAAAAGTGTTTTCAAAACACTCATACCGCATTTTCGTTCCATTTTTTACATTAATTTGATTTTTTATAATCTTATTTAACGGTCGGAAACGAACGAATGAAAATAGCAAGAATGTGCTTACCCCAGGCAGAAAAAGAATAAATTCTCATCCGGCTGGTAACTCGAAACACCTTCACCATCCCCCTCAGTAGGTTAATACCTTCTACCATCATCCAACAAAACGCCGCCAATTGAAAATAATGAAGAAGAACGGCAAAGGCGAAACAAACACCCTGAAAACACCAACACAAAATCACAATCACGCTACATGACTTAAAAACGTTTCTCAACAACTTAAGATTTACATGTCACATGAAAATGCCAATACGATGAACTGATCTTTTCCTTTGATGCAACAGTTGAAAGGTGAGGTTCTAAGACACTCCCCACCCTTAAAACTTCACACCTTGTACAAACATTTAAAAAACCGTCTATATTGACGGAGGCTACTAAAATTTAAAACTTGAAAGCATCATGTAAAATCTTTGTCAACGAAAGGTACGATAAATCGGGTGCTCAAATGGAGGGTCCCAATCAACACATTCGGCTAACGTGTTTATATCCTTGCTTCCACCCAATTCAGACCGTGTTATAATTCATTTGTGAAGTTACAATTGTTCTGTTTGTCCACACTCCCACGAAATCAGTTGCCTTTGGCAAATTGCACAATTGTAACTTCCCAAACAAATATTCACGCGGTCTGAATTGGGTGACGGCAATGATGTAATCACGTTAGCCGAATCAGCCTATCAAGATGGACTGTTTCCTGTACAGAAAAGGGAAGAACGAGCGGTAGGACTGGACCCTTTCTTACTCTCATGTTATAACAGAGAGATTAAGCATGACGATACGTCAGACGGTAAACTGAAAAAATGAAATTTTTGCCGTCCATCTTGTGCCGTTTGTACAGTACAGTGAAAATATTTGTAATAACGTCGTGCACAAATGACGTCACGAATATATTTAACCAAACCATTCCATGTGCTCTTTCTTTGAGAGCGACGTATGGAATGACGGCGCTCGTGAGCTCTTCAGCGCGATAGTCAGCGATTTATTTCGCACTGAATTTGATGACCTCTGGCGGTAACTCAAAATATAGAGAAAATATAGAGAATAGAGAAAACCCACAACGTGCAAGGAGGAGCGGCAAAATATGATGGGCTTCTCATTCTCATGTATGAAGGCTGTTTATGAATACACTACTCGCGTCCATAGCAGAGAAAAATACCGGCATTGTACCCGGCATTCAGGTGTATCACTGACAAGAAAGCCAGCAAGCCAGTACAGAAATACCTCAAAGAAATACCGTAGATCCCATCCGATTCGTTGCCTTGCCGTATAAGTTAAACTAACCCGCTCTGTCTTCACATATAAAATACAGTTTTAGCCCGCGCTATTTATGTTACAAGTATCGCGCCAAACATATCTATGAAATACATGCAGTTGAGGTCTGCTCACAGTGACAGATTTGTTTATGTGGTTGGAGAAATGGCTCTATTAAAATCTAGGTCCTCCAAATTGCACAGAACACCTAGTTCTGCTATGCATTTGGAATTGCTCCAGGGACAATAATGATGGCTCCAGTGGATGGCTCGGGTTGTCAAATTTGGGAATTTCTGGCAATAAGTCAGCTCATAAGTCCTCTCTTCAACACCAGGATAAACAGCAGATAAGTTTCTTCGTAAAACATTTCCCTGTGAAGAATTCTGATCAGCTAGTCGCAACCGCCGCGCGAAAAGGTCTCGACTTCCAATTCCTGAAGTGAAGGGTTTGGGATCTGTCAGACCGTCACTTCCGCTTTGTAAGATCCTCGTGTAATTTGTGACATTTAGGCTCTTTTCTGGACACCTTGAATCTGTTTAACATTACCCACGGCAGCAATGTATGCTTTCTAGCAATATTTAAGCTAATCAAAAACCTAAACCACCAATCTTTCCTTTTTTGCCTGATTTTCTGGTCTCGAATAAAACGCGCTCATACAAACCTTCTACCGGACTGTAAATCTTGTCTTAGTCATGTGGGGGTCTCTGGTGATGTAATCTATTTTTAGAAACTGTGATTTATTTAAAGATTACAAGGAAAAAATAAAAAATCAGAGGTAGTTTTTGCCGTTTGTCCTATGCCGGAAACGTCATGCTTAAACTCTCTAATAATATTTTAGAATGAGGGTGAGTGGAAAACAAATGAATTCATTCCCTCACCTTTATTCGAACTCCAGGATAGCCGAGAAGAAAAAATAAAATAGCCAGGCTCTCAGCTGCTGCAAGGTTCATGTGAATATACAATGTCTCTGTTCGTCTCCTGAGTAAAGAAATGTTCAATATACAATTATGCACGATTAAAATGCAGAATCAAATGCAGTGACTGAGAATTGATTGATAAACATTCTAAATAGACTACTTTCGATTGTTTATTCGTGCCTTGATCTCTATGGCCATGTTGGAAATTTCATATATCGTTATTGGCCTATCAAGACTTATGGACTTAATAAACTCAGCTTTCACATAAATAGCATTTCAAAATTGACTGTTAAGACAACATTGACATGAAAAACTAAATCATACCTTAAAAAGTAAAATGAGAACTGCAATGTGACGTAACAAATGAAAGCGATCAAACATCCAATAATGGATACTATTGACAACGCCAGCTTGTGATCCTCAGATATTGAATCACCTTCCTGTTAACAACGTAAAACGTATCAGTCATGACAGATACTGCGATTTACATATAACACATAACATACAAAACTGAGAGCTCGTAGATGGGATGCCACTACACAAGTTGTAGAATTGGAAACAAAACTGCAAACCTGCCTGGGGGGATCCAACTCGACAAGGGTGTATACCTGTAAGTAGCTGTGGGAGTCCAAATCCGCCGTGACAATCATTGCTCATCAGGACATAAGTTTAAATGAAGAATTCCTTAACGATTGATCATAACACATGTTAGACTATTTGAGGGACATCTCACTTTGGAGCTGTGATCATTCGGTTTCATTCAACAGCTAGCATAGCACCAAGTTTTTGCTCATGGATGTTACGTAACATCCATGAGTATAGGGGGCAATCGGATGGCACTCGATCACTCACTCACTCACTCACTCGATTCTGATTAATTTATTCATTAAACCGGATTAAATCGTTTCTCCCAACCCTCCCCTGCTTAGTATGGTTCTTGTCCTAGGCACTTCGTGAGGTAGCTTCAACAGGTTTTAGCGGGGTACTAGAAAGACGAATTTTTTGTCCGACAACTTGGAGTTCATACCGGCACGAAGATGGTTTTTGGTTCAACTCGTGGAGTTGTAAAATTGAAATTTGTCAAGCTAAGCAGCAGTAGCTGTAACAAATGGACATGGAAATACAAGAAGCATAGCGCTCGTCAAAAACCCATATGTAAATAATAATTTATATTGAAAGGTCAAGGTGTTTTTTCATTAGACGTAAACAAAATTCTCCGATTAGAAGTCACGCTAAACTCACGCTATGCAAAGAATGTAATCAGATACTCTTTTTTTCGTATATTTGCTGAAGGGCAGGAGAGTCACGTTTCGCAGACAGTGTAAGTAACCGCGTTTTTTTAACCGCGTTTTTTTATTCGTGACCTGGCCCCAGTTGTTCAAAGGCTGGATAACGCTATCCACCGGATAAATCATTATCCAGCGGATAAGTGTTAACAAAACAAACCACGCTATCCACTGGATAGTGATTTATCCGGTGTATAGCGTTATTCACCTTTTGAACAACCCGGGCCTGAAGGTTTTGCGTGATCCGTGAAGAACCTGAATTATTAACCGATAAACTCTACGTGATTTTGAGATACAAGTTCTCCGAATAGTTACAGTGGTCTATCGAGAGTGCCTTAGCCATGCAATATGCAATACGGAGCCTTGATTTAGCCATTCGCGATTTTGCTTCCTACAAACACTGCTTTTAATGTAAGAACAGGTCCTTACTTTCTTATTTTCGTAATTCGGGAAAATGAAATTTTTTTATCCGTGAACCGTGATCCTCTGTATTTTAGGTTCGTGAATCGTGCCAGAGACTTCCCTGTACGACCCTCTTGATATCTAAAGCTTTTAATCGGACATTGTAAACAGACCACGATGGTAAATTGTTTTTTTGTTAGATTTTTTTTTATCAGTGCTGGCCTGATGGGCCGCTTGGCACATATGTAGACTTTGACTTCCACCGTCTGAGCTTCTATTTGCAGAACGAGTGCTTGTACCAAACGTTTCCCATGTAAATCACTTGAATTTCATGCGAATGACCGTGCAGGTGACATATATTTTCACACAAATAGTTTCGCTCAAAGACTCGTTTTGCCACAGGGGCAAAAGTAAACTTGGCATTGGGCTATTCATCCATGAGCTGCTCAGAGAGCCTTTGATTATTAGTTAGGAGAACTGAGAAAATCTGGTTCAACTGGAAAAAAAATCGCTTATAACAATACGCCTCCCTTCTCAACTTAAGATAAAACTTACAAAAGCGCCATGAATGTCCATAAGAACGGCAAAGCTTGTCATATGATAACAGTGGCATACTGTGTGGGATGAACTGTACTTGTCTACTAAACAGCCTGACTGTGACCAAGATGGAGGACTACAATGAACAACCCAGAGAAAAATTCTTCACTTTGCTTATAACTTTCTCTCAGAAGTTTCTAACGAGGATACTAAAGTGAGATACACAATTACTCTTTTTTTTCTTAGGTCCTGTTATCTTGTAAAGCTCGTCACAAAAAAAAAACCTCAATATATCAAACAAATGGAACCCTCGCAATTTGCAACATCGTCACCCTTTAGGTAAACATTGTTATTTTCTTGTTCAGACAAAAGAAGAGATTAACTAGATTACTAAAATCCAATTTCGCCCCCAGGCTACCTTTTAGTTTAGGAAAAGGTCTGGAACTGAAGCTCAAACAATTCTTACCAGGCTACAAGTACAAGAATGGCTGACAAATATTCCCAGTGAAAGTTTTATATAATTTAATCTTAAGATATGTCTTCAGAATGTGACCATAAAATATCTCGCTCAATTACAAGATCGCACTAGTTGGTTCAGCTATGTTTAGTTAGAAATGTCATGAAATACAACAAAAACTTGTTTATTCATTTTCGTTTGGTTTATCTGCATGCCCTACATACAATAATGCAGTGTCTTGATTAGTCAAACTGACAAATACTTACTCTGTGTTAAGATCAAGAAATACACAAATCGGTGAGGCGTCGTCATTTACCTGTAAAACGAAATTTCGTGTACCTTTTATACTGTAACAACACAGACTGACTGATTGAAAGGACAGTAGAAATAATTACAGTAGGAAACAATATTCGCAGATTTAAGAAATACAATGATAGAACTCAAGTGGTAAGGCAATTTAATCGTACCTCCGTAACTGATGAGAGATTTATTACAACAGGCTCACTCAAATTCTGAAATTTGCTTCCATTGTTAAAAAGAATTGTACTTGAAATGATATCTGAGTTCAACATCCTGTTGAAAGACAATAATTTGGAATATGATATTATTCTGTTGTTTTTTATTAAATGTACTGTTAGCTAAAAGGCTACACTATGGCATTAAGAAAGATGGTATTTTCGTAAGTTATTTGTTTCAAAACTCGCGGCCACCTTTGTGTTTTCAAGCAAAAGGAAATGTTTGCATAAGAAAACAACTATTTTCTTAAGGAGAGGCTGTAACGTCATGTGGAAATGTTCTACATGTGTTTTTTCCTGAGTGCCTCGGAAATATACCAGTATTCAGAAAATATATCTTTGTCCGGTTAACCTTACTACTTTTAAGTAGTTTCTACAAGTATTTAAGAATTACCTCTTTTCTATACTTTTAGAACCTGTGTTAGAATACGCCTTACTTCTAGGATACTGAGCGAAGTAATGAGCCAAACTCGAGAGACCGTGTTTTATCACAGTTTCAGACACCGAGAACAATGCTGAAAAGACGACGCACAGCGGCGTATTTTGGAAGAAGTTAGAGGAGTTTGAAAATGTGGTAAAACACTTTCTCGAGTGTTTGATATTTCTTATCAACTGAAACTAAGACTAATAAGTAAATAAGATCGTCAAAAATTTATCTAAACACCGTGATGGTCAAGGTTTCCTTTATTGAAGCTTAATTAATTGCTTGTTAAGAAGTATTCAATAACAATGGCCTCTTTTTACTCTGTCAGAAAGAACTTCGTTTCTCGCTGGCAGTATCGCACGGACGACTACAGACGCTAATTTATTTATAACTTATTGACATACTTGCTGCCTTGAGGGTCAGCTGTCACACTGACATTAGAAAGCAGAAGACTGGAAACAGATACACCATCTAAACAAATGACAGCACAAAACTCATTAGCGTGACTAACATGTACACTGCTAAGTCACAAGTGTATGAAGTGATAACCTTCAAGCTGCGCTCTCCACATTAGTGAGGCTGGTAGATTGATGTTGCCTGTCGGCTTGTCTTCTTCTGGAAAAGACACTGATTCTGCGCTGTCCATTGACTGAACTGGAGGTAAGATAGAAACGCCAAGGACTAGAGAAGGAAAAGCAAAAATGAAAACTAAAATTAGTTTCAGTATCTGTAAAGCGCCAGTTCCAAAAAAGAAAAAAGTTATTTTTATGATACAACGACATCCGTTTAGTTGTGATTCAGTGGGTAAAGCTAGACCGATTAGCACATACTAAAATCTCTCTCTTTCTTTTGCAAGAAACTACAGGATTTCACAATTAATGATTCGGAAGAAAAGTTTATTAATTCGAAGAAGAAGAAGAAGAAGAAGAAGAAGAAGAAGAAGAAGAAGAAGAAGAAGAAGAAGAAGAAAAACCAAGGTGCAATTACTATATGGAATTTCTGCTTCCAAATGATGCATACGTCACAAATCATTTGATCTATGGCCTCTGTAGATTCTATAATACAGATGCTCTAGTAGGTACATTCGCTGTCTAAAGTACATCAACTTGTGACTCTTAGTTATGTTGTCTTATTTCAAAGCCGTATTAGCGTCACACAGCACCTTATTGTTCTCAAACCGACTGTCACTACCTCACCTATGGAACCCGTCTGTATTTGTACGCTTATTGGTTCGGTGATATTCCCTCCTCTTCTTAGTCCTTTCACCATCAGTTCTCCAATTCTCTCACTCATCTCGATCACTTGCGAAAGCTGTGCCACAGGCTGCAATAGTCGATAAATCTCATCACCTCGTAAAGCTTAGCATCGTAGTCATTGATTGAACTATGAACTATGAACTATGAGCCATGAACCATGAACCATGAACCATGAACTATGAACTACGAACTAAAACTATGAACTAAGAACTATGAACTATGAACTATGAACCATGAACCATGAACCATGAACCATGAACCATGAACCATGAACCATGAACCATGAACCATGAACCATGAACCATGAACCATGAACCATGAACCATGAACCATGAACCATGAACCATGAACCATGAACCATGAACCATGAACCATGAACCATGAACCATGAACCATGAACCATGAACCATGAACCATGAACCATGAACCATGAACCATGAACCATGAACCATGAACCATGAACCATGAACTATGAACCATCAACTATGAACCATGAACCATGAACTATGAACTATGAACTATGAACTATGAACTATGAACTATGAACTATGAACTATGAACTATGAACTATGAACTATGAACTATGAACTATGAACTATGAACTATGAACCACGAAATATGGACTAGGAGCTAGCAACTAGCAACTAACAACTAGGAACGAGCAACTAGGAACAATAAACTACGGTATGAGCTATGGACTGGTGTACCTGCGGTGCAGAATTCAACACACTGTCCAAAACTGTTCCTAATTCCTGCAAAGTAACAATAGTAGTGGTTAAACCTTCTATTTGCAAGTCTGATACAGCAACAACAAGTTTGTTCCTCTGCTGTATTTGTTGCCATCAAATCGTACAGTATTATTTGCCGCATTCAAACTCGCATTCATGACATACCTTCATATTTTTCTTGACAGATGATTGATTTAAAGAGGCGCCTTCCAATGAGTCCAGTACTTTGTCTAACTTCTTTAACGTCTCGTCCGGCTAACGAAAATAATGCCCAATAAATATTTTAAACATTTCTTAAAATTGTAATTGACTCAGTTAAGTTTAGCCCAGCCATAATTCACATCAGGAGGATAATTACTTACAATAAAATAAAGCGAATATAGCGCTAATATTACTGATCAATATATTCGTAAGTGCTCTTTTTTCTTTCGTCCAATCAATGAACTAACTTACGAACTGAGACTAAAACTAAGATGAATCAAAACTAGGAAAAACACTCTGAACAAAGATTTCAGGGAGACATTTTGCTTCTTTCATTCTTCCCTTCCTTTCTTCCTTCCTTCTTTCAAGCCTTCCTTTCTTCTATCCTTTTTCTTTCGTGCGTGCTAGAGGTAGCAACAATTTTCCTTCAACCTTTATTAGGTCAAGCCTTTGACGTTGAGCGAGCTTATCATATTGACTATTACAATGTTCACAAGGTAAGACATACATGTACATCATGAGAGTTAATAGTCTTTCGCCTAGCACAATCTTAAGAGGGTTTTAGAGTTACAAGAGGCTTACTTTTCCTTGGGTGACTGGAACACCCGGTGTTCCGTGTTCGGTTGAAGTGCTGGTCTTCGTCGTTGATGGACTACTGCTCGCCGAGGAACCTGTAATAACAGAGCAAAAAAATCGGTACGCATTGCGTACATGTAGTGCTTTTGTAAACTGAAAGTCCTTATAGATGTGGGTTATCAGTGGATGATATAGTCCTGAAATTTACGGATTTTCAACAGTATTATCGCGGAAAGCAACAGGAAATTTTGTACTTATCAATCCATTCTTTTAAACACCCACAAATTTATTTTGATATTTTTAAAACAGCATAAGGAAACAACGTGGCCGAGTGATTCAGGGCGCTGATTTGGATTTGTCCTCCGTGGTCCTGGATCCGCTTTGAAGATAGCCATCTAGTCAATATTTGTGGGTTAATAAACACAATAACCACAATTTGGCTCGGAAATATGCACGATTGTTTGTCCCTAGACATTATCTGTTCTTCGACGCTCTCAGTTTTCCTCGAGCTTCCTCTAACTGCTTCTTGGAACATACAAAGTCCGCGGACAAATATTCGTAAATATTTTCGAGTCAACTGGAGGCTATTCTTTATATAATTATTTTGATGATTTATATGTTTTTTATATATATGTTATTTTGTTTTGTGGTAATACCAACCACGGCCATACCAGATAGAGTTGTTGTGTTTGCTATTGTTTTTGTTGATGTTGTTGTTTCTTTTGTTCTTGTTGATGATGCTGTTGTTATTGTTGATGTTGTGGTGATTGATTGTAGCTGTTTGCAGATAAAGAGTCTGTTTGTTCCACACTTATCATCCAGATGCCACTGATGTAGATGATTGTAGAAAGCGCATTTTCGTTGATTTCCATTGACCAGTACCTGTTCGTTAGTGTTGTTGTCCCAGTTTGTGTAATTATAATTCTCGCCATCGACCCAGTATAATTTAGGATCATTGTTTATTGTTCTGAGCCCTATGTAAAAGGTTTCGTTCGATGGAAGATTTTTTCTATTAACAAGTTGATCCACAAAACCATTTTCTCTTTGGCTCAGTACACTTGTCAGGGAACCATTCCGTTCCTTGCACCAGTCTTTTGCCTCCCAAAAGTTAAGTTTCTGGGTACGATTGGTATACACATAATAACATGAAGTTCCATTGAGGTCCCATCCAGGAGAACATGCATCTAAAACGTTTAGCAGCAAAAGGAAAGAAAATTACTTATTAATACTGAGAATACCCAGACTGATCTAAGTAGTTCTACTTTTCTTTGTTCATCTTAGGCCCTGTTTATAAGGAAAAATATTCTCGCGCCAGGGTTACCCCAGCTTTCTGAAGTATTGCCAACCTATTGCCAAGAAGAGACTTCATAGTCTATTAGTTTCAATAACATCCATTTTTGGGGTCGGTTTTTTGGAGAAGAATCTAGATTTGATAGAATTTAAATGTCACACGGAAAATAACAAATTGGCGTCAGTTTTTCATGCGTCTGTCCTGTTATTGATCATGAATTTCGTCATAACATTGTCAAAGTAGCTGTGGATCAACGAGAAGATAGCCGAGTGGATCCGCGGACTACTTTGGCAATGATATGACGAAATTCGTGATCAATAACAGGACAGACGCATGAAAAACTGACATCAATTTGTTTTTGTCAAATTGTCTGCTTTCGCTCATTGACGCTTTGCATAAATTATAAATTCATGTTGAGTCCGATTATTGTCAAATTAGCCAATGAGCGCGCGACAATTTCTGCACTTATTGTTAAAAGAATGTTTTCACATGATGCCACTGCAGTCATGTTGGTTTCCCAAACCAATCATGTGGGTATTGAACTATTTTCTTATGCAAACATTTTCTTTTGTTCCAAGAGTTTAGCATGGCTGCAGGCCACGTGAGTGAAAACGCTGCCGAAGCATGCGAAATCTGATATCTTACAGCAGGTTAAAGTAGACTGCATCTATTTTTGATTTTGTATAGGAACTGACAGTCAATAACAGGGAAGTAAGAGGCCGGAATTTATGGCGAGAGAATTTGTGTAAACAGGGTATTAGTCCCAGTTCACTTTGGAATTTTTTCTCTTGCTGTCAGTTTTCGCCGTCACAATGTACACAAAATTATACGCTGTACCTGCTGAGGATTTTGCTTGTTTGCAGATAAAGAGTCGGTTTGTTCCACACTGATCATTCAGCTGCCACTTTTGTAGATAATTGTAGTAAGCACATCTTTGTTGGTTATCCTTAAATAAATCCTGTTCGTGGCTGTTGTTGTACCAGTTTGTATAGTTATAACGCTGTCCATCTACCCATGCTAACTTACGAACATTCGTTCTCAGCCCTACGTAAAATGTTTCGTTCGGTCGAAGATTTGTTTTGTTGATGAGTTGATCCAGAAAATTATTTTCTGTTTGGCTCAGCACACTTGTTAGGAAGCCATTACGTTGTTTGCACCATCTGTTTGCATTCCAAAAGTTAAGTTTCTGGGCGCGATCGGTGTACACATAATAACAGGAAGTTCCATTGAGGGCCCATTCAGTTGAACAAGTAACTGAAACAATTAGCAGCAGAAGACCAAACACTTTATCAATTATTATTATCAACAATACCCATATAGATTAATCTAAAGTAGTTTTGTATCCTCCTCTCCATGCTAGATCCTGTTTGTAAGACGGTTATGTTTCTTTAGACGACCCAGGAATATGTCTGGGTTCTCAATATCACGCGGATATTTTACGCCCAAATTAAAGAAACAAACTATTCGAAAATTGATCACAGTCAAACCTCTATTAAGCGGCCATTCACGGGGAAATGGGAGTTGGCCGCTTAATAGGGGTTGGCCGCTTGATAGGGCTTCGTGTACTTCGAAAGAAAAAAATTTTACTACTGGGTTTAAAATTGGAGCCCATCACTAGGAGCTTGCAACTCCAATACTAAGCCTATGTCACGGCATTTTTACAGACCGGTCTATTTTTAGACTTCTTTTCCCGCAAAATAGGTCAGTTCCGTTCTACACGAGCGCGCATCGGTAAGGGAAACAATGGCGGCTTTTCCTTTTAATCTTCCAGTGAAAATGCCGACGTCAATTAAAGAATCAAGTCCGTGCTTATGATTTGCCACTGTTGTCCCTGCGGGAGTCTGAATTCGCGGTAAATTCAAGCTAAAAATAGACAGGTCTGTGAAAACGCCGTGACAGGAATATGGGGTAGTTGCTGGCTCCTAGTGATGGGCTCCTGAAATTGCTTAGTGAATATGGAATCACGTCAAGAGAATCATGATAAACGTGTAGTTGAACTTTTTTATCAGGGTCACTTTCTATTTCGGACCCTTATCTGTCATCGCATTTTCCCAAAACAAAGCCAAACTACTTGAGTTGAACTTTTTTGTGGTCGGCTTATAGGGGCAAGGACAATAAAAATTCCCTCATCTTAACGACCAAAAGGTGGCCGCTTAATAGGGGTTTTATCTGCAGTATTTTACTGACAGTTATCTCGGGACTTTGATAACTGGCCGCTTTATAGGAGGTTGCAAATATAGAGATTGACTTGGAAACTTTTTGTGTTTTGGAAAACTGGTCGCAGAGAAGGGGTGGTCGCTTACTAGAGGTGGTCGCAACCGCAGGTTCGACTGTAAGTAACTAGAATACCCAACATTGTTTCTCTTATCATATGAAATCGCAGAGTTTTAGCTTCGCTCAGTCGGGAAACTTTTCAGACGCTTGTATCTTTGTACCTCACAGTATACACAAGTCTGTAAAATTCCCCGACTTTGTAAAGCTATATTTCCCTTTTTTGCAAGATAAGAGTCTCAAACACCTAGCCATTTCGAGAGTTATAAGAAATTTTTTTTCAGGCATACTAATAGATTTTCGCTACTGATTACTATCGAATATTAAAAGATGAAAGTGGAAGATTTTAGAATAAGCCGATTTTATCGTGAGAGCAGGTGCAATGATAGGCAAAAATCGTGCTGCGCCTAAACACTGTTTGTTCAATTCTCATTTTTCTTTATCCATCGTATGTTTTGGGTTGATTTAATGTAGTTTGCAATATAACATTTGTTTCAGACGTTTACTTAAAGGGTGAAAAAACCTTCATGAAAACCAAACTAAACCCTCTGTTGTATAGCTCTTGCCAATGCATACTCGGCAAAATACCCTAATATTACAAAACACTAACGGAAATTATCTATGTCAATAATGGTGGTTTTGACAAACCAAAACAATTTTTGCATTGAAACGTGAAGTGGGGCACAGCGTGCTTCAGTAGTTTGTTAATTAGTCAGAAGCAATTCGACTGGTGCAGTTCTCCTGATAGTGCCTTCATTATTAAAAACAACACGGCCTTAAGAGCACGTATTCTTGCCGGAAATGAAAATCAGTTTTGGTTTTAAAAAGAAAACAAACTGTTTATTCTCCATGACACATTTCAGAATGTCCAGATAACGAACGTCTCTAAGATTTTATGCATGTGTCAGTTTATTTTGTGCAACTGAGCTATCTTTTGTTGACCTTTTATTTTTAATTTTGCGAATTGTCATGAACTTACTAGAACATTTCCCTTTCCCTTGAAGGCAGTAAGTACTTAAAAGACTTTCAATTGTTGTCCTAAATAGAACTGAGCAAGCTAAGGAAAATTTGACTCTTAATTCTCTTGCATTATTGATAACTGTTGATTCAGTGTGTGAATAGAGTTTGTAAATTTCCGGAGCGATGTTTTTTGTCTTCCAGCGAAATATGCTAATGAAAAGTTAACACAATTTCTCGTGTGTGCTACTTCGGGATTAAACGCAACTCCATGCTCTTTAATATTAACAGATTCCGAAAGAAATATTGAATGGAGTAACTTTTGACAAGGTTTTCAACACCGAGAACTTGCTCATTAAGCTAACAAAATGACCGATTTCCCGCTTGTTTCAGTTATAAAAATGAGAGGCTGACCTCGGCATTGAAATAGTGGAATGTATATCCTCGAACTACGGAATACTTCACATGTCTTAACTTGCATCGAGTATAAATCTTCAACGCTTGGTTGACAAACTGCATTACAGCTGCAATCATTGCCATAACTCTCGCCACACTAAACTTAAGAAAACTCCCAACAATTTTTAACTTTACTTAAAGAACGTTTACCTTTTTGTGTAGACGTCTGGGAAATTGCTAATATCAAGAGCACTGCATACAACGCTTCCTTCATCATCAAACGCAGACCAAGCTGGGGTAAAACTAATTAAGTAAGCTTTCTCGCTGTCAAGTTAAACCCTGCGGGTCGCTGCACTGATCAGCATGGAGTGCAACTTCAGCCTTGACTCATGAGTTTCACATACCACCCTGTGTGAATATTCTATGTTCTGTGCACTTTCAAATGTTTCTCTAACCATCAGTGACAGTCTTTGAAGGGTAGCTACCGTTCTCGCGACACAAGTCAGATATGCCTGAACAAATTGACGGTGCATGCTATTTTATTTAATTTGTGGTATTATCTTATTCTCCACGAACATTCGAGATTTCATGCTTTATTAAACAATTACTAGCTTACTATATTTAGCATTTGTCTTCTTTAAAATATGTAACCGTCCAATAAATACATTTAGCAGTGGAAAGGAAAATGTTCACTGCACTTATATTTTAACAATATCGCACACTAAATTTCCTTTACCGCAGTCCATTGCAATAAAGCTTCAAAATAACGAAAGAACAGTGTACAACCAGCGATATGGACTGAGCAAAATGAAATCAACAAAAGCGGTAACAACGTCTGGAATTTGTCACACCTGAGTTACTTTGCCGTAATATGCCAAAAGTCTTGTCAGGTTTTAATGGCTGCTTTTTCTCTAAAAATGTCAATTCTCTTAAGACTACGTTGGAGACGATGTTTGACTTTACACAAGCAAACAGTTGAGCTTGCTGACTGGCTGAGAGCACGTCAATTAATCTCAAACAGTGCAGAAAGTTGAAATTGAGTTTGTGAGCAGAAGGGAAAAATATTATTAGCAAGTTATCAAAATGATACATCTCGTGCAATTTGGAACTTTTTCAAAAACTACAATTTTTTAGTATTTGAAAAATTAGGGGTGATGTAGCAGCTCTCCTAAGGTCTCACATGATTGGCTTGCTACCCTTTGAGAGTACAATAGAACAAACAACAGAAACAATGCCCCTATCCCTAACACAATAGCAGCTGCTACAATGATAAAACAAAAGCAGCTTTGGACAGCTGCTACACTACTGAAAATTAGTTGTGCTCTTTTACTTCAAATAGACGATTCAGCTAACGTGTTTACATACTTGTTGCCTCCCAATTCAGACCACGTGATGATTCATTTGGGAGGTTACAATTGTGCAATTTGCCACGCGCAGCTGATTGCATAGGAAAATGTACAAACAGAACAATTGTAACCTCCCAAATGAATAATCACATGACCTGAATTGGGTGAAAACAAGGATGTAAACACGTTGACTGAATCTTTGTATTGCATTCGAAATCATTTGATTTCTTGTACATACAGCACGCAGAGACTCGAGGAGTCTGGGATCTAGCTTTAGAAGTGACATTGTAAAAACTTTGAGCTCGAGTTGAAATGACCGCCAGTGTTCAGCGCACGCGACGATTGTAATGCAATAGCTCGGTGAGCAGACTGACACGTCAGATTTTTGCCCAATATCCTACCAGTACCTCTGAGTGGATCACAAAGTGGCGAGTGGCGCGAGTTCTTTGAAGATGATTTCCAGTCCGTACTGCGCAGTCTCAGCACCCTAATGTTTATAAACTTTATAAGTTCTCACTCGGTGGAATGCGAATCGATGTTATTCGTTATGAACCACATACCTTATCTTTGAGGCCTTTCAAATTATTTTTCCAACAGCTTCATTGATTTTTACAGCTGCGAAGTTGTTTCATCAAGTGATATGAGAAAGCTTCGACCGCTTTGCATCCATAATGACGGCTGTTTTAAAACTTTGCGAAATGTTTACATTTTGCGACGTCTTACATGAAACAAAACAAAAAACGCAAACAAACTCTCGAGAGTGCGCAGTATGGACTGGAAATCATTTTTAAGCCAATCGCTCCATCTCAATCTCGTTCCCAGAGGTCGCGTTCCCCTAGTCCCTTGCGGGCGTGAAACGAGAACCTCTTGGATAATCCATTTCAGCGCAACTTTTGATTGGTCGAAAACTGAGCATGAGCAGTAGTTTCAATAGCTTAAAATGGCGGACAAGACGCCGGTAAAGGCAGCGTCAAGTCATAACAATCAACTACCCAGACAGATTGTGTGGGCTCCCTGTGAGTAAATTTGTTGTAATCAGGCTAGGTTGTTCGAAGCTGGTTAACGCTAACCCACGATTAAAAGTTAACCGAGGTATAATTTTTTCTTGTACACAAATGTTTTTCACTGTTTTTGTTTCGTGTCGCCGAAACCATAGAAAAGAGTATAAAGAGTGTCTCGATGCATGGTCGGATTTGAAGAATTCAAATCTCGTTTCGTATGAGGATGTTATCGACCAAACCCATTTGGAATAACAAATTAAAATATCGTTGTTGACAAATAGTCGCTTTTCGAAAACATATGTTTTATCGGGGAATTTTTAAAATTGGGGACTTTCTATCTAACACGGGCAAATTTCTTCGAATTTCGAAGGTACTGACAGCAAATTTATCTCCAACTCAATATTTTAAGCTCATAGGTGTTGTGGATGCTATTCCCACTGCGTAGAGACTTATTATAAAACAGTCACAAACAAATCAACGTTTCTATTCAACATTCTTCGGAAATAAAATATATATTGAATTGGTGAAACTGAAATCGATTTGTCCAAAGTAACATCAAAATTGTTGTATAACAAATTTAAAACTAAAAAACAAACTCCTCCTCTCTGCTCAAAACAAGATGAAAAACAAATATCCCGAACTTATGGTTGATTGGAAAACAATCTATTCTTTATTGTTTACCGTCACAGTAAAAAACAAAAATCACAGAATTCCAATATAAAGCTCAACGATATCGTATACACCAATGATAAGCTGTTCCGTCTTAAAATGATTGAATCGCCTGTCAGAAAGAAGATGAATCCCTCGAGCATTTACTCTTTCATTGTAATATCACAAAGAACTTTTGGCTTGCATTCTCATCCTGGATTAGTAAACAAAATATATCCATGGAAACGTTCACACTAATCAATATTCTGTTTGGCGTATTTAATGACAATGAAGATTTTGCTGGTTTTGAATCACTTAATACTCGTTGCTAAATACTTAATTTATAAATGTAAATTGAACAAACCTAAACCAACATTAAGAGTTTTCTTTGAAAAGATCAAATTAGTTTCTCACATAGAGAGAAAAACAGAAATCACAGGCTCCTTAAGCGCTACAAAAAAATGAGAAAAAATAATACCT